>JAJOZX010003243.1:7500-537415 GCA_023014485.1 Bathynomus jamesi
AATTCATAAATGCTTGGATAAGTGGTCGAATTCGCTGATGAGAGCAAAGTCGAACGCTTCTGAGATAAAAATCTCCTCTCGCTCCGATCCAAATTTATAACATATTATAACATAATATAACATATTATGTTGTATATAAATTATCTTGTATGTGCTCATGTACTTGTGTTGTACTAATAACCATATATAATAACCATATAATAACCATATATAATAACCATATATAAACCATATATTATAACCATATATAAATATATAAAAACACTGTAAGAATGGTAAACGACGTAATGTACTTCAATGAAACTGTAATTAAATGTAATGACTTAATATATAATGTAAGAATGTACTTTAATAGAACTGTAATGGACAATCATAAGCGAATGTGAAGTAATCCATAATTGCAATCATAATTGTAATAAACCCAAACGAAAATGTACTCAGTCGTGTACTTAAATTGTACTTATGTACTACTATGAAATGATATCGCCTTCAGAAATGAAGACTCGGCAGAAAAATACGATTAGTTTTTTATTTTTTATTTTTTATTTGGAATCTTTCAAACATCTGATCATGTGTTTAAAAGGGGGAAACTTAGTCTTCAACTGCCTTCCCCCAACATTTAGGCTTATATTATACATGTATTTGTAAAATGAACTACACTTCATTACGGGACTCTGTTTTGGTCACTTCTACGAGACTCCCTTGTTAGCAGCCTCGCTGCGGAGAGGGGGCAGAGGCCCCTTGCCTCCTTAACCTTTTAGATTCTGGCCTGAGCCATAGTCGAAAGAGGTGAACCTCTACCCCTGTAAATTCAGAGCACTACCTGTACATTTTTTTAGAAGTAAATTACAGTGAGAAACTTTTTATTTTCCCCCTCGAGTTGGGCTATCTTCAGAGGAACTTAGTCAGTAAAGTCGATAAGTTATAAAAGAAAACTCGATAATTTTAGTCTCAGAGAAAGTATCAGAGTATTATAGCAAGAGAAGAATTAATAACTGTCGACCCTAAAGCTTGAGAAAAGAATTAGAATGTTATAGAAGAAATATCCGTTGCTGCCTCACAACAAGAACGCCTCGTCGACTTCGAGACGACCCAAGCACCATAGAAGATATTGGTATAACAGAGTGGCGACCCTATAGCCAGGATAAACATTTGGCGGCCCTACTACCAAGATTAGAAGAAAATTTTAAGAAGAGGATTTTAACAAACTGGCGACCCTTTGCCCAGGATAAGAAAGAGACAACCCAAGCACCATAGAAGATATTGGCATAACAGTCTGGCGAGTCTGTAGCCAAGAGTTTAACAAGTGGCGACCCACCATTTGACCGGCGTGTCACGACTTCTAGTTCGTAACATCCACCCTTGAACCGGTGTGTCACGACTCCAAGCTCTCCACGCCTAGTTTTCATCCAAGAAGAAGTAGCCAGCAAGACACGTCTTCAGGACACGTCTCTAAGGATTTCGCCGTAGAAATTTTGTTAAGTACAGAGTTGTTTTTTTTAAGAAATTTATAAACACTTGAAAAGTCAGTATTATTAACAGTTAATAATGAGTATCAAGTCAGAATTTACAAGAAACACAGTGAACATTCCATACACCAGTGATACATTTTTTTATTGAAACATTTAAAAGTCACAGAAGTTAAAAGTCGCAGAAGTTAAAAGTAACAGAAAGAGTTAATTTCAGAGAGAGTTAATTTCAGAGACAGTTAATTTCAGAGAGAGTTCATTTCAGAGAGAGTTCATTTCAGAGAGAGTTCATTTCAGAGAGAGTTCATTTCAGAGAGAGTTCATTTCAGAGAGAGTTAATTTCAGAGTTAATTTCACTATTATAGTCAGTATAGAATAATTTTATTTTATGTACCAAACATAATAGTACCGTACCTTCGCGTACATTCGAGTGAAATGTTGTTTACATTTTTTATTTTTGTTTGCAATTTTTTTCAAATTATTGAATTGAATTGATTTGCAAATTAAGAAAGAGAGAGTTTACAGAGAGTTTATAGAGATTTAAAGAGATACTTGATTGCATTTCAAGTAAGTCGGTTGCACGAAGAGGGACAACCAAACCCCAGAGGTTAATAGTCTCCACTTGATAGAGATCAAGTGCAGTCATTTTCCGTTTTCAGTTAATTTCAGTTAGAGAGTTTATTGTTTATAGCAGGGGTGGGGAAACTTTTCAGTACAAAGGGCGAAAATCGATAACATAAACACCTCCGCGGGCGTCTGGCAAATTTTAAGCTTATATACAGCGTGTCCCAAAGAAATGTATACCCACTTTGTTCGATAATACCAGCTATGAGGATAATAAATATATTACTTTTTATATGTTTTTCAATAAAGAAGTTTCTCCTGAATCTAAATATGTAATTATTTTTATTAAAAATTGAAGAACAAAAACGTTACAGATGTTTAAATTATAATTATTATTTTCGAGACTTCATGTGCGATATTTTCTAATATTTTAACCGACTGTTTTGAGATACTTATGTTTAGTGTTGATATTGAAGCATAAATGTTGTAATTATTAGTTAATTCAAAAAATTTACAAATTCCATGGTTAAATGACACTTTATCTAAGATGTTCGACGTCTTCTAGAACGTTGTTTTTGTAAGTTTTGCACAGTGCCGTCAATGTTTAATAAAAATAATTACATATTTAGATTCAGGAGAAAATTCTTTATTAAAAAACATATAAAAAGTAATATATTTATTATCCTCATAGCTGGTATTATCGAACAAAGTGGGTATACATTTCTTTGGGACACGCTGTATATAAGATGTATTTTAAAAAGCTATTTGCTGGGCTGTAAATAAATAATTTTTAGTAAATAATAAATGCCCAAGCGGGCGAATTGAAATTAGCTCGTGGGCGAAATTTCGCCCGCGGGCGAGGGTTTCCCCACCCCTGGTTTATAGAGATACTTGATTGCATTTCAAGTAAGTGGTTGCACCAAGAGGGACAACCAAACCCCAGAGGTTAATAGTCTCCACTTGATAGAGATCAAGTGCAGTCATTTTCCATTTTCAGTTAATTTCAAGTTAGAAGGTTGCATCCAGAGGGACAACCGCCCCAGAGATTTCAGTTTTGAAGTCAGTTTTGAAGTCAGTTTCAAGGCTCAGTTTTCAAGTCCCAAGTCATTTCAATGCAGTCAATTGAATTCAACTTTTTCTTTGTAGTTTAAGAGAATTTAATTTAAGAAAATGTAATTTAAGAATTTAATTCAACCTTTTTTTTGTTGTAAAAGAGAATTTAATTCAACCTTTTTTTTTTGTTGTTTAAGATAATTAAATTCAACCTGAATTGACCGGTTTGTGTCTTTAGTTAACCTTTGTTTGTTTGTTTGTAAGAAGGAAATTGACCGATTTGTCTTTTCTTTTCATGCCATTGTTGCGTATATAAATATATAGTTATGTATTTTATTATTTGTAACCAAAACCGTTTTTACAAAGGTTGTAACGATTTTGATAATTATTGTAATGTATATGAGGAACATGCCGTCCCTCCATTTTGTTTGAACTCTTAATTTTTGTTCTAAGTAGTGTGACAAGCAATCTTTTTTTTAAAAGAGCAAAGTGCTCACGAAAAGACGTAATTGTCAATTTCAGACTTATACCCCCTGTTTAGTCACTCAATCCCCCCGAATGTAGTACTCCAAACTTTGTTTTTTATTTTATTTTATTTTAACACCCGAACCCCAGTTGAACCCAGTGTCAACCAGAGCAATGGTTCAACCATGGTTAATTCCTCTTTGGTACTATGTAACATAACCTCAATTTATGTTAAGTTGTGTTTTTTTTATTTTTAAGTATACTATAAGTTTAGTTCATTAAAATGCATAATTGCTTTCTATTTTTAATTTGTATTCTTAATTTTCTTAATTCAATTATCGTACCGATACTTCTGGTTAATGTTAATGGTTATATAGTTCATATATAGCTAGGAATGTTACTAGTCGAATTTAATTCCATCTTCAAAATTTAATTTTTATTACGCGCTAGATTTACTTTCATTACTTGTAAGGTCCTCTAAGTACGTTTTTTTTATTACCTTAATACGTGTAACTGATGTAATTAAATACTTAAATACTACCTTGAACTTAAAGGATTTTATAATAATAATAATAATAACCCTTAAACGTTTACACACACACGTATGCACACTATATATACTATATATATACAAACCTTATGCTAAAATCATTGGATATCACAATAAACTATTTCATTGCGTGTAAGTACTAACTTTGCTAAATTTATATAGTCTTAAGCATTAATGCTTACTATATATAAATTTTTGCTCAGGCATTTATTCAGTTAATTTAAAAATCCTCTCCGCTAATCTGTCCCTCAAAATTATAAGATACACACTTTGTATCTAATACACACAAATACACACTAGACCACAGGTCTATACATCATCCACTACGTAATTCGATTTGTACCTACAATAGTCAATAAAAATTAGTTTATACGTTGTACGATTTACGTTTTTCCCTTTTATCTACTACTCATTATGTATGTAATTTTTCCCACAGAAAAATAAAATTTTGTAAAAAAATTTAACAATATCATTGTTTGTCTAACTTAATTGTTTGTCTAAATTAACGTATTAATCTTTTTATTCTGTTTGCATAAAATTAAAGTTTTAATCTTTGAATTTTTATATTTTATAATAGCCCTCTAAGCGAGTGTCTTGTTAAAAATTTGATTACTCTGCGTTGTACCCAACCACCCGAAGTCACTTGTTCTGTATAAAACTTGTAATGTAAAGAAAAATTCGTCATCTAACTTGAATTAGTTAGGATGTTATTTTCTCAATTGTATTGTATTGTATGAATTGTACCCTATTATATTATTGTATAAATATCATTTTTAAAGTGGAGAGCAATGTAAAAATGAACAATGAATAATCAATATTCATTTTTACATAAGAACCAAAATCGCTTAACGCGAGTTTGGATAATAATTTTACTTGTAACTTCCTCTTTTTGTTTGTGTCACAACCCTACGATCTACCATTTCTATGGTTTAGTCGTATCCATTTTCCATTTGTTATAGAAGTTATTATAATTAATTATGATCGGCTTGCATCTCACACTCGACCCTAGAATATGCATACACATTGCATATAACAGGATTGGAACCCGTAGTTGTACTTCTTAGTCATTAATACCCACTCTTTTTCTCTAATTCGTTCTTGTAAATCTTCCTAATAATGATTTGTACTATACGTACAAATTCAATAACTATGACGTCATAATGTAACTTAATTCTCTTCACGTTTCCATACCGCCAATACTGAATCATCCATTTGGTATGTGGATATCTTTCATGTTCAATATATGGTAAATTCTTTAATAGTAAAAACTTCATTCTCTATACATCATTATTTATATTGTGTCCTACCTATTGTCTACTGATGCCTAGACTATCAACCTATCAGTCCATATTTTACGCGCGTCTATATTACGCACACAACCTATTGTGTTACGTACATGTAAAATACGTCCACATGTATTTTTTTTTCTTTTAAGTGCGTTCACCCCTCACAAATTCATAAATGCTTGGATAAGTGGTCGAATTCGCTGATGAGAGCAAAGTCGAACGCTTCTGAGATAAAAATCTCCTCTCGCTCCGATCCAAATTTATAACATATTATAACATAATATGACATATTATGTTGTATATAAATTATCTTGTATGTGCTCATGTACTCGTGTTGTACTAATAACCATATATAATAACCATATATAATAACCATATATAATAACCATATATTATAACCATATATTATAACCATATATTATAACCATATATAAATATATAAAAAACACTGTAAGAATGGTAAACGACGTAATGTACTTCAATGAAACTGTAATTAAATGTAATGACTTAATATATAATGTAAGAATGTACTTTAATAGAACTGTAATGGACAATCATAAGCGAATGTGAAGTAATCCATAATTGCAATCATAATTGTAATAAACCCAAACGAAAATGTACTCAGTCGTGTACTTAAATTGTATTTATGTACTACTTTGAAATAATATCGCCTTCAGAAATGAAGACTCGGCAAAAAAATACGATTATTTTTTTATTTTTTTATTTTTATTTGGAATCTTTCAAACATCTGATCATGTGTTTAAAAGGGGGAAACTTTGCCTTCAACTGCCTTCCCCCAACATTTAGGCTTATATTATACATGTATTTATAAAATGAACTACACTTCATTACGGGACTCTGTTTTGGTCACTGCTACGAGAATCCCTTGTTAGCAGCCTCGCTGCGGGGAGGGGGCAGAGGCCCCTTGCCTCCTTAACTTTTTAGATTCCGGCCTGAGCCATGGTCGAAAGGGGTCGAACCTCTACCCCTGTAAATTCAGAGCACTACCTGTACATTTTTTAGAAGTAAATTACAGTGAGAAACTTTTTATTTTCCCCCTCGAGTTGGGCTATCTTGAGAGGAACTTAGTCAGTAAAGTCGATAAGTTATAAAAGAAAAGTCGATAATTTTAGTCTCAGAGAAAGTATCAGAGTATTATAGCAAGAGAAGAATTAATAACTGTCGACCCTAAAGCGAGAGAAAAGAATTAGAATGTTATAGAAGAAATATCCGTTGCTGCCTCCCAACTAGAACCCCCGTCAATTCGAACCACCCAGGGTCATAGACGGAGGGGTTAACATGTATATATATATATATATATATACATATATGTATATATATATATATAAATATGTATATATATATATCATATATATATATCATTATAATATATATATATATATATATATATATATATATATTCTATATATATGTAGCGGATCGACAAGAAATAGACCAACAAATAGACAGAAATACTTTCCTTCCACGCTACCATCAAACAGTCTTGGAACACACGTGGGCAAACAAACAATGGAAAGTCTGTTTCTTCCCAAAAGGCGCGAATGTAAGCCTTTATCAACTAAAGGACGCGCGGACAAAGCGTCTTAAGATTTTGTACATTCCTACGTCACAGGAACTACGTATAAAAGCGAGCTTCCACTTGCTCTCACTCTCACTCACTGGTACTCACATCATCGAACGTGAGCAAAGTCCATCAACCGCTTTCCGGCCCCCTGGCCGTGGGGCGCGGCCGCTACTTTCTTCAAGGCCTACAATTTATCATCAAGTAAGATCTACAGACCACCTGCAGAAGCAATCCTTCGAGGCCCAACTGGAATCGTTTCGGGCTTGCGGTTTGCCGGGTCGGCCTTCAAGTTTCTCCACATTCCTCGAGATATATTCCTGCAAGATCATAAGGCGAGCCTGCATCTCGAGAAGTAACATCACCTCAGGCTTCCGAACGAAGCCTACATCCATCATCTCAAGAGGCTTAACGGACAACGACAACTCGAGTTTTCGGTAATAGATCTTTCTCCAACCCACCTTCAAGAGTTTACATCGTCCTAAGATAAGTACCTCCTATTCTAAGTACTCTTGTGAAGCCTACATTAGCCTACCGCCGAACGGTAGGCTATACTCCCAAAGTGTGTAATCACGCGTTCCAACTGACTCTCGTGAAAGAACGCAGTAGGCCTGTCATCCAATTCAAGTGTCATTACAATACCGTAATTCCGCGTATCTTCCGTCATTATGTTCAATTCATATATTTATGTGTTAACTAAATATTCTCTTGACGTAATCGTTTAACATCACATAATGTTCTTATATATAAATGATATTTGTGCAAGCATTTCAATCCATTATTATTAGGCCACATCAATTATTCTATGTGCATCCATGCAATCATTTAGCCTACTTAATCAGTGTCAAGTATTCTATTCAATGTACCAAACGCACGTGCATTCTTTATATCATTTACTAGGCCTATTCAATGTTCCATGCCGCATGCCATTTACATACCTTAATGAGTACATTATTTATTACGTGTCAATTAAGCTATTAACATTTCATCTTATTAGCTAAGTCTATGTCACAAGCATAAAGTAAAACTACCAATTAATTACTGTCAATTTTTTGTTATATCACAGTGAATAAATAACGGCTTTATTTTTAATAATAACTACAAAACCCAAGGTGTCTTTTATAACCTTAATATTAATTTGCTTGGGTGAAAACCAAGCTGGTGACCTCGCTGCCTTTTCGGTCACTTCCAATAGTATGGTGGATCTACTCAAATAGCCTTTCATTAATAAGCAATCAGTCATGCCTTAATCAATCATTGCATACAATTTAATCATTATCACCTTAAACGGCTAAAAACTAGGTCCACTATATATATAATATATATATATATATATATTATATATAATATATATATATATATGTTAACCCCTCCGTCTATGGCCCTGGGTTGTTCGAATATATATATATCATATATATATGTTAACTCCTCCGTCTATGGCCTGAGTCTGTTCGGAATCGACGGGGGTTCTGGTTAGGAGGCAGCAACGGATATTCTTCTATAACATTCTAATTCTTTTCGGTCGCCTCTTGTTAAACTCTTGGCTACAGACTCGCCAGACTGTTATGCCAATATCTTCTATGGTGCTTGGTTGTCTCTTTCTCTCGCTTAGGATCGACGATTATTAATTCTTCTCTTGCTAAATATCTGATACTTTCTCTTGGTACTAAACTTATCGATTTTTCTTTTATAACTTATCGACTTAACTGACTAAGTTCCTGAAGAGAACAAGGCTCGAAGAAAAAGATAAAAACTTTCTCTTTTTGTAGTTTACTTCTCAAAATGTACAGGTAGTGCTCTGAATTTACAGGGGTAGAGGTTCGACCTCTTTCGACCATGGCTCAGGCCGGAATCTAAAAAGTTAAGGAGGCAAGGGGCCTCTGCCCCCTCCTCGCAGCGAGGCTGCTAACAAAGGAGTAGTAATGAAGTGCTATAATGAAGTCCTATAATGAAGTGACTTAATCAAGTGCCGTAATTTTACAAATACATGTATAATATAAACCTAAATGTTTGGGGGAAGACAGTTGAAGGTTAAGTTCCCCCCTTTTAAACACATGATCAGATGTTTGAAAAATTCCAAATAAAAATAAAAAAAAATAAAAATAACAAAAACTAATTTGTATTTTTCGCCGAGTCTACATTTATGAAGACGATATCATTTCGTAATAGCACACATAAGTACAAATTAAGTACACGACTGAGTACGTATTAATTTTGGTTCATTACAATTACGATTACAATTATGGATTACTTCACATTCGCTTATGATTGTCCATTACAGTTCTATTAAAGTACATTCTTACATTATAAATTAAATCATTACATTTAATTACAGTTTCATTGAAGTACATTACAAGTTATTATTAATTACAGTTTCATTAAAGTACATTACGTCGTTTACCATTCTTAGTGTTTTTATATATTTATATATGGTTATAATATATGGTTATACTATATGGTTATACTATATGGTTATACTAGATGGTTATACTAGATGGTTATACTATATGGTTATACTAGATGGTTATACTATATGGTTATACTATATGGTTATTAGTACAACACAAGTACATGAGACATGCCACACATGATATAACATAACGCATGATAAAGTTATAAATTCGAATCGAGCGAAAGGAGACTTTTTTTTATCTTTGAAGCGTTCGATTCTGCCAGTTAGTGGAATTTGATAACTCAACCTCAGCATTTTCGAGTTCATCTCGGGAGGTGATATAATTAATAATAAAAATGAAAAACATAATGCGAGAACGTATTTCTGCGTTTTCGAACGAATGCATGAAGTTTTGCGTTTCGTAGATTGACATGAGTAAAAATGAATATTTAATAAAATTTATATAGGATAATGATCAAGGGAAATTAATGACGGGAAAATGTGACGTATGGATGAATATGGTTGAATAATAATATTTATACTACATAACACCACAACATTATTATTAAAGAATTTACCATACATTGCATACTAGAGATAGGATGAAGGAAAATTAATGACGGGAAAATGTGACGTCATAGTTATTGAATTTGTACGTATAGTACAAATCATTATTAGGAAATTTACAAGAACGAATTAGAGACAAGAGTGGGTATCAATGACTAAGAAGTACAACTGCGGGTTCCAATCCTGTTACATGCAATGTGTATGCATAATCTAGGGTCGAGGGTGAGATGGAAGACAATCATAATTAATTATAATAAATTCTATAACAATGAAAAATGGAAAATAGATACAACTAAACCACAGAAATGGTAGATCATAGGGTTGTGACACAAACAAAAATAGGAAGCTACAAATAAATTTTTTATCCAAAACTCGCTTAGGCAATTTTGGTTTCTTATGTAAAAATGAATATGGATTATTCATTGTTCATTTTTACAGTGTTTCCCCCTCTAAAATGGTATTAATACAATAATATAATACAATTAATACAATATAATAGAATTAAGAGAATAACATCCTAACTAATTCAAGTTAGATGACGAATTTTTCTTTACAATACAAATTTTATACAGAACGATTTCGCGTGGTTGAGTACAATGCAGAGTAATCAAATTTTTAAAATGAAACTTGCTTACAAAATATTAAAAAATTCAAAGATTAATACTTTAATTTAGACAAACATTTAAGTTAGACAAACAATGATATGGTTAAAACTTTTCACCAAATTTTATTTTTTCTGTGGGATGAATTACATACATAATGAATAGTAGATAAAAGGGAAAAATATAAATTTTAAAGTTCATGGATTTTCAAGGTTACCATGATAGTACAATTCATAACTAATTTTATTGACTATTGTAGGTAAAAATAGAATTACGTAATGGATGATGTATAGACCTGTGGTCTAGTGTGTATTTTTATGTACTAGGTACAAAGTGTGTATCTTACAATTTCGAGGGACAGATTAGCCGATAGGATTGTTCAAGTAACTGAATAAATGCATGAGCAAGATATATTAGAAAGCAAAAATGATTAAGATTAAATTACATAGTTAGCACTTACGCGCAATGAAATAGTTTATTGTGATATCCAATGATTTTAGCATAAGGTTTGTATATATAGTATATACAGTATAGTGTGCATACATGCATTTTTATTGACTGTTGTAGTTACAAATCGAATTACGTAGTGGATGATGTATAGACCTGTGGTCAAATGTGTATTTATGTTTATTGGGTACAGATTGTAGTGGTTGGTGATACGTTCAAAAGGAGAAAGGGGATTTATAGTTGAATAGTTGAAGTTATACGTCAGTGTGCAGATGTATCTATAAATTGGTAAGACGCATCTGTAGATGAGTGAGTCGGTACAATAGTATGTAGAATATGAGAGTAATTTGTTCATCCCGTGAAGAACTAGATCATTAGGGGTCATTGGTGGATTAGGATTATATATATATATATATATATATATATATATATATACTTTAAGGAACAGATAAAATAACTTAATAAATGCATGAGCGAGAATTTATATATAGATAGTAAGCAATAATTATGATGTATTATGATGATGATGTTTGCATACGAGTTTTAATGCAAAAGTGAATGGAGGTACGGAAGGTAAATGAATTCGAATATGTGTCAAAAGTAATAGAATTCAATTAGGATTATCGATTGTACGTAATTAAATCAGTTACACATATATTAAGGTAATAAAAAAACGTACTTATAGGACCTTACAATTAATGAAAGTAAATCTACCGGTATTAAAAATTAAATTTTGAAGATGGAATTAAATTCGACTAGTAACATTCCTAGCTATATATGAACTATATAACCATTATCATTAACCAGAAGTATCGGTACGATAATTGAATTAAGAAAATTAAGAATACAAATTAAAAATAGAAATCAATTTATGCATTTTAATGAGCTAAACATAATTTTATAATATTCTTAAAAATAAAAGTAAATCGAACTCTAGATGAGTTTCGGCCAAGAATAAAAAAGTTATTGAAATGGAAGGAAAGCATTTCGAACAATCTTTTCTTTTAATAATTTCAGGTAAATTTTACATTAAAAATTATTTTTTATAATAAAAAAAAATATTAAAAAGGTTTAATAATTTTTGCATGTTAAGTAGAAAAATCATACTCTTTCGTTGAATGTTGATAGAATTTGAATTATTTGATATTTTGACACAATTAATTAAATTCGATCAACACAATTACTCAGTATTCATCGAATAAAAAAAAATAAAAAATATAAAAATTGAAAATAGAAATCAATTATAAACTATAATGAACTAAACATATACTGTAATATAAAAAAACACAACCTAAATTGAGGTTATGTTCCATCGTACCAAAGAGGAATTAAGTATGGTTGAACCATTTCTCTGGTTGACACAGTTCAACTGGGGTTGGGGGTGTTAAAATAAAATAAAATAAAAAGACAAAGTTTGGAGTACGACATTCGGGGGAATTGACTGACTAAGCGGGGGGTATAAGTCTGAAATTGACAATTACGTTTTTTTTTTTTTTTTTTTTTAAAGATTGCTTGTCACACTACTTTGAACAAAAATTAAAAGAGTTGAAACAAAACGGAGGGACGGTATGTTCCTCAGCATAGTAATTTAAAAGGAGTCATTGGGACAAGATCGATTAATTAATTATTACACAACTATTATTATCACGTATACATTACAATGATTATCAAAGTCATTACAAACAATTGTAAAAACTGTTTTGGTTACAAACAATAAATGTCATTTTACCTATATATTTATATACGCAATAATGGCATGAAAAGAAAAGACAAATCGGTCAATTTCCTTCTTACAAACAAACAAAAAAAAAACTTAACCTAAAGACACAAACCGGTCAATTCAGGTTGAATTTAATTCTCTTTTACAACAAAAAAAGGTTGAATTAAATTCTTAAATTACATTTTCTTAAATTAAATTATCTTAAATTACAAAGAAAAAGTTGAATTCAATTGACTGCATTGAAAACTGACTTGGGACTCGAAATAAAAATGACTTGGGACTCGAAATAAAATGACTTTGGACTCGAAATAAAAATGACTTGGGACTCGAAATAAAAATGACTTGGAATAAAACTGTCTGGCTTGAACTCTATCAAGTATTCTTGAAACTAACTTGAACTCTATCAAGTATTCTTGAAACTAACTTGAACTCTATCAAGTATTCTTGAAACTAACTTGAACTCTATCAAGTATTCTTGAAACTAACTTGAACTCTATCAAGTATTCTTGAAACTAACTTGAACTCTATCAAGTATTCTTGAAACTAACTTGAACTCTATCAAGTATTCTTGAAACTAACTTGAATTCTATCAAGTATTCTTGAAACTAACTTGAACTCTATCAAGTATTCTTGAAACTAACTTGAACTCTATCAAGTATTCTTGAAACTAACTTGAACTCTATCAAGTATTCTTGAAACTAACTTGAACTCTATCAAGTATTCTTGAAACTAACTTGAACTCTATCAAGTATTCTTGAAACTAACTTGAACTCTATCAAGTATTCTTGAAACTAACTTGAACTCTATCAAGTATTCTTGAAACTAACTTGAACTCTATCAAGTATTCTGAAACTGTCTGACTTGAACGCTTGTCAAGTATCTTGAAACTTAAACTGTCTAACTTGAACGCTTGTCAAGTATCCTGAAACTTAAACTGTCTAACTTGAACGCTTGTCAAGTATCTTGAAACTTAAACTGTCTAACTTGAACGCTTGTCAAGTATCTTGAAACTTAAACTCTCTAACTTGAACGCTTGTCAAGTATCTTGAAACTTAAACTCTCTAACTTGAACGCTTGTCAAGTATCTTGAAACTTAAACTGTCTAACTTGAACGCTTGTCAAGTATCTTGAAACTTAAACTGTCTAACTTGAACGCTTGTCAAGTATCTTGAAACTTAAACTGTCTAACTTGAACGCTTGTCAAGTATCGAAACTTAAACTGTCTAACTTGAACGCTTGTCAAGTATCTTGAAACTTAAACTGTCTAACTTGAACGCTTGTCAAGTATCTTGAAACTTAAACTGTCTAACTTGAACGCTTGTCAAGTATCTTGAAACTTAAACTGTCTAACTTGAACGCTTGTCAAGTATCTTGAAACTTAAACTGTCTAACTTGAACGCTTGTCAAGTATCTTGAAACTTAAACTGTCTAACTTGAACGCTTGTCAAGTATCTTGAAACTTAAACTGTCTAACTTGAACGCTTGTCAAGTATCTTGAACTTAAACTGTCTACTTGAACTCTTATCAAGTATTTCTATAATCTCTGGGGCGGTTGTCCCTTTTGGCGCAACCTTCTGACTTCAAAAACTGACTTCAAAATGACTTCAAAAAATGACTTCAAAAAATGACTTCAAAAAATGACTTCAAAACTGACTTCAAATTACTTCAAGTATCTCTCTAAATCTCTATAAACTCTCTGTAAACTCTTTCTTAATTTGCAAGTCAATTCAATTCAATAATTTGAAAAAATTTGCAACAAAAATATAAATGTAAACATCTCACTCGAATGTACACGAAGGTACGATACTATTATGTTTGATACATAAAATAAAATTATTCTATACTGAATATAATAGTGAAAATTAACTCTCTGAAATTAACTTCTGTGACTTTTAACTTCTGTGACTTTTAACTTCTGTGACTTTTAACTTCTGTGACTTTTAACTCTGTGACAATTAACTCTGTGACAATTAACTTCTGTGAAAATTACTGTTTCACTAAAAAATGTATCACTGGTGTTTGAAATGTTCACTGTGTTTTGTGTTAATTCTGGCTTGATACTAGTTATTAACTGTTAATAATAGTGACTTTTCAAATGTTTACAAATTTCTTAAAAAAAAAACTCTGTACTTAACAAATTTCTACGGGCGAAATCCTCAGAGACGTGTCCTGAAGACGTCTTGCTGGCTACTTCTTCTTGGATGAAAACTAGGCGTGGAGAACTTGGAGTCGTGACACACCGGTTCAAGGGTGGATGTTACGAACTAGAAGTCGTGACACGCCGGTCAAATGGTTTTATCCTGATGCAGGGTAATTTCTATCTTGGCCAAAGAGTGGCCTCTTCTTAAAATCTTCTTCTTAAAATATTCTTCTTCTTAAAATATTCTTCTTCTTAAAATATTCTTCTTCTTAAAATATTCTTCTTCTTAAAATATTCTTCTTCTTAAAATCTGTTAAGATCCTGGCAAAGGGTCGCCACTCTGTTAACCCCTCCGTCTATGGCCCTGAGTCGGTTCGGAATCGACGGGGGGTTCTGGTTAGGAGGCAGCACCGGATATTTCTTCTATAACATTCTAATTCTTTTCGGTCGCCTCTTGTTAAACTTTTGGCTACAGACTCGCCAGACTGTTATGCCAATATCTTCTATGGTGGTTGGGTTGTCTCTTTCTCTCGCTTTATGGGTCGACGATTATTAATTCTTCTCTTGCTATAATACTCTGATACTTTCTCTTGGTACTAAACTTATCGATTTTTCTTTTATAACTTATCGACTTAACTGACTAAGTTCCTGAAGGAACAAGGCTCGAAGGAAAAGATAAAACTTTCTCTTTTTGTAGTTTACTTCTCAAATGTACAGGTAGTTGCTCTGAATTTACAGGGGTAGAGGTTCGACCTCTTTCGACCATGGCTCAGGCCGGAATCTAAAAAGTTAAGGAGGCAAGGGGCCTCTGCCCCCTCCTCGCAGCGAGGCTGCTAACAAAGGAGTCGTAATGAAGTGCTATAATGAAGTCCTATAATGAAGTGACTTAATCAAGTGCCGTAATTTTACAAATACATGTATAATATAAACCTAAATGTTTGGGGGAAGACAGTTGAAGGTTAAGTTCCCCCCTTTTAAACACATGATCAGATGTTTGAAAAAATTCCAAATAAAAATAATAAAAAAATAAAAATAACAAAAACTAATTTGTATTTTTCGCCGAGTCTACATTTATGAAGACGATATCATTTCGTAATAGCACACATAAGTACAAATTAAGTACACGACTGAGTACGTATTAATTTTGGTTCATTACAATTACGATTACAATTATGGATTACTTCACATTCGCTTATGATTATCCATTACAGTTCTATTAAAGTACATTCTTACATTATAAATTAAATCATTACATTTAATTACAGTTTCATTGAAGTACATTACAAGTTATTATTAATTACAGTTTCATTAAAGTACATTACGTCGTTTACCATTCTTAGTGTTTTTATATATTTATATATGGTTATAATACATGGTTATACTATATGGTTATACTATATGGTTATACTATATGGTTATACTAGATGGTTATACTAGATGGTTATACTATATGGTTATACTATATGGTTATTAGTACAACACAAGTACATGAGACATGACACACATGATATAACATAACGCATGATAAAGTTATAAATTCGAATAGAGCGAAAGGAGACTTTTTTTATCATTGAAGCGTTCGATTCTGCCAGTTAGTGGAATTTGATAACTCAACCTCAGCATTTTCGAGTTCATCTCGGGAGTTGATATAATTAAAAATAAATGAAAAAATAATGCGAGAACGTATTTCTGCGTTTTCGAACGAATGCATGAAGTTTTGCGTTTCATAGATTGACATGAGTAAAATGAATATTTAATAAAATTTATATAGGTTAATGATCAAGGGAAATTAATGACGGGAAAATGTGACGTATGGATGAATATGGTTGAATAATAATATTTATACTACATACACCACAACATTATTATTAAAGAATTTACCATACATTGCATACTAGAGATAGGATGAAGGAAAATTAATGACGGGAAAATGTGACGTCATAGTTATTGAATTTGTACGTATAGTACAAATCATTATTAGGAAGATTTACAAGAACGAATTAGAGACAAAGAGTGGGTATCAATGACTAAGAAGTACAACTGCGGGTTCCAATCCTGTTACATGCAATGTGTATGCATAATCTAGGGTCGAGGGTGAGATGGAAGACAATCATAATTAATTATAATAAATTCTATAACAATGAAAAATGGAAAATAGATACAACTAAACCACAGAAATGGTAGATCATAGGGTTGTGACACAAACAAAAATAGGAAGCTACAAATAAATTTTTTATCCAAAACTCGCTTAGGCAATTTTGGTTTCTTATGTAAAAATGAATATGGATTATTCATTGTTCATTTTTACAGTGTTTCCCCCTCTAAAATGGTATTAATACAATAATATAATACAATTAATACAATATAATAGAATTAAGAGAATAACATCCTAACTAATTCAAGTTAGATGACGAATTTTTCTTTACAATACAAATTTTATACAGAACGATTTCGCGTGGTTGAGTACAATGCAGAGTAATCAAATTTTTAAAATGAAACTTGCTTACAAAATATTAAAAAATTCAAAGATTAATACTTTAATTTAGACAAACATTTAAGTTAGACAAACAATGATATGGTTAAAACTTTTCACCAAATTTTATTTTTTCTGTGGGATGAATTACATACATAATGAATAGTAGATAAAAGGGAAAAATATAAATTTTAAAGTTCATGGATTTTCAAGGTTACCATGATAGTACAATTCATAACTAATTTTATTGACTATTGTAGGTAAAAATAGAATTACGTAATGGATGATGTATAGACCTGTGGTCTAGTGTGTATTTTTATGTACTAGGTACAAAGTGTGTATCTTACAATTTCGAGGGACAGATTAGCCGATAGGATTGTTCAAGTAACTGAATAAATGCATGAGCAAGATATATTAGAAAGCAAAAATGATTAAGATTAAATTACATAGTTAGCACTTACGCGCAATGAAATAGTTTATTGTGATATCCAATGATTTTAGCATAAGGTTTGTATATATAGTATATACAGTATAGTGTGCATACATGCATTTTTATTGACTGTTGTAGTTACAAATCGAATTACGTAGTGGATGATGTATAGACCTGTGGTCAAATGTGTATTTATGTTTATTGGGTACAGATTGTAGTGGTTGGTGATACGTTCAAAAGGAGAAAGGGGATTTATAGTTGAATAGTTGAAGTTATACGTCAGTGTGCAGATGTATCTATAAATATTGGTAAGACGCATCTGTAGATGAGTGAGTCGGTACAATAGTATGTAGAATATGAGAGTAATTTGTTCATCCCGTGAAGAACTAGATCATTAGGGGTCATTGGTGGATTAGGATTATATATATATATATATATATATATATATATATATATATACTTTAAGGAACAGATAAAATAACTTAATAAATGCATGAGCGAGAATTTATATATAGATAGTAAGCAATAATTATGATGTATTATGATGATGATGTTTGCATACGAGTTTTAATGCAAAAGTGAATGGAGGTACGGAAGGTAAATGAATTCGAATATGTGTCAAAAGTAATAGAATTCAATTAGGATTATCGATTGTACGTAATTAAATCAGTTACACATATATTAAGGTAATAAAAAAACGTACTTATAGGACCTTACAATTAATGAAAGTAAATCTACCGGTATTAAAAATTAAATTTTGAAGATGGAATTAAATTCGACTAGTAACATTCCTAGCTATATATGAACTATATAACCATTATCATTAACCAGAAGTATCGGTACGATAATTGAATTAAGAAAATTAAGAATACAAATTAAAAATAGAAATCAATTTATGCATTTTAATGAGCTAAACATAATTTTATAATATTCTTAAAAATAAAAGTAAATCGAACTCTAGATGAGTTTCGGCCAAGAATAAAAAAGTTATTGAAATGGAAGGAAAGCATTTCGAACAATCTTTTCTTTTAATAATTTCAGGTAAATTTTACATTAAAAATTATTTTTATATAATAAAAAAAAATATTAAAAAGGTTTAATAATTTTTGCATGTTAAGTAGAAAAATCATACTCTTTCGTTGAATGTTGATAGAATTTGAATTATTTGATATTTTGACACAATTAATTAAATTCGATCAACACAATTACTCAGTATTCATCGAATAAAAAAAAATATAAAAAATATAAAAATTGAAAATAGAAATCAATTATAAACTATAATGAACTAAACATATACTGTAATATAAAAAAACACAACCTAAATTGAGGTTATGTTCCATCGTACCAAAGAGGAATTAAGTATGGTTGAACCATTTCTCTGGTTGACACAGTTCAACTGGGGTTGGGGGTGTTAAAATAAAATAAAATAAAAAGACAAAGTTTGGAGTACGACATTCGGGGGAATTGACTGACTAAGCGGGGGGTATAAGTCTGAAATTGACAATTACGTTTTTTTTTTTTTTTTTTTTTAAAGATTGCTTGTCACACTACTTTGAACAAAAATTAAAAGAGTTGAAACAAAACGGAGGGACGGTATGTTCCTCAGCATAGTAATTTAAAAGGAGTCATTGGGACAAGATCGATTAATTAATTATTACACAACTATTATTATCACGTATACATTACAATGATTATCAAAGTCATTACAAACAATTGTAAAAACTGTTTTGGTTACAAACAATAAAATGTCATTTTACCTATATATTTATATACGCAATAATGGCATGAAAAGAAAAGACAAATCGGTCAATTTCCTTCTTACAAACAAACAAAAAAAAAACTTAACCTAAAGACACAAACCGGTCAATTCAGGTTGAATTTAATTCTCTTTTACAACAAAAAAAGGTTGAATTAAATTCTTAAATTACATTTTCTTAAATTAAATTATCTTAAATTACAAAGAAAAAGTTGAATTCAATTGACTGCATTGAAAACTGACTTGGGACTCGAAATAAAAATGACTTGGGACTCGAAATAAAAATGACTTTGGACTCGAAATAAAAATGACTTGGGACTCGAAATAAAAATGACTTGGAATAAAACTGTCTGGCTTGAACTCTATCAAGTATTCTTGAAACTAACTTGAACTCTATCAAGTATTCTTGAAACTAACTTGAACTCTATCAAGTATTCTTGAAACTAACTTGAACTCTATCAAGTATTCTTGAAACTAACTTGAACTCTATCAAGTATTCTTGAAACTAACTTGAACTCTATCAAGTATTCTTGAAACTAACTTGAACTCTATCAAGTATTCTTGAAACTAACTTGAATTCTATCAAGTATTCTTGAAACTAACTTGAACTCTATCAAGTATTCTTGAAACTAACTTGAACTCTATCAAGTATTCTTGAAACTAACTTGAACTCTATCAAGTATTCTTGAAACTAACTTGAACTCTATCAAGTATTCTTGAAACTAACTTGAACTCTATCAAGTATTCTTGAAACTAACTTGAACTCTATCAAGTATTCTTGAAACTAACTTGAACTCTATCAAGTATTCTTGAAACTAACTTGAACTCTATCAAGTATTCTGAAACTGTCTGACTTGAACGCTTGTCAAGTATCTTGAAACTTAAACTGTCTAACTTGAACGCTTGTCAAGTATCCTGAAACTTAAACTGTCTAACTTGAACGCTTGTCAAGTATCTTGAAACTTAAACTGTCTAACTTGAACGCTTGTCAAGTATCTTGAAACTTAAACTCTCTAACTTGAACGCTTGTCAAGTATCTTGAAACTTAAACTCTCTAACTTGAACGCTTGTCAAGTATCTTGAAACTTAAACTGTCTAACTTGAACGCTTGTCAAGTATCTTGAAACTTAAACTGTCTAACTTGAACGCTTGTCAAGTATCTTGAAACTTAAACTGTCTAACTTGAACGCTTGTCAAGTATCGAAACTTAAACTGTCTAACTTGAACGCTTGTCAAGTATCTTGAAACTTAAACTGTCTAACTTGAACGCTTGTCAAGTATCTTGAAACTTAAACTGTCTAACTTGAACGCTTGTCAAGTATCTTGAAACTTAAACTGTCTAACTTGAACGCTTGTCAAGTATCTTGAAACTTAAACTGTCTAACTTGAACGCTTGTCAAGTATCTTGAAACTTAAACTGTCTAACTTGAACGCTTGTCAAGTATCTTGAAACTTAAACTGTCTAACTTGAACTCTTATCAAGTATTTCTATAAATCTCTGGGGCGGTTGTCCCTTTTGGCGCAACCTTCTGACTTCAAAAACTGACTTCAAAAATGACTTCAAAAAATGACTTCAAAAAATGACTTCAAAAAATGACTTCAAAACTGACTTCAAAATTACTTCAAGTATCTCTCTAAATCTCTATAAACTCTCTGTAAACTCTTTCTTAATTTGCAAGTCAATTCAATTCAATAATTTGAAAAAATTTGCAAACAAAAATAGAAAATGTAAACATCTCACTCGAATGTACACGAAGGTACGATACTATTATGTTTGATACATAAAATAAAATTATTCTATACTGAATATAATAGTGAAAATTAACTCTCTGAAATTAACTTCTGTGACTTTTAACTTCTGTGACTTTTAACTTCTGTGACTTTTAACTTCTGTGACTTTTAACTCTGTGACAATTAACTCTGTGACAATTAACTTCTGTGAAAATTACTGTTTCACTAAAAAAATGTATCACTGGTGTTTGAAATGTTCACTGTGTTTTGTGTTAATTCTGGCTTGATACTAGTTATTAACTGTTAATAATAGTGACTTTTCAAATGTTTACAAATTTCTTAAAAAAACAACTCTGTACTTAACAAAATTTCTACGGGCGAAATCCTCAGAGACGTGTCCTGAAGACGTCTTGCTGGCTACTTCTTCTTGGATGAAAACTAGGCGTGGAGAACTTGGAGTCGTGACACACCGGTTCAAGGGTGGATGTTACGAACTAGAAGTCGTGACACGCCGGTCAAATGGTTTTATCCTGATGCAGGGTAATTTCTATCTTGGCCAAAGAGTGGCCTCTTCTTAAAATCTTCTTCTTAAAATATTCTTCTTCTTAAAATATTCTTCTTCTTAAAATATTCTTCTTCTTAAAATATTCTTCTTCTTAAAATATTCTTCTTCTTAAAATCTGTTAAGATCCTGGCAAAGGGTCGCCACTCTGTTAACCCCTCCGTCTATGGCCCTGAGTCGGTTCGGAATCGACGGGGGGTTCTGGTTAGGAGGCAGCACCGGATATTTCTTCTATAACATTCTAATTCTTTTCGGTCGCCTCTTGTTAAACTTTTGGCTACAGACTCGCCAGACTGTTATGCCAATATCTTCTATGGTGGTTGGGTTGTCTCTTTCTCTCGCTTTATGGGTCGACGATTATTAATTCTTCTCTTGCTATAATACTCTGATACTTTCTCTTGGTACTAAACTTATCGATTTTTCTTTTATAACTTATCGACTTAACTGACTAAGTTCCTGAAGAGAACAAGGCTCGAAGGAAAAGATAAAACTTTCTCTCTTTTTGTAGTTTACTTCTCAAATGTACAGGTAGTGCTCTGAATTTACAGGGGTAGAGGTTTCGACCTCTTTCGACCATGGCTCAGGCCGGAATCTAAAAAGTTAAGGAGGCAAGGGGCCTCTGCCCCCTCCTCGCAGCGAGGCTGCTAACAAAGGAGTCGTAATGAAGTGCTATAATGAAGTCCTATAATGAAGTGACTTAATCAAGTGCCGTAATTTTACAATACATGTATAATATAAACCTAATGTTTGGGGGAAGACAGTTGAAGGTTAAGTTCCCCCCTTTTAAACACATGATCAGATGTTTGAAAAAATTCCAATAAAATATAAAAAAAATAAAATAACAAAAACTAATTTGTATTTTTCGCCGAGTCTACATTTATGAGACGATATCATTTCGTAATAGCACACATAAGTACAAATTAAGTACACGACTGAGTACGTATTAATTTTGGTTCATTACAATTACGATTACAATTATGGATTACTCACATTCGCTTATGATTATCCATTACAGTTCTATTAAAGTACATCTTACATTATAAATTAAATCATTACATTTAATTACAGTTTCATTGAAGTACATTACAAGTTTTATTAATTACAGTTTCATTAAAGTACATTACGTCGTTTACCATTCTTAGTGTTTTTTATAATATTTATATATGGTTATTAATACATGGTTATACTATATGGTTATACTATATGGTTATACTATGGTTATACTAGATGGTTATACTAGATGGTTATACTAGGGTTATACTATATGGTTATTAGTACACACAAGTACATGAGACATGACACACATGATATAACATAACGCATGATAAAGTTATAAATTCGAATAGAGCGAAAGGAGACTTTTTTTATCATTGAAGCGTTCGATTCTGCCAGTTAGTGGAATTTGATAACTCAACCTCAGCATTTTCGAGTTCATCTCGGAGTTGATATAATTAAAAATAAAAATGAAAAAAATAAGCGAGAACGTATTTCTGCGTTTTCGAACGAATGCATGAAGTTTGCGTTTCATAGATTGACACGAGTAAAATGAATATTTAATAAAATTTATATAGGTTAATGATCAAGGGAAATTAATGACGGAAAATGTGACGTATGATGAATATGGTTGAATAATAATATTTATACTACATTACACCACAACATTATTATTAAAGAATTTACCATACATTGCATACTAGAGATAGGATAGGAAATTAATGACGGGAAAATGTGACGTCATAGTTATTGAATTTGTACGTATAGTACAAATCATTATTAGGAAGATTTACAAGAACGAATTAGAGACAAAGAGTGGGTATCAATGACTAAGAAGTACAACTGCGGGTTCCAATCCTGTTACATGCAATGTGTATGCATAATCTAGGGTCGAGGGTGAGATGGAAGACAATCATAATTAATTATAATAAATTCTATAACAATAAAAATGGAAAATAGATACACTAACCCAGAAATGGTAGATCATAGGGTTGTGCACAAACAAAATAGGAAGCTACAAATAAATTTTTTATCCAAACTCGCTTAGGCAATTTTGGTTTCTTATGTAAAATGAATATGGATTATTCATTGTTCATTTTTACAGTGTTTCCCCCTCTAAAATGGTATTAATACAATAATATTACAATTATACATATAATAGAATTAAGAGAATAAACATCCTAACTAATTCAGTTAGATGACGAATTTTTCTTTACAATACAATTTTATT
This sequence comes from Bathynomus jamesi, assembly GCA_023014485.1. Classification (NCBI taxonomy): domain Eukaryota; kingdom Metazoa; phylum Arthropoda; class Malacostraca; order Isopoda; family Cirolanidae; genus Bathynomus; species Bathynomus jamesi. The sequence continues at coordinate 31,514 of JAJOZX010003243.1, forward strand.
ACAGAACGATTCGCGTGGTTGAGTACAATGCAAGTAATCAAATTTTTAAATGAAACTTGCTTACAAAATATTAAAAAATTCAAAGATTAATACTTTAATTTAGACAAACATTTAAGTTAGACAAACAATGATATGGTTAAAACTTTTCACCAATTTTATTTTTCTGTGGGATGAATTACATACATAATGAATAGTAGATAAAGGAAAAATATAAATTTAAAGTTCAGGATTTTCAAGGTTACCATGATAGTACAATTCATAACTAATTTTATGACTATTGTAGGTAAAAATAGAATTCGTAATGGATGATGTATAGACCTGGTCTAGTGTGTATTTTTATGTACTAGGTACAAAGTGTGTATCTTACAATTCGAGGGACATTAGCCGATAGGATTGTTCAAAGTAACTGAATAAATGCATGAGCAAGATATATTAGAAAGCAAAAATGATTAAGATTAAATTTACATAGTTAGCACTTACGCGCATGAATAGTTTATGTGATATCCAATGATTTTAGCATAAGGTTTGTATATATAGTATACAGTATAGTGTGCATACATGCATTTTTATTGACTGTTGTAGTTACAAATCGATTACGTAGTGATGATGTATAGACCTGTGGTCAAATGTGTATTTATGTTTATTGGGTACAGATTGTAGTGGTTGGTGATACGTTCAAAAGGAGAAAGGGGATTTATAGTTGAATAGTTGAAGTTATACGTCAGTGTGCAGATGTATCTATAAATATTGGTAAGACGCATCTGAATGAGTGAGTCGGTACAATAGTATGTAGAATATGAGAGTAATTTGTTCATCCGTGAAGAACTAGATCATTAGGGTCATTGGTGGATTAGGATTATATATATATATATATATATATATATATATATATATAGTATATATATATATATACGTTAGGAACAGATAAAATAACTTAATAAATGCCATGAGCGAGAATTTATATATAGATAGTAAGCAATAATTATGATGTATTATGATGATGATGTTTGCATACGAGTTTTAATGCAAAAGTGAATGGAGGTACGGAAGGTAATGAATTCGAATATGTGTCAAAAGTAATAGAATTCATTAGGATTATCGATGTACGTAATTAAATCAGTTACACATATATTAGGTACTAAAAAAACGTACTTATAGGACCTTACAATTAATGAAAGTAATCTACCGGTATTAAAAATTAAATTTTGAAGATGGAATTAATTCGACTAGTAACATTCCTAGCTATATATGACTATATAACCATTATCATTAACCAGAAGTATCGGTACGATTAATTGAATTAGAAAATTAAGAATACAAATTAAAAATAGAAATCAATTTATGCATTTTAATGAGCTAAACATAATTTTATAATATTCTTAAAAATAAAAATAAATCGAACTCTAGATGAGTTTTCGGCCAAGAATAAAAAGTTATTGAAATGGAAGGAAAGCATTCGAACAATCTTTTCTTTTAATAATTTCAGGTAAATTTTACATTAAAAATTTTTTATATAATAAAAAAAAATTTAAAAAGGTTTAAAATTTTGCATGTTAAGTAGAAAAATCATACTCTTTCGTTGAATGTTGATAGATTTGAATTATTTGATATTTGACCAAATTAATTAAATTCGATCAACACAATGTACTCATTTCATCGATAAAAAAAATATAAAAAATATAAAATTGAAATAGAAATCAATTATAACTATAATGAACTAAACATATACTGTAATATAAAAAACACAACTAATTGAGTTATGTTTCCATCGTACCAAAAGAGGAATTAAGTATGGTTGAACCATTTTCTGGTTGACACAGTTCAACTGGGGTTGGGGGTGTTAAAATAAAAAAATAAAAAGACAAAGTTTGGAGTACGACATTCGGGGGAATTGACTGACTAAGCGGGGGGTATAAGTCTGAAATTGACAATTACGTTTTTTTTTTTTTTTTTTTTTAAAGATTGCTTGTCACACTACTTTGAACAAAAATTAAAAGAGTTGAAACAAAACGGAGGGACGGTATGTTCCTCAGCATAGTAATTTAAAAGGAGTCATTGGGACAAGATCGATTAATTAATTATTACACAACTATTATTATCACGTATACATTACAATGATTATCAAAGTCATTACAAACAATTGTAAAAACTGTTTTGGTTACAAACAATAAAATGTCATTTTACCTATATATTTATATACGCAATAATGGCATGAAAAGAAAAGACAAATCGGTCAATTTCCTTCTTACAAACAAACAAAAAAAAAACTTAACCTAAAGACACAAACCGGTCAATTCAGGTTGAATTTAATTCTCTTTTACAACAAAAAAAGGTTGAATTAAATTCTTAAATTACATTTTCTTAAATTAAATTATCTTAAATTACAAAGAAAAAGTTGAATTCAATTGACTGCATTGAAAACTGACTTGGGACTCGAAATAAAAATGACTTGGGACTCGAAATAAAAATGACTTTGGACTCGAAATAAAAATGACTTGGGACTCGAAATAAAAATGACTTGGAATAAAACTGTCTGGCTTGAACTCTATCAAGTATTCTTGAAACTAACTTGAACTCTATCAAGTATTCTTGAAACTAACTTGAACTCTATCAAGTATTCTTGAAACTAACTTGAACTCTATCAAGTATTCTTGAAACTAACTTGAACTCTATCAAGTATTCTTGAAACTAACTTGAACTCTATCAAGTATTCTTGAAACTAACTTGAACTCTATCAAGTATTCTTGAAACTAACTTGAATTCTATCAAGTATTCTTGAAACTAACTTGAACTCTATCAAGTATTCTTGAAACTAACTTGAACTCTATCAAGTATTCTTGAAACTAACTTGAACTCTATCGTATTCTTGAAACTAACTTGAACTCTATCAAGTATTCTTGAAACTAACTTGAACTCTATCAAGTATTCTTGAAACTAACTTGAACTCTATCAAGTATTCTTGAAACTAACTTGAACTCTATCAAGTATTCTTGAAACTAACTTGAACTCTATCAAGTATTCTGAAACTGTCTGACTTGAACGCTTGTCAAGTATCTTGAAACTTAAACTGTCTAACTTGAACGCTTGTCAAGTATCCTGAAACTTAAACTGTCTAACTTGAACGCTTGTCAAGTATCTTGAAACTTAAACTGTCTAACTTGAACGCTTGTCAAGTATCTTGAAACTTAAACTCTCTAACTTGAACGCTTGTCAAGTATCTTGAAACTTAAACTCTCTAACTTGAACGCTTGTCAAGTATCTTGAAACTTAAACTGTCTAACTTGAACGCTTGTCAAGTATCTTGAAACTTAAACTGTCTAACTTGAACGCTTGTCAAGTATCTTGAAACTTAAACTGTCTAACTTGAACGCTTGTCAAGTATCGAAACTTAAACTGTCTAACTTGAACGCTTGTCAAGTATCTTGAAACTTAAACTGTCTAACTTGAACGCTTGTCAAGTATCTTGAAACTTAAACTGTCTAACTTGAACGCTTGTCAAGTATCTTGAAACTTAAACTGTCTAACTTGAACGCTTGTCAAGTATCTTGAAACTTAAACTGTCTAACTTGAACGCTTGTCAAGTATCCTGAAACTTAAACTGTCTAACTTGAACGCTTGTCAAGTATCTTGAAACTTAAACTGTCTAACTTGAACGCTTGTCAAGTATCTTGAAACTTAAACTCTCTAACTTGAACGCTTGTCAAGTATCTTGAAACTTAAACTCTCTAACTTGAACGCTTGTCAAGTATCTTGAAACTTAAACTGTCTAACTTGAACGCTTCTCAATATCTTGAAACTTAAACTGTCTAACTTGAACGCTTGTCAAGTATCTTGAAACTTAAACTGTCTAACTTGAACGCTTGTCAAGTATCGAAACTTAAACTGTCTAACTTGAACGCTTGTCAAGTATCTTGAAACTTAAACTGTCTAACTTGAACGCTGTCAAGTATCTTGAAACTTAAACTGTCTAACTTGAACGCTTGTCAAGTATCTTGAAACTTAAACTGTCTAACTTGAACGCTTGTCAAGTATCTTGAAACTTAAACTGTCTAACTGAACGCTTGTCAAGTATCTTGAAACTTAAACTGTCTAACTTGAACGCTTGTCAAGTATCTTGAAACTTAACTGTCTAACTTGAACGCTTGTCAAGTATCTTGAAACTTAAACTGTCTAACTTGAACTCTTATCAAGTATTTCTATAAATCTCTGGGGCGGTTGTCCTTTTGGCGCAACCTTCTGACTTCAAAAACTGACTTCAAAAATGACTTCAAAAAATGACTTCAAAAAATGAACTTCAAAAAATGACTTCAAAACTGACTTCAAAATTACTTCAAGTATCTCTCTAATCTCTATAAACTCTCTGTAAACTCTTCTTAATTTGCAAGTCAATTCAATTCAATAATTTGAAAAAATTTGCAAACAAAAATAGAAAATGTAAACATCTCACTCGAATGTACACGAAGGTACGATACTATTATGTTTGATACATAAAATAAAATTATTCTATACTGAATATAATAGTGAAAATTAACTCTCTGAAATTAACTTCTGTGACTTTTAACTTCTGTGACTTTTAACTTCTGTGACTTTTAACTTCTGTGACTTTTAACTCTGTGACAATTAACTCTGTGACAATTAACTTCTGTGAAAATTACTGTTTCACTAAAAAAATGTATCACTGGTGTTTGAAATGTTCACTGTGTTTTGTGTTAATTCTGGCTTGATACTAGTTATTAACTGTTAATAATAGTGACTTTTCAAATGTTTACAAATTTCTTAAAAAAAACAACTCTGTACTTAACAAAATTTCTACGGGCGAAATCCTCAGAGACGTGTCCTGAAGACGTCTTGCTGGCTACTTCTTCTTGGATGAAAACTAGGCGTGGAGAACTTGGAGTCGTGACACACCGGTTCAAGGGTGGATGTTACGAACTAGAAGTCGTGACACGCCGGTCAAATGGTTTTATCCTGATGCAGGGTAATTTCTATCTTGGCCAAAGAGTGGCCTCTTCTTAAAATCTTCTTCTTAAAATATTCTTCTTCTTAAAATATTCTTCTTCTTAAAATATTCTTCTTCTTAAAATATTCTTCTTCTTAAAATATTCTTCTTCTTAAAATCTGTTAAGATCCTGGCAAAGGGTCGCCACTCTGTTAACCCCTCCGTCTATGGCCCTGAGTCGGTTCGGAATCGACGGGGGGTTCTGGTTAGGAGGCAGCACCGGATATTTCTTCTATAACATTCTAATTCTTTTCGGTCGCCTCTTGTTAAACTTTTGGCTACAGACTCGCCAGACTGTTATGCCAATATCTTCTATGGTGGTTGGGTTGTCTCTTTCTCTCGCTTTATGGGTCGACGATTATTAATTCTTCTCTTGCTATAATACTCTGATACTTTCTCTTGGTACTAAACTTATCGATTTTTCTTTTATAACTTATCGACTTAACTGACTAAGTTCCTGAAGAGAACAAGGCTCGAAGGAAAAGATAAAAACTTTCTCTTTTTGTAGTTTACTTCTCAAAATGTACAGGTAGTGCTCTGAATTTACAGGGGTAGAGGTTCGACCTCTTTCGACCATGGCTCAGGCCGGAATCTAAAAAGTTAAGGAGGCAAGGGGCCTCTGCCCCCTCCTCGCAGCGAGGCTGCTAACAAAGGAGTCGTAATGAAGTGCTATAATGAAGTCCTATAATGAAGTGACTTAATCAAGTGCCGTAATTTTACAAATACATGTATAATATAAACCTAAATGTTTGGGGGAAGACAGTTGAAGGTTAAGTTCCCCCCTTTTAAACACATGATCAGATGTTTGAAAAAATTCCAAATAAAAATAATAAAAAAATAAAAATAACAAAAACTAATTTGTATTTTTCGCCGAGTCTACATTTATGAAGACGATATCATTTCGTAATAGCACACATAAGTACAAATTAAGTACACGACTGAGTACGTATTAATTTTGGTTCATTACAATTACGATTACAATTATGGATTACTTCACATTCGCTTATGATTATCCATTACAGTTCTATTAAAGTACATTCTTACATTATAAATTAAATCATTACATTTAATTACAGTTTCATTGAAGTACATTACAAGTTATTATTAATTACAGTTTCATTAAAGTACATTACGTCGTTTACCATTCTTAGTGTTTTTATATATTATATATGGTTATAATACATGGTTACTATATGGTTATACTATATGGTTATACTATATGGTTATACTAGATGGTTATACTAATGGTTTATACTATATGGTATACTAGATGGGTATTAGTACACACAAGTACATGAGACATGACACACATGATATAACATAACGCATGATAAAGTTATAAATTCGAATAGAGCGAAAGGAGACTTTTTTTATCATTGAAGCGTTCGATTCTGCCAGTTAGTGGAATTTGATAACTCAACCTCAGCATTTTCGAGTTCATCTCGGGAGTTGATATAATTAAAAATAAAAATGAAAAAAATAATGCGAGAACGTATTTCTGCGTTTTCGAACGAATGCATGAAGTTTTGCGTTTCATAGATTGACACGAGTAAAATGAATATTTAATAAAATTTATATAGGTTAATGATCAAGGGAAATTAATGACGGGAAAATGTGACGTATGGATGAATATGGTTGAATAATAATATTTATACTACATTACACCACAACATTATTATTAAAGAATTTACCATACATTGCATACTAGAGATAGGATGAAGGAAAATTAATGACGGGAAAATGTGACGTCATAGTTATTGAATTTGTACGTATAGTACAAATCATTATTAGGAAGATTTACAAGAACGAATTAGAGACAAAGAGTGGGTATCAATGACTAAGAAGTACAACTGCGGGTTCCAATCCTGTTACATGCAATGTGTATGCATAATCTAGGGTCGAGGGTGAGATGGAAGACAATCATAATTAATTATAATAAATTCTATAACAATGAAAAATGGAAAATAGATACAACTAAACCACAGAAATGGTAGATCATAGGGTTGTGACACAAACAAAAATAGGAAGCTACAAATAAATTTTTTATCCAAAACTCGCTTAGGCAATTTTGGTTTCTTATGTAAAAATGAATATGGATTATTCATTGTTCATTTTTACACATATATATATATATATCATATATATATATATATATATATATATATATATATATATATATATATCATATATATATATATATATATGTATCATATATATATATATATATATATATATATATATATATATATATATATATATATACACTATATGATCAAAAGTATTCGGACACCGCATGGTTTTGGGAAAAATGGTTTTATTATGGCATTTAGTAACCAGTAGGTCCACCCTTTGCTTTTATTACAGCGTCAACACGTCGAGGCATACTTTCCACCAGTTTTCGGTAAGTCTGTGCAGGAATGGCTCGCCATTCCTCTTGCAGAGCTGATGCAAGAGATGCAAGTGAAGCCGGGCGTGGTGTGCGGTTTCGTATCCGTCGCTCCAGTTCGTCCCACATGTGCTCGATTGGGTTGAGATCGGGGCTCTGAGCAGGCCAGTCTAACAAATCCACCTTATTTTCACGAAACCAGTCCTGCACACGCCTTGCAGTATGGCAGGGAGCTCGATCCTGTTGAAACAAACAATGGCCATCTCCGTAGTATTGCCACAGTGTAGGGAGGGCCGAATTGTCCAGAACGTCGAGATAAACGTCAGCGTTCATGGTAGTGGGTATAACAACCAACGGGCCGAGCCAGCCCTAGCCAGGAAAAACAACCCCATACCATGATGGACCCTCCACCGAACTTCACCGTTGGACGTACACAGTCAGGAAGAAGCCGTTCTCCGGGCTATCGCCACACCCAAACACGCCCATCAGACTGGAAGAGTGAATACCGCGACTCGTCGCTCCAAAGAACAGTTTTCCAGTCCTCCACGGTCCAGGAACGACGGGAGACACACCAGGCCAAACGACGCGTGGCATTAACTTTTGTAATCAGTGGCTTGTGTACAGCTGCTCTACCATAATAACCGAGTCTGTGCATCTCTCTGCGGATAGTTACAGTACTAACGGAAGGTACCGGATGCTCTTCCTACCTCCTCAGCGATGGAAGCGGCAGAGGACGTGCGGGACTTCTTGACATGTCGTACCAGACTTCTATCACGTTCCGTCAGTTTGCGTGGTCGTCCGGAACGTTTTTTCGCGTTAGTTGCACCGTTTATTATATATATATATTATATATATATATATATATATATATTATATATATATATATATATATATATATTATATATATATGATGAATAAAACCACGAAGGAAAGGAAACACAAAATGGTGCTCAAGCGCTTTCGTCTAATGACATCCTCAGGAACACTGAAGTACATAAAAAGGGTTAAGCCTATATATAGGTTACAGAAAGAAAAAAAAGAGAAAAAATAAATAACATACATACACACACACACACATATATATATATATATATACATACATATCTATATATACAAATACATACATACATACATACATACATATATATACAATAAACAGAGAAGTAAAAATAATAAAAAATTAAAAATTAAAACCTTAAAGGATTACCAGTGAGGCGTACAAATTAGTAAGGAAAAATATCGATTTTTAGCACAAGATCAAATGGATTATAAAGATACAAATTTATACTGGAACTCTGCCGGGTTTTAACACAATGCTGCCTATGGTCAGGTTTCGATATATATAAAAAAATAAAATTTCTATCTTTATAATCCATTTGATCTTGTGCTAAAAATCGATATTTTTCCTTACAAATTTGTACGCCTCACTGGTAATCCTTTAAGGTTTTAATTTTTAATTTTTTTATTATTTTTACTTCTCTGTTTATTGTATATATATGTATGTATGTATGTATGTATGTATTTGTATATATAGATATGTATGTATATATATATATATATATGTGTGTGTGTGTGTATGTATGTTATTTATTTTTTCTCTTTTTTTTCTTTCTGTAACCTATATATAGGCTTAACCCTTTTTATGTACTTCAGTGTTCCTGAGGATGTCATTAGACGAAAGCGCTTGAGCACCATTTTGTGTTTCCTTTCCTTCGTGGTTTTATTCATCATAAATATTTTTCACGTGTTACCTTTGTGAAATAATTTTCATTATATATATATATATATTATATATAATGTTATAATGTTTCACACCAACAAAGACCCTAGGATCCACTCATGGCTGGTCTACCTAACTGTCTTCGTAATTGTGTATTGTGTATGTCCTTCGTGGTTGTGGAGGGGACCTACAATTTTATGTGAGTTCCGAACCACAAGAACATAAGAAATTTATGTAACAACTGCCTGTATATTCGTAACTACCAATTTTTGCAAAACTAAATAATTATCAATTAAGAACTAATTAATTATCGATTTAAAACTAAAGATAGAATCTCTGGATCCAGAGGATCAAGTCATAATAGACTACCTCCATAGATAACTTATGTTACACTCTATATCTATTTATAACCGACATGCAAATATATCAGATCCAAAGAATCCAGTCATTTTCATTACGGTATCCATCAATAGTAGTACCTTGCCCAACGAAAAATAAGCCACGGTCCATATCGATTGCGGACCAAGTCACATTTTACAACCATATACATTACAATATATATGCTTAATAGGAAAAGTGTAGGTGTGGCTGTATAGACTGTACAGTAATGTAGATATGTATGTGCACCCATTTTGGGTCTCCCATTTCAAGGTGTTTGTTGGGCAAGTGAAGATCATGAGTTTTTCAATACCTCACAGTACTATAGGGGGCACCACACGTCAGAGGAATCTCTTTAAATGGGGTGTGTAAGGACAGATAGTATCCCCTAACCCAAGATGCTGCCTCCCTATATCCCACAACACTTGTGTTGAGCTGTGGGATCTATCACCACATACCCTTAATTTTACTACCTTAAACTATACCCAATCTATCAACATATGCGTCTAATCGATTTTTAAACATGTTTATAGACGTGCTACTACTAATTACTTCTACCGGCAAACTATTCCAGCTATTTACTATTCTGTGCGTAAAAAGGTTTTTGGCAACTGTTGTCTCGAACCTTCTAATTGTCAACTTACACCCGTTATTTCTAATCCTATTATATTGAGATATTTCGAAAAAGCTATCTCTATCTACGTTATCCAACCCATTCACAATTTTGAAAACCTGGATTAGATCACCCCTTAGCCTCCGAGTCTCGAGGGTAGTCAATTTTAACTCCTTAAGCCTATCTTCGTACGATTTTGACCTAAGCGACGGAATCATCTTAGTTGCTCGTCTTTGAACTCTTTCGATTTTGTCTATATCTTTGCGCATATGCGGATTCCAAAATTGGATCGCGTACTCTAAATGGGGTCTAACTAATGATTTATAAAGAGGAACTGTAATATCACGCGATTTGTACTCAAAATTCCGAGCTATAAAACGTAACACTTTGTTTGCCTTATTGACCGCTGCTGTACTTTGTTTCGCTACTTTTAAATCACCAGTGACTATAACTCCTAAATCTTTTTCCTGATCTACGCTTGTTAACTCTTTCCCTGACATACTATACGCAAAATTACCGTTACGCGAATCCATATGCAAAATTTTGCACTTATCAACGTTAAATCTCATTTGCCATGTGACTGACCAAGCAACGATTTTATTCAGATCTTCCTGTATTTTACCTCTATCTTCTTCATTAAACGCCCTACCACCCAGCTTTGTTTCATCCGCAAACTTTGAAACTGTACTGACTATGTCGACATCTAAATCGTTAATATATATAAGAAAAAGCAAGGGGCCCAATACAGAACCCTGAGGAACGCCACTCGCTACATTAGCCCAGCACGACTCCGCTCCATCAACGACCACCCTCTGTTTCCTACCTCGCAACCACTCTTCTAGCCAATTTATTACTACACCCCTGATTCCATGAGCCTTAGTTTTTTCAATGAGTCTTTTGTGCGGTACGGTGTCAGATGCTTTTTGAAAATCTAAATACACTACATCAACCGCCCGATGACTCTCGTAAACTTCAAACACGCTTTTCAAAAATTCTAAAAGATTAGTTAAACAAGATTTGTTTCGCCTAAAACCGTGCTGCGTATTTTTATCTTATGATTTATTTATAATATTATAAAGTCATTTGGATATTCACTGTACGTAAAGTTAATTAGTATTTTAATTGATTTATTACTTTGTATCCACCAAATAACCAAGTTTTTAATGTTCGAAGTCAGGCAAATTCATATTTGACTGACGACTTGCTGCTATGCCAAATATGTGTTATTGTCTTGAATTACTAAACATTTAAAAGCAATACAGTATTTGCATATCATACTGGTAGTTGGGTACTTCTATATATTCTACGTTTGCATAGTACAGTAAATATTAGGAAATTTAATACACAACATATGGAAAGTTTTCATTTTATATAAAATATGTCACATCTGCGTCGAAACAGTGAGTCCAAAATGCTGCGCTGGATTGCCAAATCTCTTTTTTTTTAAACTTAGTCTTGCTTTCAATAATATGCATATTATATACTTTATAAGGTGGGTTGGGTGGAAAATAATTGTCCAAGTTACTTAACATTTAAAAATTAAGGTACTTTCCTATTATCCCGGACCCCAGACTTTTGGCCAGATTCGTACGCCACTTGCCGGATTGCCAAATTTCATTGCCAAATTTTTTTTAATGTTAAGTAACTAACCAAACCTAACCTAACCAGGAGTTAGGTTAAGTTAGGTTAGGTTAGTTTTATTTCCTAAATTTATGCCAGTTAAAAATATTCTAATTATTATACATAATACATATCACAGTGAAACAAGTATCAAATTATGCAGTATATGTTTTATATATATAATATATATATATATACACACACACAGTATATATATATATATATATATATATATATTATATATATATATATATATGGAAAGAACGACGCTTTTGTAGAAAAGCGTCCGCACAAGATGAGGAGAAAGAACAAATAAATGAAAAACGAGGCACCTCACACAAAAGCCTGACGTTGCCCGTGATATATAATATATATTATTGAGTTAATTGACGAAGTAGTTAATATTCAAATAAATTTTTAATAATTTTTCAAACATTGTTTTATCTGAGTGAGTCCAAAGGGTATAAGATTTGGCGTTACATTCAGAAAAAGGACTTTCAAAACTTGCGAAATGTTTTTCTCTTTTGGGGAATAACAATTATGTGAGTAATGAAATTAATGATAATTTATAATTTTATAATTAGTTCTAAAGTTAGTTTCATGGTATAATTTAAAATTAATTACCAAGCTCAATGTAACATAATTAAAATAAGTTTAAAAATACAAAATTCTTGAATCGCCTCGAGGATTCGACTTTGAGATGTTCTTCATTCTCTTTTGCGCATGCGCAGTTTTGGGAAAGTGAAGGCAGTTGATGTCGGTCTCTTTGGATGTTGTAATGAATTTTTGCTATAAAGAAATGGATGAAAAGTTTGGACCCGTTTAATTCCTTCGGCAAAATTTTAATTATATAAGAAAAAATATATTTTCTTCAGTGTGTATATATATATATATATATATATATATATATATATATATATGATGAAAACGTACAAGGAAAAAGAAGAAATTATTCCAAGGTCTTTCGCGTATTCAGCAATACACCTCGTCAGGGAATTCCCCGACGAGGTGCATTGCTGAATACACGAAAGGCCTCAGAATAATTTTTTCTTTTTCTTTTTGGGTTTGCATTATTTATTTATTTCACGTGTTTAAGTGTGAAACTCAGTCAATATATATATATATGTTACACGTGATCGGTGAAAATGAATTGCGCATTTCATGAAAAACGCAATATTTTGCGTTTTTCATGAAATGCGCAGGGCGTTTGTCAATTTCATGAAATAAGCAAAAGTAATGCGTTTTTCGTGAAATCGGCAAAGGATGAAATGACAATTACGTGACCAACTTCAATTTGCCTTTTTCATGAAATCCCCTCTGTTTCCGTATACACTTGAAGCCGTATACACTTGAAGGCAATGAAAACAACGATGTCATATACACGGATTTTGCAAAAGCGTTCGACAAATGTGATCATGGAATAATAACATAAATTGAAACATATGGGAATAATAGGCAAAGTGGGAAAATGGATCCACAATTTCCTCAGAGAACTTCTACAGGTCGTAAAAATTCAAGGTATATCATCATCAGAATCGGAAGTACGTAGCTCAGTACCACAAGGAGTACTACTGGCCTCACTCCTTTTCATTATCATGCTAACAGACATAGACAGTGAAGTAACCAACAACAGTATACTCGTAGTAACATCCTTTGAAGACGATACAAAGATCAGCAGACAAATCAGCAATGCAAAAGAGGTGGAGGTCTTGCAGAAGGATACGAACAGAATATACAAATGGTCAGAAGACAACAACATGACATTTAACACCGAGAAATTCCAGTTCTTGCGATATGGTAGAAATGAGGAACTTAAACAGACAACATATTATGCCCCAGATAGAGAGGAAATTAAAGAAAAGCACGAAAGCGATAGATTTGGGGGTTATAATGACCGATGTTGCGAAATTCGAGATACAAAATCAGATAGCGATAAACAAAGTAGAAAGAGTCGCGGGGCAGGTACTAAGAATATTTAAAAGAACGGACAAGAAAGTAATGATTCCCCTGCTGAAAACACTGATCATACCAAAACTTGAATACTGTTCAGTCTTGTCGTCCCCGTATAAAAAGGAAGAAATTAATAAACTAGATAAAATTCAGAGACATTTTACAGCCAAGATTGATGGCTGGAAAGAACTCAACTACAGGGAAATACTACATCAACTAAATCTGTCTCTGGAAAGAAGAAGAGCGGTACACCACTATCTACATATGGAAAATGATCGACAAACTGGTACGAAACCTCAAAATAAACCCAATTACCATCCAACCAATAATGGAAAATACAAAATGCAGAATGTGTAGTGTTCCCAAATTAAAGGCCCAACAAGGGACCTCTACAACACTGAAGGAAAATAACTTCGTTGTCAGGAGGCCAAGACTTTTCAACCAGCTTCCAAAGGACCTCAGGAACGTCACAGCCACAGGGGTCAAAGTTGAAGTATTCACAAGAAGACTAGATGCCTGGCTCAGGATGGTACCAGATGAGTCGGTTATACCTGGCTATGTGCGATGGAGAACACAAGAGAGTAACTCGCTCCTCCATGAAGTCAGACCTAGAGGCGGGGGCCGCCAGCTTGACCTTCATGTGAAGGGAGACCAACGCACGAAAGTACTACGAAGTTACGATATATATATATATATATATATATATATATATATATATATATATATATATATATATTATATATATATATATACAGTATATATACACACAAACTCAGAATGGTCCCCTGAGAAACTTATATGTTAAACACAGACCGTGCATGGAACAAAGAATTCTTCTGGGAAATTACATCGACTATAGTTCGAATAAGTAATGATAAATGACAAATACGTTGGGCTTTCCTTCATAGTGGATGTAATTTCCCAGAAGAGTTCCTTGTTCCATGCACGGTCTGTGTTTAATATATATATATATATATATTTATATATATATATATATAATTTGTTTATGCAGGAAGGAAGGGCCAAGGAGAAAAGCCCGCAAAAACGCCCCTCCCATAGAAGAAGAGAACCAAAATCAAGGTCCGGGGTTTTTGAGATGCCTAGACACTATGCATTTGAAAGATTATAGACAGGAGGAAAGATAAACTCAGGAAGATTGTTCCAGAGTTCATCGGTTGAGTAGATGAAAGACTGAAAATATCAATTAACTCTTGCATTAGATAGTTGGACAGAAAAGGAATGAGAAAGTGTAGAAAGTTTGGTACTGCGTGCTCTCTTTAAAGGAGGAGGCATGCAATTAGAGAGTTCAGAAGAGCAATGTCCGTTATGATAGCGATAGTAAAGAGGGAGTGAGGCAACATTGCAGCGAAGAGAGAGAGATTGAAGGCAATCAGTAAGAGGCGGGAAATTGATGAGACGAAAAGCCTTTGATTCCACCCGGTTAAGTACGGCTGTGTGTGTTCAACCACCCACCCCACACATGAGAAGCATTCTCCTTTCACGGACGAACAAGACCCTGTACACAGTGTACAGAGACAGCAACTGAGTGGGGATGAAGAAACTGCGGAGGCGGTACAGCACACCTAACCTCTTAGAAGCTGTTTTAGAAAGAGTGTATATGTGATCTTTCCAGGAAAGATCACGAGAAAAGGAAACGCCAAGAATGTTAAGAGAAGAGGAAAGATTGATGTGTTGTTGAAGGTAAGGGGGATAGTCGTGTGGAAGATTGTGACGAGTAGACAGATGGAGGAACTGAGTTTTTGAGACATTGAAAGTCACAAGGTTTTCTCTGCCCCAATCAGATATAGCAGAAAGCTCAGAGGTCAGATGTCCCATAGCCGTCCTACGCGAATCATGAAGCGACTGCTGTGAGGGACGCTTTGGGAAGCGGGTGGAGAAGTGAAGAGTGGCATCATCGGCATAGGAGTAAATAGGATAGGAAATGCGACTTGATAAATCATTTATAAATAAAAGAAAAAGAGTGGGTGACAGGACAGAACCCTGAGGAACACCACTGTTAATAGCTTTATGAGAAGAACAGGAACTATCTACAACTGCAGCTATTGATCGGTCAGAAAGGAAATTAGAGATGAAGGCACAGATAGAAAGATAAAAACCGAAGGAGGGCAGTTTCGAAATTAAAGATTTGTGCCACACTTTATCAAAAGTTTTCGATATGTCTAGCGCAATAGCAAAGGTTTCACCAAAATCGCGAAAGGAGGATGACCAAGAGTCAAAGAGGTATGCAAGAAGATTGCCAGTAGAGTGTCCCTTGCTGAATCCATACTGACGATCTGAAAGAAGATTGTGAGGAGAAAGTTGTTTAAGAATCTTCCTGTTAAGGATAGATTTAAAAACTTTTGAAAGGCAAAAATTTAAAGCACTTGAACGATAGTTGGATGGTTGACAGCAATCACCCTTCTTTGGGACAAACTGAATGAAAGCGAACTTCAGTAGTATGCCCGCAGAGTGAAAATTGCAGTGCAATTTTGATCAAAAGGGGGATGGGGGTTGCCCACCCATGTTGGGGTATGCAAGCAAGGGGGAGTGTTTAGCTCCCAAGCTGCATGAAGGGGGAGAGCGGGTTGGTCGGGGAGAATGACCTCTCCCCAAAAGCCATTCCCTAACTTGAACTAGGAAGGTAGCCTAAGAGAGAGAGAGAGAGAGAGAGAGAGAGAGAGAGGAGAGAGGAGGAGAGATGTTTTCGCGGGGATATCTCATCGCATACTAAAGTTCTTAACAGCCTCAGTTGCCTTAGAAGTCTTAATCAGCCAGTTGGCTTAATCTGCCTTAGAAGGCTTAATCTGGCTTACAAGGCATAACCAGAAGGAGTATATATATATATATATATATATATATATATATATATATATATATATATATATAATGGAATAGATGTTCGGCCACAAAGAAAAAAGAAAAAAGGATCACTTTGAGAATCTCCTCCTTGATAATCAGAAGGATTGTATATATGTATTAATGGAATAGCGGTTCGACCCACAAAGAAAAAAGAAAAAGGATCAATTTGAGAATTTCCTCCTTGGTAATCAGAAGGAGTAAATATATAGATAGATACCGTATATTGGGGCGTATAAGTCTACGGTCTAGTTTAGTCGATCCCCTAACTTTCAATTTCAGATTTAGATTTTAGCCTATTCTGGGTGTTTAAGTCGAACACCAACTTGCCAACATAAAAAAGTAAAACTTTGTAAAAACTTTGTAAAAATGAGTTATCAAATTCTTCATAATCTTTATCATAATCATCTGACATCATAAGTTCATTATATACATCCTGAGATACATTTGCAAGTGCTTCTTCATATCGATCCAAATAAGATGTTGACTAAAAGCGAGCGAATGCAGGACTGAGGACCTATGACAGGTAGACCTGTCTTTAAATACAAGCCAAAATGGAGAATGGAAGGTTAATTTTTTAGACTGGGCCTAGAAGTCGACTCCCTACTTTAGGGACATAATTTTAAGCTTAAAATACCGACTAATACGCCCCAATATACGGTGTGTATGTATATATATATATATATATATATATATATATATATATATATATATTAATTGAATAGAGGCTCTCCCCACATTTTCCAAGTAGCATTCTCTGCCGATAATAATAATAAAACAAATTTAAATAGAGATAAAAATTTATTTAAATTAATTATTTTGATCAAATTAATATTTTTATAATATAATTTAATTGTTACTCCTTACTTTCGCTAATATTTGACATATGGTGTATGGGTCCCCAATAATCTTTTTCATTTTCATGTAAACGTGATTTTTGCATATATGTATATATATATATATACTATCTTCTTCCAAGATGAAAACGTCTGCGTGCACCCCTGTCTCGGCACTGGTGCATTATTTTTAATATAATTTGAAACCGATTTCAGGATCATGCTAAATCTTACTCTTGAAGATGTACAGAAATGTTAATGTAAAAATATTTAATTGAGCAAAGTGTGTATATTTTTTACAAATTAATATTTTTATAATATAATTTAATTATTAAACCTTATTGCCGCTAATAACACAGGCCTGCAATGGTAATTGACGTTAATAGTCTTCTTTCTTTTTAAAGTTGTTTGCATTTGTAACTAATTAGTATAACAAAGCGAAATAGGTACCTAATGTAAATTGAAATAAATAATATTTATTTATGTTGTTTTTTCCCTTCCAGTTTGCAGAAAATCCTAACGTAATAGAAAAAATGGACACCTTATTCGAAATCAGCGTAGTTGAATTATGTAAAGTCGGTTATTAGTAAGAAAACTACTCTTACAAAGTTCTCATTCGCAGGTTTGTATTATAATAAAACAAATTTAAATAGAGATAAAAATTTATTTAAATTAATTATGTTGAGCAAATTAATATTTTCATTAAAAGTGATTCATGCGTATATATATAAAATATATATATATATACAGGGTGTCCCTAAAAAATGTATACACACTTTAACAGCTGATAGCTCAATTGATGTTTCTTTCTTTCCAAGTTAAACCCATTAGAATTAATAATGGCAGTCAGACTAAGCTTTGAACAAAGGAAATTCATTCTAAAATGCTACTGGAAGTGTGAAAACGCAGTTGAAGTGCAAAGACAGTTTAGGAGGGAGTTTCAAACAGATCCACCAACGCGACTTACCATCACTCGAATTAGAGATAAGTTTGAAGCCGATGGAACTGTTCAGAATGTCCACAAGAAGCGTTCCGGAAGACCACGGACATCGACAAGACCCACAAAGCAAGAAAGAGTACTGGAAACGTATCACCAAAGTCCAAGAAAATCTGTGCGGCAAGCGAGTCGTGAGGTAGGAATTTCAGAATCGTCTGTCCAACGCATTTTGAAGCGCTGTCAATGGAAAAGTTACATTCCAAGATTAGTCCATGCTATTAATGAAGATGATCCGGACCGAAGAGTGGAGTATTGCGAGTGGTACTTGGCACGATGTGGATGTGGATTGGACGAAGGGTTTCGTAGAATACCCTCCGCGTTCACCAGACCTCACACCACTAGACTTTTTTTTATGGGGATACTTAAAAGACAAAGTCTACGCTATAAAACCTGCAACAGTCGCTGAATTGAGAGCAGCCATTGAACGAGAATGCACACAAATACCAAACGAAATGTTTCGTGATGTTTGCGATTCCATTGCTTCGCGTTATCAGCAGTGCCTGGACCAGAACGGACGTCAGTTTGAAAACAGGCGTTGACAAAACAATTAAATAATGTCTGTAGATTCTATTACATTTTGAAAATGAAATGTATTTTAATAAACACTGCCTTATAAGTATTTAAAGTGTGTATACATTTTTTTGGGACGCCCTGTATATATTATACGCTTCTCTCGGAGTCGGGCAAATCAGGATGAAGTGAATTACTCGAGAGAGGGTATAATGTAGTACTCTTGGACACAGAAGACGTCTCACTGTTCAAAATACCGCAGTCACAGAGCACTTTTGTCAATCATGTAGATTTCTTATCCCGAATTCCCCAAAATGAAAGATAAAAGAAACTCATAGGCAGTTATTAATTTAATCAAATTTAGGCGAGATAAAATTTAATCAGTAAAATTGAATCAGTTACAGGCAATCAAATTTTCTTTTTTCACAGAATTAATAACAAAAGTTTATAGACATAATAATAGTTAATTCTTAATTGTGAGATATTAAATAAGCCAGAGACCCCTCTAAGACACCCATGTCAGTTCTAGGTCTCCAAGCTTGTATGAGTCAATTGCTAAGTCTACTGTCTTTTCCTACAGTCAGACTCTAATTGAAAACACATTAATCTTCCAATTCCAAAAGCAATTCCCTAACGAGCTGACTTTCCCTCGTCAGCCCGGAAACCTGTCTCCTCGGAATCTGCCTTAAGGGCGCTGATCCCCTTCTTTTATAGTCAAAGGAACGGAACTGGCTACGCCACCACGCAAGCAGTTAACGTCACCTGAGAACATTGGAGAACCGAGCTTCTCACAATCCATTGTGTTTCCCAGGTGAAATCAAAGAAACCGTCTGCGTCACAGCGTGTGAATTCCGTTCGGAAAGAAATGAGTCATACACTAGCGTGGGAATTATTAAATGAATGAAATTACATAAAAATAATTGTCATCAGGGCGCGGGTTTACTTCGATGATAAATTAAATTATAACATGTATAACTTATATATATAATTATATATATATATATGGGGGGTGGAGTTTGAGTTTGGAATTGGGGGGGGGGGGCTGCCGTGATGGGGTTGGTCGAGACTGGTTCGACGGCGAAGGCGTTGCAGAAGTGGAACTATGCTTTTTCTGCCGTCTTGTTTTACTTGTGGTAAAGCGGACGGACTGGGAGGTTTTAGGTCGTTCCTCCCGTGGTCGACGAATACTAAGGTCAGTCGGGTTTGAACACGACTTCTTTAGCTTGTTCAAGATGGTTGCCAATGATGCGGTAATATTCGCATGTTGCTTGAATTTGACTTGGTGGTGACTTGGTAAGTTCGCATACATCGCCGGAAAGGACAATATCTTCGCCATTTGTGAGAGCATTGCATAATTAAAAGCACCGTCGATGGCTAGGATAACAATGTTCATAGTGTGTTGAATACGATTCCTAAACTCCATCAAATCTTCGCCATCCTGCGAACGCAGTCGGAACAAGTTGGTCATGGCCGTGAACGGTTGGGTGTCGCTGACATCCTTAAAATTTTCCAAGAAAATCTGTCGGTACTGAATCCACGTAGTGGCTTCTTGTGTTTCGGGGGTCAGTTTAACAAACTTGGATGCTGATCCCTCTGTGAAATCAATAAATCGCTGTGATTCAGAGATTTTGTCCTTGTCTGCGGTGACCCTCTCATTTTCGAAGTATGTCTCCAGTTTGTGGAGCCAGTGTTGAACAAGTGGCTCGGTTGCCTTTCCCGCGACGGTTCCCTTAAATTTTGGAACGGACGTCGGCAGGTTGAGTACCCTGGAGACCGTAATATTTGTGGTTGGTACACTCGCGGCAGGCGCAGCAGCAGTGGAAGTAGTATTGTTGGTGTCGGCCAAGTTGGTATTTGGAATTCGGCGACGTTTAGGGAAGGACTGACGTGGAGGTGTAAGTGGTAATAAAAAATCCCTGTCGGAATCGGAATGTTGCATAAACGTCGCGCGCGAAAATAAACAAATAAAGTGTGATGTTGCAGTGTAGTCCTAGTTTGTACAGTATCGGCGTGTGTACACAAAAAAAAATATATATAGGTTGACACAATTATGCTTTATCTATGAGAATGGTAAAAGATTTTAGTAAAATTTATTAACAAGAAATGAAGGGGGTGATCGAAGAATTCATGCGATGAGCATATTTTCATATACATATCGCATTTAAGGATTTAATTTGAGATTACAGGGGGTTACTTCGGATTACATGGGGTTACTGCGGATTGCATGGGGTTACCGCGGATTACATGGGGTTACTTCGCGTATGAAAGATTGTACACTCTGTGGTGTCAGAATTGAGGAATTTTGGGTTCAATATTAGAACGCAATTCGTCAAAGACGAATTTGTTTTGAACCGTACAGTTTTACACTACGGGACATATATATGGGATTGGATTCAGAATGGTCCCCTGAGATCTTTTATGTTACCCACAGACCGTGCATGGAACAAGGAACTCTTCTGGGAAAATTAAATCCACTATAGTTCGAATAAGTAGTGGTAAATGACAAATACTATATTTTTTTTCTTTTTCATGATGTTAGCCCGACGTTGACAACGGGTCATTCGCAAAGAGGCCCCAAAATATAGGATCCAGCTTTGGAACAGGATCTAGGGATCTAGGGATCCTATCTGCTTGGCAGATAGCTGGTGAGGGAAGCTATATTTTGGGGCCTCTTTGCGAGTAACCCGTTGCCTAGGTCGGGCTAACATTATGAAAAAGGAAAACTATAGAATTTGTCATTTACCATTACTTATTCAAACTATAGTGGATTTAATTTTCCCAAAAGAGTTCCTTATTCCATGCACGGTCTGTGTGTAACACACACACACACACACACCACACACACACACACACATATATATATATATATATATATATATATATATATATATATAAACAAAAATATATATACACACATATATATATATACAGGGTGTCCATAAATGTTTACCCTGAAAACAGTATGCTCTCATGTTTTAATGACGAATCTTACATCCGTTTTCTTTTTACAGGTGATCTCGTACACGCATAGAATTTCTGTGCTGGTGTGTTTCGTCTACCGCATTCGCCGCTAGGAGCGCTGTAGTAGCTGTTCAGTTAAGATGGCGTCTGTGACAGAGAAGGCACAATGTGTTGTGTGGCTTGCAGAAACAAAATCTCCTGTCACTGTTCAGCGAAGGTTCAGAACAAAGTATGGAAAGAATCCACCTGATGTGAAGTTAATTAAGTCGTGGATGAAAAAATTCTTGGAAACTGGAAACGTGGAAAAGGGAAAGAGCAGTGGTAGACCATCAGTTTCCGATGGGACGGTGGACAGAGCTGGGCAATAAATACATTGAATGTATTTAAATACTAAATACTAAATACATGGGAGAAATGTATTTAAATACTAAATACTAAATACATTTTACGAATGTATTTAGATACTAAATACAAAATACATCAATTGTATTTAAATACATTTGTAAATACATTTTAAATACATACAAATTTGCTTGTTGAAGCCATGACACGCACACGATAAAGAAATCAACCGCTTTCGACTAAGAGTGGCACACAACTGATTGAACTGACACGTTGAAACATGAACCATGCTGTACTACACTGTCGACGCGTCGTACTGTGCTAGTACAGAACGTGTATTAAACCAGTAAAAGTATTTACATTTTTATATTTTGAGTATTTAAATACATTATATTTAAATACTCATTAAAGTATTTAAATACTATATTTAAATACATGAAAAAAATGTATTTATAAATACAGTTCTAAATACACAAATGTATTTAAATACGTATTTAAATACAAATGTATTTAAATACTGCCCAGCTCTGACGGTGGAAAACATTCAAACTGCTTTCACACGGTCACAAAGGAAATCGGTGAGACAGGCTTCATGCCAACTAAAGATACCGAAGTCTACGGTGCACAAGGTGTTACACAAACGTTTGAAGTTACACGCCTACAAGGTACAAATTGTTCAAGAACTGAAGCCTGTGAATACCGTTTAGACATTTTACGTGCCACTAGGGGTGCACATGTGGAAGCTTATTAAGTTCATTAACTATGTATCAAAACTTTGTATGTTTATCTACTTATGATTAAAACTCTGTTTGAATACGAGTGTTTATTTAAAAGGCATAGCATGCTTTAATCAGGGTAATCATTTATGGACACCCTGTATATATATATGTGTGTGTGTGTGTGTGTGTGTGTGTGTATATAACATTACACAGCTGGAAGGGATTCAGAGAAGCTTCACAGGCAAGATCAACCGGTACAAAGAACTAAATTACTGGGAAAGATTATGCGAACTAGACCTACAGTATATTCACTGGAAAGAAGAAGAGAGAGATACACCATTATTTACACTTGGAAAATAATGCAGAAACTAGTCCCTAATCTTACTCTGAACCCTATAACTCCCCAAACAACTGTGGAAAGTAGAAACGGTAGACTGTGTCGTATTCCCAAATTGAATGCGAGACAGGGAACATCCTTAACCCTGAAAGAAAATAGTTTTGTGGTGAGAGGACCAAAACTGTTTAATCAGCTGCCCAAAGACATAAGAAACACGAAGGGAGTTGCAGTGGATATCTTCAAAAGAAGATTAGACACCTAGCTCAGAACAATTCCCAATGAGCCAGGCGCACCTGGCTATGTGAGGTGGAGAGCACAAGAAACCAACTCACTGCTTCACCAGGCCAACTCGAGAGGAGGGGCGACAAGCTTGACCTTCGCGAAATGAGGAATCATCGCGCGGAACCTTTGTAAGGTTGTAAGGTAAGGCAAGGTTTTATATATATACTCGCAGGTTACCCGGCGTTGCCCGGGTAACCTAAAACCCGCCCTTCGTGCGGGTTCCAAAATATCCCAGCTGAAGGTCGAATATTTTCTCTTTAACCAAACTATTACGACTTAACCTAACCAATCGTCAAGGGCGTACAATTAACCTAAAAAAATAAATAAAAAACAATAAATTTTTATTTATTTATTTATTTTTATTAAGAGAAGAGGATTCTTTATACTGTACGGCATTGACGATTGGTTAGGTTAAGTCGTGCTATTTTCGTTAAATTTTATTTATAAAATAAATAAATAAATAAATAAATAGCTAGCAGGTTACCCAGCGTTGCCCGGGTAACCTAAAACCCGCCCTTCGTGCGGGTTCTAAAATATTCCAGCTGAAGGTCGAATATTTTCTCTTTAACCAAACTATTACGACTTAACCTAACCAATCGTCAAGGGCGTACAATTAACCGAAAAAAATAATAAAAAACAATAAATTTTTTTTTATTTATTTATTTTAGGTTAATTGTACGGCATCGACGATTGGTTAGGTTAAGTCGTGCTATTTTCGTTAAATTTTAAATAAATAAATAAATTTTAAATAAATAAATAAAAATAGCACCATTAGATTCCTTGTAAAAAACTGGTTATTATGAAGTTATTTTAAAATTTGTAAGTTCAACCGTTTGGTTTTCTATAGCGAACAACTAAACAAATAAACAAACCTCTATATATAAAAAATATAAATATAATATAAAAAAAATATATAAATAATAATATAAAAAATATATATATAAAATAAAAATATATAAAAAAAATAATAATATATAAAAAAATATATATAAAATAAAATAAAAAAGAAGATATATATATATATATATATATACACACACACACTTTTTTCTTTTCTTCTTGATGTAAGTAAGGGTTCTGATAAGGTTAGTCACCATTTATGTGACCATCGTGTCACCATTTTCTATCAGCAAAGTGATGGGAAGAAATGTTGCTAAATACATACAATAAACCTAATTTACTTGTATTCACATCAAAGATTTGCATTCATATGAGAAGTTTTTGATTCTTTCAAATCCTTGTCTGCAGAATACGCCAAGCGTCTTTGCTGTTACCGCAACTGTTTACTGTATTTATACGCACAGCTTATCTAATTTAATTAATAATGCGAAGGTTGGATATTCTATCAGTGAAATTAGAATACATTCTTGCTTTATGCTGATGATATATAGTGTTAATCATCCCATTAGTTAAGAGCTAATGCGAAAATTATGCAGAAGAGCGTGACATTGTCTTTATTATAAAGCAAGCAAAAGTTATTTATTTCTATACCAAATACTTTCGACAACAAAGTACGCGTGTATTCAAATTAAATGCACAGAGAAAAATGTCTACATACACAAATTAATTACATAGTAGTTAAATATTTACAAACCAACCAAAATTAACATAACTGTGACTTTTGCCCAATTGTTTAAATCATGCAAAGTTCAACATCAAATATCAACTTATTCGGAGCATGAATAACATGAAGAGAATCTGAAATTAAAGCATATGCAGGGTGTTCATAAAGTCACACGAGTGAATATGTACACTTCACCATATTCACTCGCGTGACTTTATAAACACCCTGTACTATGTCGTAACCATGAAGTTTGCATGCAGAAATCTTTTGTAAAATAAGTGCAGGAATTATAGTTTTAAGATTTCGTGGTATACATCTCTGAACGCAGTGTGGTTTGACTTATAAACATTCATGAACGAATAAATCAGAAGTGTTTCAGATTGTTTAAAGTTTGTTCTATCTTAATTCGGATTCTCCGAGAAGTAATAAAGCCAAACCACGTGGGGACAGAGGTTTGTCACCGAGACCCGACCCCAACGGGAAGGGTAATCCAACGGATTTGGATGTATGTGCAAATGGTTGGGTTCCTCTTTCGCTGGGTCTAAAATTTTGGATTCGTTTCGCGGGATGGTGCGACTTTTGTAAGGCAGATTCGAAGACGCTTGCTAAAGTTGAACCACGAGGGGGTCATAAAATTGGGACTTCGAATCTGTTAACTATATTTAAATGTATTTTTGGGAAGAAGGAGGGGTCTATACTCGGAAATCAGTTCCAGCTCCAATCAGGGGGCCCAGGATCCTGGGAAACGTAGTAAAGACGCCTTCTTTCCCTCTTGTATGGGTAATAGCCTGCTGGGGGGACGGTCTTAGGAAAAACAAATGGTTTGATAGGCTTTCAGAACATTGGAAGGCGGGGTCCTTCAAAATTGTAAAGTAAATTCGAAAATTGTAGTCAGTTGTAGTCGTTCCTCCTTGAAGTTAACTGTGGCTAAGCAAACCCCATGTAGACTTGTGGTGTAAGAAAAATTTGTGCATGTCGTTCACGCGGAAACTTGTGCGTAAGAAGTGTATTGTTAGCGACCTTAACCGGAACTTGATTGTATCTTAATTAATGTTAACCAACGGACCAAAAGTTCTGTGAACTTTCCGTTAATTTGTAGATTGTCGTGTTGGAAATTTTGGGTGGGCCGTAAATCTACGGTCCGTACGCAGCACAATTGAGAGCAATTTTGTCATCTGCAGTAGTAAGTAGAATAATTCCTCAAATATCAGGGTCAATTCCGACCACTTCATTTCTCGTTATTTGTTTTGTTGCACTAAAATATAAAGCCCCTCTATATGTAAATTATTTAAATTCAGTAACTGTTAATTTTTTCTTTGGATTTATAATTGAATTGTATTTTACGGAAAATTGGTAAATTTAACGATTTAAATTTACATAACTGTGACCTTTGTCTTTGAAGTTAAGATTGGATTGTATTGAATGTAAATGGATAAATTACTTCAGAATAAAGTATTAAATGCATGTACTGTTTAGAGTAATTTAATAAAATTTATAAGAGGGGTGTATTGTTGTAGATACCTTGTAATAGGCCTCTCTTGTTAGCTGAGGAGAATTAACGTTCAAAGTAGGCTTTTGGAAAGCCGAAGGAACCTAGCCTATCAATTTAAAGGGCCATCCGTTTGGGTAGGCCGAGTCATCCTGGACGAAAATAAGAAATAATTAGAAATAAAATCACCGGGTACGCCCAACTTAACGGGTGCCCGTGAAGTGAATTAACGTAATTAAAAGGGTGTCCAGTACCATAAATAAATATACGGGTTGGGCACTACATAAATGGTGTCAGAAGTGGGATCCTATTGCAAGGTATTTATCGCAAGAGTGTAACTTGTTGTTAAAATAAATTTTCGTGACAGTAAAGCACGAACGTAGAAAGTATTTGCAACAGTAATTTGGTAAAATAATTGAGAACAGTAAAAAGTGTCGCTAACAGTGGAAACGGTTTTAAAATAAAGCAAATAAGTTTCGCGATGTCGGTAAAGAGTGTGGAAATAACGAATGAAGAAAGCACAAGTGACATGAGTGATACCGAACCAACGAACTTAAACGAAATAAGTACAGAAAGTTTGGAAAATTTAAAAAGGATAAATTTGGCCAACATTATTCGGTTAGTAAAGGAATGCAAGGAATTAGGAGAAGAAATAAATCGAAGAAGGTCGAAACTGGAAGACCTTGTAATGACTACTCCGCGATTGGAGTATTGGGACAACCGAAGGTCGGGGGTTCGTCCCCGAAGAATCTCTCTAGTTCCTCCCGTTACAGAAGAAGAACTTTCGAGGCAGGAAAGGATTGGGTGGAGACCAGAGAACCCAGAAGACATCCCAAAGAATCCTTGCAGAAGTGCACACACCACAAGAGACGAGAAACACCGCACCGACGAAGACCGGCAGAAGAATATAAAAACCGTCGTACAGGTATTAAAGAGTACTAGCTTACCTTTGCAACGTGAACAGGCAGTAAGGGGTCCTGAGCAAACGACTTTTGGACACACACCTTGGAAGGAAGTTCGCCGAAGTTTATGGGCGAACGGGCACAAGAGAACCCAGGAACCAGCCCAAACGCCGTCAGGAAGGAACAAGGTGAGACAGTCAACCCAATTGCCACAGGAACATTAAGTGCAGGTAATGCCTTGGTTCAGGCTAATCCCACAAGGAGACATATTAAAGTGGGCATACCTAAGGACGCGTTGAAGACCGTTATGCCGGAGTATGCTTGTAATTGCATCAAAGGAACATCCTTTCGGGACTATTGGATGGAATCAACCCAGTTTTCGGTAAACAACCCAAGCTTAGGACTGAGAGATGAAGAGGTCCTAAGAGAAGAAACGCCACATGACAGAAGCCGAAGACTGCGAAACTGCAAAATCCTCCCACATCCTGGGACTACAACTCACAACATTCAGAAGAAAGAACAGCCACAAAGGAGGACAACATCAAGGATGTGGAGGTGAACGACGGAGACAAGTCCAGCAAGAGAGGAGAGCCCAGAAGGAAGAACTGTGACACTGGTCACAGGAGGAATAAAACAACTCAAGAAGTGACTACAACCCCATCAGAAACCAGAAGAGAAAACAAACCAAGTCAAATGAAGACAGAGACTCCAAAGAGGAAACAATGGAAGAAAGTGGCCGGAGCCAGTGCAAGATTTGTCAGCAAATGCGAAATTGGGAAGAGGCGTGCCCTCGAGCAAACCTTCGACAGGATTGGAAGGAGAAGCCTCCCGAATAGCTTCAGAGGAAGTAGCGGCGAGTCCGTCGGCTAGGACTGATCACCCTACCAGTACTCGTCGCTCAACAAGCTTCCACCGCGCTGACGATGGTGGAGCTTCCGTCACATTGACATAAGCTATGCACAAGAACATCGGGAGCCTTCTTTGGACAGTGGCCAACTTCTCAGTACACAGTTGCACCGGCCCCGCCCATTCATGTAAGAGGAGTAGAAGTAAGTTTGACTATGGGAAGGGGGGTTGAAGAATTCTTTTGTGTCTGTATAATTCCAGAGGCTCAGCAAGACTTGACTATAGGCGTATTGTTTCGGAGGATATGAAGACGAAACAAAGGTACGAAGCCCAGGTAGACCACCGGAAGAGGACAGTCACTGAATGAAACAGTAACCATCCAAGTAAAGGGAGTAGACAGTAAAGTGCGAGGGTGACTCTGGTAGAGGCAATCCCGCACGAAACACTAAAGGTGGCCGCCGTGATTCTGACGAGGGAAGTCAGAGACCCGGGGACGTAGTTCCCTTGGACGTCTATTCTCCGCTGCACGGGATGTGCAGTGAAGCTCGGGGAAACTTAAAAATGTTACCGAGCAGGATCCCACAGAGGAAGATGAGGTTACTGATGATCAATCAGGATGACGAAGAATACCTTGGCGAAAAAAGAGACGTCGTGGGCATAGTGACGGAGGCAGAGCTAATTGGGAGGGTAGTCGACGCTCACCCCAAATTGGAACGAATGTCACGGTGAAAGGAAGTCAAGCATCGAAGAAGGACTTCGAAGAACGAGTGACACGCCTCAAGTCCTATGTCCTTGGTTGGAAATCCTTTTCCGACAAAGAAAGGAAAATCGTCGAAGAGTGGCTAAGGGATTATTCAGATGTCTTCTCACTGGAGGGCGAGCCATTGGGTTATGATAACCTGATGCCAATGAAGTTGGAAACCCAGGACCATCCTCCCATCTTTAGGCGACCCTACAGGATACCTATTACACACGAGGAGGAGGTAAAGCGACAAATAGCAGAAATGCTGGATCAAGGAGTGATACAGCATAGCCGTTCCCCCTGGTCGTTTCCATTGGTAATCGTGAAAAATGGGGAGTATGAGTTCCCCTGGACGTCTATTCTCCGCTGCATGGGATATGCGGTGAGGCTCGAGGATACTTGGAGAAGTTGTCGAGCAGAATCCCAAAGGGAAGTTAAAGGAAAAGGGAATAGACGAAGAAGAAAATTTGGGGTATGGTTTCCCCTGGACGTCTACTCTACGCTGCAATGAATGTGCAGTGAGGCTCAGCGTGGTTTGCAAGTATCACAGAGCGGAAATCTCAACGGGAAGTTAACACTTTCCAAGGAGGCGGTAAAGTTACTCTTGAGAAAAAAGGTGACGACTAAAGAGTATTACCTTGAAGATAAGATGACATCGGCATGGTGGTTGAGGCAACGAGAACGGGGAGGTTAGTCGGAACAGCCGTTTGATTCCTCGCCAGAAAAGAAAAAAGGGAACAAGTGTCACGGTGAGAAAGAGTCAAATTTCCACAAGTGACTAAGAAGAGATTGAAAACACCTCAAGACGCATGTTCACCGATGTCCGTCGCTCTCAAAGGGAAGAAGACCGACAGGGAAAGAAAAGATTAACTACTACCGTCACGGTAGAGTACCAGGACCACGTGATCACTAGGAATGAAGAGTGACCACAGGAGTCCAAAGGGGAAGCGATTGAAGAAAAGAAGCGTAGGGCCCTGAGGCTTTGTGTAGACTATAGACCTTGGGACGTCAATGGCAGCAAGGACAAATATTAAGTACCCATCATTGAGGAAACCTTGGCCAAGTTGCACGGGACTCATTACTTCTCGAGCAGGGATTTACGCTCGGGATATTGGCAGTTGGCCATTCACGACGATAGCATCTCGAAAACTGCCTTCCCCACGGGAAGCGGTCATTTCGAGTTCAGGGTGGTCCCGTTTGGTTGTCCAATAGCCACCAGTGTTCCAAAGAGTAATGAATTTTATTTTGCCGAAGCAACTGGACAAGGAAGTACAGATTTACTTAGATGACCTCATTGTCCTTGGAAGGTCTTTAGAAGGACATGACGAGAGGGTACGACGAGCCTTGGATAGCCTACGCACCTCCAACTTAAAGGTAAAGTTGGAAAAATGTCAGTTATTACAGTCCCAGGTGGGGTAATTAGGCCATGTGGTCACCAGGAACGGGGTGAAGCCACAACAATCCAAAGAAGAGGCCATCAAAAACTCCCAGAGGCCAACCAACAAAAAGGAATTGAAGCAATGTTATATTTGGGCAGAGAGTCATCGTCCGTTCTGACCATAAGCCGTTGAAGTGGCTTCTGAGGGAAGGACACCGAGAGCCCAATGGAAGACTAGAGCGTTCGGTTATGACATTGCAAGACTACGACGTTCTCATCGAGTACGTGAAAGGCAAACTCAACAGAGTGGCCGATTGGTTGTCCCGCCTGGAGTGACGAAGGAGTTTGTGAACGCAATATCCGAAAAAGCGATCATTGATCGCAAGGTAATCGGCAAACAACAGCAGAAGGACGTTGAAATAGCGGCAATTCGAGCAGCCATCGAAGAAGGAAGGCTTTCAGCTGGTCCGTAACCAAGCCCATCCAGCCGTCGAGAGTCAAACTAGTGAGGAACCTGCTGGTTTACATCGATGCGAACGGAAGAGAGGTCATCGTAGTTCCTAAAAAGTTGAGAGAGCAGCTCATTTAGAAAGCCCACACTGACGTCGGGAGCATTCATCCGGGAGCTGCCGGGACTACAGAAATCCTACGGGACCTTTATTTTGGCCAGGTATGGTTCAACAGGTACGGCAGGTAGTCCAAGCGTGCGACACGTGCGCGCGGAACAAACAGACGCGGAAAGTGACTGTGGAAACAATGCCTTGTGTGCGAGGCCACAGTCCTTGGGAACTTCTGCACGTGGACTTAGTTGGTCCCCTTCCTCCGACCGTGGAAGGCAGCCATTATATCCTCACGTGTGTGGATAGTTTCAGCAAATTCACCATACTGGCAGCAATAAAGGACAAGACGGCCCGGGAGGTGGCGGACAAGTGCCATCGTTTGATACGGTGCAAACTGGGCCCCTTCAGCAGTAGTATCCGACCAAGGCAAGGAGTTCTGGAACTCTACCTTGCAGGAGCTCTTCAGGGTTTGGGAAGTACAACACCAACGGACCGCCGCATCACCCCAAAGCAACGGGAAGTCGAACGTCTGAATAAAGAGTTATGCATCAAACTCCGCATACTTTGTGAAGAAACTGGACGAGACTGGGATAAAATCCTCGACACCGTGGAATTGTCCTTGAACATCCGAGTGCACCGAGCCACGGGTATTCTCCATTCTTCTTGATGTACGGGCGAACCCCCAACGTACCTTCAAAGCTATTTCGCATGCCACAGGAGGCATGCGTGAGCCCGTACAACCCAGAGGAATACGCCGAAGACCGAAAGAGGAGTCTGAGCGAAATCTACCGCCGATGGAAGAGTTCATGCGGAGATACGAGAAGGCTAACGGAATCAAGGAATTGAAGCCGTTCGAAGAGAAGGCGCCCCATGGCTTGGTGTACATTGATTACCCGCGACCGGGCAGAGGCAAGTTGGAGCCCCGGTACGAGGGTCCCTACATCATCATCGAACAGAAGACTCCAGTCACTTATCTCCTGCGTCACATGATCACTGGACATCAGATAGTGATCCATCGAGACCGCATCCGCCGCAGCATCGATGCCCCATGGGACGTTGAGCGACAAGGCGGGGCGGACGACGCAGGGGATGAGATGGGGGAAGGGCCACCGCCCCTCCTCTCGGGAGCTTCGCCCTCGACACCGGAGAAACATCAACACGGGGAAGTGAACCGGAAGGCGCCTCCCGCCCCCTGGCAGGACCGAGTGGCGGAACGAGGACCGCCGGGCGCTTCCGAACTACTTCCTCACGGAGAGCTTCGCCCAGGACAGGGAGAAACATCGACTAGGGGAGGTGAACCGGAGGGCGCTTCTTGCCCGCTGGCAGGACCGAGTGGCGGAATGGGATCCGCCGGGCGCCTCCGAGCTACTTCCTCCCCGAGAGCTTCGCCCAGGGAACGGAGGAACATCGACCCGTGGAGGTGAACCGGAGTGCACCTCCTGCCCCCTGGCAGGACCGAGTGGCGGCAGGAGCCGCCAGGTGCTTCCGAACTACCTCCTCGCGGGGACCTTATGGGAATAGGGTCCCCCGGAGAAAGCAGACAGGCTGCTTTCAGGGCCACCGTTTGAGCGTCGTATGCTCTTAGGCCCCGACCTCGAGTACACTACGAAGAACCCGAGGATGACTAAAACTAATGTGTCAGTGTTAGTGTCCCAATAAAGGGGACAAGTAAATGAAAATTTTTGGAAAATTGTGAGTAAAGTGATAATACCCGACCCTAGTTAAGAAAGTTTGCATCGGAGTGCAAAATTAAAGGAGGGGAGGGATGTCGTAACCATGAAGTTGCATGCAGAATCTTTTGTAAAATAAGTGCAGGAATTTAGTTTTAAGATTTCGTGGTGTACATCTCTGAACGCAGTGTGGTTTGACTTATAAACATTCATGAACGAATAAATCGAAGTGTTTCAGATTGTTTAAAGTTGTTCTATCTTAATTCGGATTCTCGAGAAGTAATAAAGCCAAACCACGTGGGGACAGAGGTTTATCACCGAGACCCGACCCCACGGAAAGGGTAATCCAACGGATTTGGATGTATGTGCAAATGGTTGGGTTCCTCTTTCGCTGGGTCGAAAATTTTGGATTCGTTTCGCGGGATGGTGCGACTTTTGTAAGGCAGATTCGAAGACGCTTGCTAAAGTTGAACCACGAGGGGGTCATAAACTTGGGACTTCGAATCTGTTACTATATTTAAATGTATTTTTGGGAAGAAGGAGGGGTCTATACTCGGAAATCAGGTCCAGCTCCAATCAGGGGGCCCAGGATCCTGGGAAACGTAGTAAAGACGCCTTCTTTCCCTCTTGTATGGGTAATAGCCTGGGGGGACGTCTTAGGAAAAACAAATGGTTTGATAGGCTTTCAGAACATTGGAAGGCGGGGTCCTTCAAAATTGTAAAGTAAATTCGAAAATTGTAGTCAGTTGTAGTCGTTCCTCCTTGAAGTTAACTGGCTAAACAAACCCCATGTAGACTTGTGGTGTAAGAAAAATTTGTGCATGTCGTTCACGCGGAAACTTGTGCGTAAGAAGTGTATTGTTAGCGACCTTAACCGGAATTTGATTGTATCTTAATTAATGTTAACCAACGGACCAAAAGTTCTGTGAACTTTCCGTTAATTTGTAGATTGTCGTGTTGGAAATTTTGGGTGGGCCGTAAATCTACGGTCCGTACGCAGCACAATTGAGAGCAATTTTGTCATTTGCAGTAGTAAGTAGAATAATTCCTCAAATATCAGGGTCAATTCCGACCACTTCATTTCTCGTTATTTGTTTTGTTGCACTAAAATATAAAGCCCCTCTATATGTAAATTATTTAAATTCAGGTAACTGTTAATTTTTTCTTTGGATTTATAATTGAATTGTATTTTACGGAAAATTGGTAAATTTAACGATTTAAATTTACATAACTGTGACCTTTGTCTTTGAAGTTAAGATTGGATTGTATTGAATGTAAATGGATAAATT
This sequence comes from Bathynomus jamesi, assembly GCA_023014485.1. Classification (NCBI taxonomy): domain Eukaryota; kingdom Metazoa; phylum Arthropoda; class Malacostraca; order Isopoda; family Cirolanidae; genus Bathynomus; species Bathynomus jamesi. Next base: position 65,460 of record JAJOZX010003243.1, read on the forward strand.
ACTTCAGAATAAAGTATTAAATGCATGTACTGTTTAGAGTAATATTTAATAAAATTTATAAGAGGGCGTGTATTGTTGTAGATACCTTGTAATAGGCCTCTCTTGTTAGCTGAGGAGAATTAACGTTCAAAGTAGGCTTTTGGAAAGCCGAAGGAACCTAGCCTATCAATTTAAAGGGCCATCCGTTTGGGTAGGCCTAGTCATCCTGGACGAAAATAAGAAATAATTAGAAATAAAATCACCGGGTACGCCCAACTTAAAGGGTGCCCGTGAAGTGAATTAACGTAATTAAAAGGGTGTCCAGTACCATAAATAAATATACGAGTTGGGCACTGCAACTATATATATGCTTCTTAAAATTAAACTCAAACTATATATTAAAAATTATTTACCTCTTATTTATTTATTTCATTATAAATATCTTCACTTTAATTTTTAAAATATATATATATATATATATATATATATATATATATATATATATATATATATATATATATATTTAATTGACACATAGAAATTGGCTCATCTTTCAGATATATTTTTCCTTTATAATCCAAAAGACATAATTACTTGTGATCATGGAAGTATAAGGAACATACATATATATATATATATATATATATATGTCTTTTTTAAAATTTGGAGTGAAGAATGGAATTATGGAGGATATCTTTTTAATCCTTAAGGCGTGTTTGTTGTCATAATTATAAAAAAGACGAAGGAACCATTAAAGAAGGCAATTAGTAGGCAAAATAAATATAAGCATAAAAATAATTTACAAATTCTTTACTTAACTCTTTTATTTATTAAATAATTACATTAACGAAGTTTGTACAAGGTTTTACATAAAGTCTTTCATAAGGTCTTGTATAAAGTTTTAAAACGCAGATATTTTTAATTAACAATTAAAATATTTCTCAATGAAAATTATTCTCTCTCTCTCTCTCTCTCTCTCTCTCTCTCTCTCTCCTCTCTCTCTCCTCTCTCTCTCTCTCTCTCTCTCTGCGTAAATCACTTTGCTTTTGAAATTGTTTCGAAACTTTTTTCATGCAATAATACGTCACTAGATTTCGTTTTTATGAAACGTAACTGATGTGGATGACCTTTTCAATTATTTTTGTTTAGAATCTGTTTTCTTAATCGACCTTTTTGAAACCAATTCTACGATTCAGACGTTTTCAGTCTATCGAATTTTTAATGTTTCGTTCTTCTTGACGAATCTGAATTTTCACTCGTTCCTTTTTGTTAATTTCTTCTATCGGTCGTTTGATGTTTTGTTTATGTAATTCCTCCTCTTTTTGTTGATTTGTTCGTTAATCCGTTAATTCCTTCGATTGTTTATTTGTTTTATTTTAATTTGTTTTAATTTCTTCGCCCGGAATTTTGTTTCCTTTTACTCCGTTCATTTCTCTCTTGTTTTTTTTCTTTCGTTTATTCTTTAAACTGTTTCGAGTGTCCATTTGTTGATTCATTTGTTTATCCGTTAATTTTTTTACTTCCGCGTTTATACGTTAATTTTTTTTACTTCCGCGTTTATACGTTATTTTTTTTATTTGTTTCTTTGTTTCTTTCCTTATGCACCGATTCATTTGAGTTTGATGCTATATCTGTTTGTTGCTACATTTGTGGTTAAATCTGTTTTTTGCTATATTTCTCGCTATACTGTATCTGTTTGTTGCTATATCTGACCTGTCTCTTCCGTGTTCATTGATATTCAAAAATGTTTGTTGTTATTCGTTCCTTTGTTCGTTTGTTCGTTTGCTGTTGTTGTTGTTTCTTTATTATCTTTTGTGTTCTTTCCTTTGTTTGCTTATTTGTTTGCTACATCATTTGTACAATAATATTTAATTTATGTGAACACTATAGCATTAAATTCATTATACAGGGTGTCCCATAAGTCCGGCACCATAGGAAAAATAATAAAAAAAGGCAAAACAAAAGCTTTTATTTACAGAACGTGCTCAATATGTCCACCATTATTTGTTCCGTATTCCATTCACAAAATTCCATCCGCCGGTCGGGATCATCTTCGCTTAATTTCTGTAGGAACTGAAGTTTATATGGATGCCATTTGTGAGCCTGAAGAATGCGATGGATGCTACTTTTCGACACTCCTGTCTCGGCGGACAATCGCCGAAGAGACTTATTGGGACTTCTGTTAAAATGAGCAAGGATAGCAGTCGCTGTATCATCGCCAGTGGACCTCCTTGAAGGTCCACTGCGTGGTTTATCTTCTATGGATCCTGTTTCCTTAAACTTTGCAACAAGTCTGCTAACACAACTTTGAGTTATTGGCTCGCGGTCTGGATGCAGTCTGTTAAATTCAGCAGCGGCCTCTCTTTGACTCCGATTTCCTATGAGTAGAATTATCTGGATTCGTTCTTCCTTGCTCATAGACATTATGGCCTGTAGAAAGAGAAAAATATGAATTATGGTTTGTAGAAATAGAAAAATATGAATTTCTCCTATGATGCCGGACTTATGGGACACCCTGTATAAATACATTTTAACTTAAATGCAAAATTTTGCTCAACATCTGCATGAACAAAAATCATATTTCACCGTTCTGCAAATCTAATTTCAAATTATAGGTTTTTCTAATCTAGGGAATTGAATTGCATCCGTCAATTGCAACTATTATTTTCTTGAGTTATGAGTCTATTTTAATTAGGGGTCAATGTGTCTTTCTCAAAATTATTTTTATATTTTCGTAATTTTGGTTATTTTATTATGATTCTTCTACTGATACATTCGTTAGGGGTGAATTTTGGTCCATATCTTTTGTGATATAGTTATCTTTACCATTTCAACCTTGTTTATCGTCTTCGATCATCTTCGTCAATTTTCAAAATAACTCGATCAATTTGAATTTTTTGATTAGTGTTCGTAACACACACACACACACACACACACATATATGAAATGAAATGAAATGAAATGAAAAGGTTTATTGGCAGACTATAGTCCATATGGCAAATATTATTAATACAATGGCAGTTCATACACTAAGGATAGAAATATATACAATTGATTAGAAATAATACTGCACTGTCGAAGTTAAGTGGAGCTACAGACAGACGTTTTCGTACCAAAAAGTCCATAGCTTAGAGGATAAATGGCAGGACTCATGGATAGCTTGGATGATCGGGTTGGTTGATTTTTTAATTCTTTGCATTAGACTGTGTTGAGCACGTCTTGTTACCTCCGGGAAGCTCGGGACATTGCGGGTAGCAAACATTTGCGAAGCTGAGCATCTCGGGGGTAATTTATGTAAGAGTCTAAAAGACCTGTTGTACAGCAAATTTAGGGTTCTGCCAGAACCTTTTTTATAATTCACCCAGAGTTGCTGACCGTATATATTACTGCAGAAAGTACGAAAGAGTGTGTCTTTAGCTTCACTTGTACAGAAACGAAAGTTCCTTATGGTCATATTCGCTTTAGCACACAGGCTTCGAGGTTGTTTTCTTATATCCGAGTCATCACTCAAGGAGCTGGTAATAGTTTGACCCAAATACTTAAACTCTTGTACTTCCTCAATTACTTCACCCTTCATTTTAAACCTTATATCAGCTGGCTGATTACAGCTTTTCGGATGAAATTGCATAACCTTAGTTTTTGTAACATTAAAAAGAATATGTTTCTGCGAATACACTTCGCAGACATTTAGTAGCCGATCCAGACCTTTAACAGAAGGACTTATTAACACCATATCATCGGCATAAACTAAGTTATTTATCCTTGCGTTATCTATACAACATCCCACAGTTGCCTCATTAAGTGAAGCAATTAATCCGTCGATATACACATTAAACAGCATAGGGGAGAGCAAGGAACCTTGTCTCACCCCGCAAGAGGAGCCAAAACACTCGGATAGTACATTGCCCGACCTAACAGTGAAAGATTGGTGGGAATACCAAAATTTCAATAAATTTAATATGTACATGGGAACCTTCCTGTTTTCTAGTTTTGCAAATAAAATATTGTGGTTCACCCTATGATATGCCTTACTTATATCAAGGAAACAGCTATAAATGGTTGAATTACTGTCAATGTATTTAGATATTGTTTCTTTAAGTACATAGATACACAGGTCAGTTGAGTGGGACCTTTTAAAGCCAAACTGATTAGGAGATGTCCATAGGAAATCATTTAATCGGAGTAACAAGTTTTTCTAGTAGTTTCGAGAAGTATATATATGTATATATATATAATTTAACGGAAAATTTAACTTCTTGCTTTTTTTTTATAAGAAAGAAAAAATTTTATATTTTTATAAGTGGAAGTATTTTTTAAATAAAATTCTACTGAAACTGTTTTATTTTCATACGTAAGTAGTGTAGCTAACATCGCATATTTAGATTTATCGTTATTTGTCCATATATACGTATTTATAATAAACCGGGATCTGGGACGATGGCCGATTTTGTCTCAGTAAACCGGGATAGTGAAAACAACCGAAAACGAGAAACCCTAGTTGTGATATAGCTAATCACGAATCATAGTTGTTTTAAGCGAGTATTTTTGTATGTACCTCAATTTAATTAATAACCTTCATTTCGGAGAATGTCTCTATCAATTTAGATTACGACAGCAAATGTCTTGACGACTAAAAATTGCAATTAGTTTTAGATTAAATATGAATTGTTCACGACACACCCAAAATGTTTACTTTTAAAGTTTTTCTTCATTCTTTTTCATGCTTCATTTGTTTTACCCAAGTTTTATATAATAAAATAGATCATTTTCTTCGTATGAATAAATTTTCTTTTAACCCCAATAACTTTTTATATAATTTATTCATTCATAAGTGGTAGAATTGAAAATATCATGTAATTGCATGCAAAAGTTTGGCCACCGCAACTAAATTCTTGAAAATGTTTAAATTGTGATGCATCCAGAGAAGCATAAATGCTAATAGTATGCATAAATCTATTGCCATATACCTTACCTCTTGATACCTTTATATGGTTTCAAACGACGATTTAAGAGCGACCTGCGGTCGATCCCTCTTCACCATCCCTCTTCATTTGCAGCCAGCCACGCCTGGCAGGACAGGAAACTTTGCACAAGAACCTGTCCAGTTGGGTTTTGAAATTATTCACGTTGGTGTGCTGGAGATTCCTCGGTTCTTTTGGAAAAACATTAAAAAGGTTATTTTTTCATCCTCGTTTTCATGGGCCCCTGTCCCATCGCAGATGAGGCAGTACAGAATCTTCCTCTTCCCTCATTACAGTGTGTTTCTATTTTGTTTCTAAACTCGATTAGATCGAGGACACAAACCTCCAGTATTTTCCACCGCTCGTGTCTTCTTTCCACGGAGCAGAGTTTCAGGAATTGTACAGGGCTCCAATAAACCTTAGCCCCCCCGCCTATGGCCTAAACCATTAGAGTTACAGTAAAACTAAACATACCTTACAAAAGAGAATTTAATCCTGCATTTAATGAGAAACAATTAAAACTTGGTGTTCCCTCCATTGGCTTCCAAGACAGCCTGAATTCGCTTTGGGTAGCTTGCCAAAAGTGACGTGAATAGATCTTGATCGTTACGCAAATTTACTAAAACAGTTTCAATGTGTTGCGTCATTGTATCCTTCGAAAATCGATTTGCTGCTGGTTCTTGAAACAAGAGACATTCAACCTTGTCTTTTATAACTGATCCAATGTGTTCACAGACGTTCAGGTCAGGAGAATTTCCTGGCCATTCTTCATTTCCAAAGAAATCGATCTCATGGTTCCACAACAACTGTTGAGTGGCTAATGCTTTAAAGCAGGGGGCCTTATCGTGCAGAAGTGTGACCTGATCGACATCCATAACATTGTTTGGGTTTCTTAGAAAAGGAATGACATGCTGGGATAGAATAATATCACGAAAATACTGTCCATCCCAACTCTGACCATTTGGCTTCAGCACCCACATGAGCTTCTTTGCAGTGAACAAAACAAACACACCAACACAGTCTGGACTTTTTAATAATTCGCGATAATGTTCATTGTCATCGATTTCATCTGGTGTTGTGGCCCACACTCGATCATTTTGGTAGTTAGGCCGACGTGTTACGTAAACAAAAAATTCATCGGAGACAGCTAAATGTATGAAATCATCCACATCCCAATCTTCAAGATAATGGGCAAACCACATTCTGTCATCGATGTTAAGTTGAGTTTTTCTTGGCTTTGGAAGTTCATGCCAAGGCTTTAAACCTTGCCTATGACGGTACAGTCGAATGATCTCACCACTAACGATCTTTCCTCTCAACACTTCGATCTCTCTAGAAAGTTTAGCACACTGTTTTTCCGCTTTCGCGTACCGCTTTCAATGATGTCCTTTGTTTCCTGAGAGAGTGGCAAATTTGGGCGCCCAGATTTGGTTGTATCCATTTCACATTCATCCAAAGTTTTATTCCAATTTCTTTTGATGAAGTCCTTACTTCTTCGCAACTTTTTGGCAACCCATGAACGTGTTATAAAGGTGGCTCCAGCATCACGAGCTTCCCAAAATGTTATTGCTCGTATTCGATCTACCACACGTTGCCTCTCCGAATCACCAATTAATTGAGAAGCCATTATATTATCACTTTATCAGCTAGAGTAATTTTAATACCTGCAATAAATAAAGAATTTTATATATTTTTATAATCACTAAAAACTATTTCGATATAAGTAAACATGTAAGCTGCAAATGGGGGGGGGGGGGGGCTAAGGTTTTTTGGAACCCCTTAGTAGAGACCAGTAGTCTTCATCTTTCCTTTCCTCTGTTTTAGACATAAAAAATTCCTTTGTATGGCTTCTATGTTTGCAATGTCTTGTTTGATAGAGGGGCTTGTGAGTACTGAACAATATTCAGTTATTGGTAGAACTACACTCTTCCATAATTTTAGCATAATCTTTGCTTTGCTTTTCTGATGTGGAAACTCCTTAAGATAATTTCCATTACCTTTCTAGCTGCTGTGATTTTAATATTACAGTGATCTCTGAATTCTGCATCCGATGACATTATTACTTCAAGATCTCTGATTTGTGGGTTTGGTGTTATTTGTTTGGCTTGCAGTGTTTTGTCCCCTTTATACTGTAGCACCTTGTTGTTACCAGGCATGGGGACGGCCTAGGCCTTCAGAAATCCACGAGGCCGAGCCAGAGGACATACATTTATCAAAGGCAGATTTATCTGGGTGCAGATACTCACTTCGAAATCATTTACGAATAAGCTCCTCCATGCTTTGGGAAGGCTCAACAATCTAGCTTAGCCTAGCCTAAAGCTCTTCCAAAGGTAACCTACCGTAGCCTCACACTAGCCTGTATCTCTTCTTTTTGGGAAATCCATAAGGAAAAGCAAGATTCTACTCAAAATTAATAAACAAAGACATAGCTCACTTCACTTACCTAATAAAAGGGAATTATTAAGCATTAAGCACGTTCATCTATCACACGCGACCACACCACAACACCGACATGCTGTGTGTTTATACTTGCCGGGTCACACAGTCAGACACAGCTGCCAGAACAAGATACATACATTAGCCCAGTAACTTTTTATTTCTCATTTCATGCAGTTCTTATTTCTCATTTTAATATACCCGCAATATTTCAAGTATTTATGATAATATGGAAAGTTATGATGTGAAGATTATCTAGCAAAATATTTCAAGATTGTACTAACTCAATGATTGGTATTCTTCTCTAGTTTGGCCTATTTTTTGTTATAGAAATAGATACAGTACGGTACAATAGTTTATACACATAAATAACACGGACATATTATATGAGCTCAGTTCAACTGGTGATCAACTGATCGATTGCTTTCCCATACTAGTCTTGCTACATTAAGTCAATTGCTCTACTGCTGACTGAATGAATAATATTTATATACCGCGACATATATAATATTTATGTACCTAACGTCACAGTGACCTGTCACTAATCCGTTGGTCACCTAACTGAATAGTATTTATCAAAGACTGCCTCCTGACTAGTCACCTGGCTGAATAATATTTATTAAAGTATGCCGCCACATACGGTCACCTGAAGAATATCCACCCCGAGCGCGCCCACCTGAAAAATCTCCACCCCAATGCTACCGGGGGTTGAAAATTACAGAACAAAACAAATTAGGATTCCCTAAGGCTTCACGAAAGTTACGGGGCCTTACCACTTTTCAGCTGGCCTCGAGGCCGAGGCCAAGGCCGAGGCCTGCAAAATATGCTCGAGGCCACGAAGCCGAGACCAGGCCTCAGCTCCATGTCTAGTTGTTACCATATCTTATAAGTTGGAATTTTTCTTCGTTGAACTTCATATTGTTGTTTTCCGCCAATTGAATAATGTTTCAATGTAGTTTTGTAATTTCTCTGTCACCATCGATTGATGGTTCCTTGCATATTTTTGGTGTCACCCGCGAAACACGATGCAATATCATCATTAATGTCTGCATCATTGTCTGCAATCATTATTATAAACAGCAAGGGAGCTAAAACTGTACCTTGTGGACAGAGCTCACGACTTCCGAGACTTCTGAAAATTAAATATTCATCGTACAAGCTTTCCAGTAATTTCTGTATTCTTAAGTTTGTATGCTATAATTCTATGATCACATTCATCGAAAATGTTAGCAAAATCAATATACAGAGGGCAGAGAGTTGACAAAAGTAAATAGGCACGACGATGATTGTTCTCAAGAACAAATAGCAAATAACTTATTATGTAAACTTCACATAATGCAAAAGGTAAAGCAACACGAGTCTAAATATATTGGTTCAATAAATCTGTTAGTATTTATTGACTTTATTATTATCAAATCAAAACCTATGGAAAAACCGAAAAGCCGAAGGTGTCTATTTACTTTTGTCGATCCCCTGTATATTACATTATGTTTTGTCCTCGACACAGTGTATGGAAAACTGATGAGTGGGTAGTAGGGAGGGAAACGAAAATGGTTCACTGAGTAGGTAGGTAGTTAATCTAACAATTATTAAATTCCTTTTATGTCAATAACTGGGTGGAAGAAACCAATTGGTTGCTCACCAGAGTTATTCTCCACACTAGTATTTATATACTGTGTGGGAGGAGCGTGCTCGGTAATGGAGATACATTACCGCTCAACCAACCGAGGAATAAACCAAGACAACGCTGGTACAAGAAGCCCCGCGAAGAGGAGAACGAAAACGAAGAACGGGGCGAGAGGACGTACCAGCAAAGTACGCTCTCGACAATGAGACAACCGGAGAAGGGAGAGACTCCAATAACTAAAAGTAAGTGACTAATTGAGTTTTGACACCAGACAGTTAATAGCATTAAATTAAGCTGGGTCAGACAAGTTAGGCCTACATTGTGGCCTAAGACCCAGCATCAACTCATAGCTTAACAAAGGTGAAGGTAGATTGCCCTAACCTAATCTTGTGAGGAATCCTACTGTGGACCTCAATTTATCTGCCCGCTCTGGACCATTTCCGGAATCTCTAGGCTGACCCCTCTAGGCTAGACTAGATCTACTCTATAGTTAGACTGGAGATATAAGGGGTGGGTTAATTGTGGACCAATTCATACAGAGCATTTTTCGCATTGGTGGTCCGTGTGTGGGGAATTTACAAACCTTAACCTTACTTAACAAAATTGAAGAATTAGGCTAAATGGTCTAGCCTAAGCTTAAGCCTAAGCTAATCAAGCCTAATTAGGTCTACAACCTAGGGCCTAACTAGGAAACATTTACATTTAAGGAGTCTCATTCTCTTATAAGCTTAGACCTGAGTGACATAAGTACTTGGGGGGATTAAACCAAATTTAAACTCGACTGTTTTGTCTGTGCTCTCTCTTCTCTGGTAATTTCTTCTTGTCCTCTATTTCATTACGATCCCCAGTTAAACAATTTTGACTTAGACATGGACAGTGAGGAATTGAAAAAGTTAAAAAAGAAAAGGGGGCAAAGTTGGGAGCTGTTACAAAGGCTGTGAACACTTTTAACAATATTACACAACCAGGTAAGGAAAATATAGAGAGAGTAAATTAAATTAGAAATTAAAAAGAAGGAAATAATAGCCATTAATGAGAGTATTCAGAGTTAGTTGAATCCGAAATGGCTGAAGAACAATTGATAGACCTTTACGCTGATGATGATGATCAGGTAAGCTCAATTGAACAGCAAATAAGGGACTACGGTCTCGGTTGACTGACTTAACACCAAAAAAACCTAATTCTGATTTTAATCAAAGTAGGGCTAACCTTCAACAAAATTTAAGTGGCATGCAAAATCCTGAGTCACAAGAATTGAGGCTCAGTTACTCATTTTGCTAGTACCAACATTTGAAGGGGACACGGTACAATTCCCATCTTTCATTGACAAATTTGAGAGTTAATAGGTAAAACCTTATATTTCAACTGTTGAAAAGTTTAGTTACTTAACTAGTTCCCTTAAAGGCCCAGCCTATAACCTAATAGCCTATTTACCAGCCGTAGGGGATTCATATGAAGTAGCTATTGATCTTTTAAAACGTAATTACATTAATAAAGATATGATTGTATATGAATTATCTCAACAAATTTTTGAATTTGCACCCATAAAAGATAACCATAGTGATATGGAAATTTTTTATACAAAATTAGAAGCTATTATAGGACAACTGGTTAGCAATGAGATAGATATTAAAACTTCATCTTGGCTTATACAAAGCATAGTACTTAGGTGCCTTCCTTCGAGGGTTAAAGATATTTTAATTCTAAATACGGGAGAAAATTATCCTAATTTAGAACAAATAAGAAAACACTTCCCCAATATCCTAATTAATTACAACTTGAGAGATTTTCCAACACATAAGACCCAGACTATGGATAAACCAAAGACTGTTCCCAGAGACCAACTAGCTACAGCCAAACAGACAAAACTTGATACTGGAGAATCAAATGTGACCAACTATAATACACGAACACCTACATTACAGAACTTTAATGTAACTGCTGCCTCAACTTACACACCATATTGCAAATTTTGTGCAAGTAATGAACACAGTAGTACTGGGTGTGACAAATATTCAGATTTTAACCAAAGGGCTAAAAGATGTGAACAGTTGAACCTGTGTAAAAAGTGTACTGGCCAGGGACATTATAAGAAAGACTGTAAATCTAGGTTAAGATTCAAGTGTAAGTTTTGTAAAAGTTTACGACATGTCTCATCAATGTGTGATTCACCAAAGTGTCCAAACAATAATACTCAAACTCAAAAGATACCTCCCCCAAACAAAGGTAATCAAGAAAATGCCACTTTCATGGGACATTCTGCTTGTTCAAACAATGTAACAAGAAACACTGAGATTCTTTTACCAACTATTACTTTGGACTTAGTGAATAGTAAGGGTAGTACCACTCCAGTGAGATGTCTTATAGACTGCTGTTCTCAACAAACATTTGTTTCAAAAAATGTAGTTAATAAATTGGGTTTGACACCAAACCCGAATGAACAAAACCTCAATATTGCGTCCTTTGTTAAGGATAACTCGGACAAAAATAGCTATAAGACAATTGACCTGGAACTACATTTAGAAAGTAAATTAGAGAAAATTGAAGCAGTTATTATTTCTAAAGTAGGACAAAACAAACTGGTTATACCCAAACTAGAACAAACCATAAATCATTTGGGAAAACACTACAAAATAGCTGATAGACATATCACTAACAACACAGTAGCTAACATTGAAATGCTAATAGGGGCAGATTATATTAATCTTATTCATAAGGGCATAGTAGAGATAGGTAATGGTATAGCTATTCAGACTCCATCAGGGATAGCCCCTTTGGGTGACCTATCAGAATACAACCTAGACTTAAACCAAAACAGTGCATGACCAACAAATACTATGTGCCTCAACTCAGTCCTACATAACACCTGTAAGAATAGCAACACTTTGAATAATATTATCTCAACTGAGAACATTAATTCATCATTATCAAATGAAACTTTGGATGAGGCAATTCAAACTTTATGGTTGCTAGAATCTGTGGGTATACATGACACAAATCAAACTTCAGAAGATCAGTTAATGGTAGAAAGATTTGAAGACACCATTCAGTGCAAAGACAATAGTTATTTTGTTGAGTTACCTTGGAAAATAAATTGTCCAACTTTAAGAGACAATCTCAAAGTAGCTAAAGGACATTTATATAAAGTAATGAAAAAATTCAAACAAGATAACAATATTCTATCATATAATGATGTCTTCAAAGAACAGCTACAGAAAGGCTTCATTGAAGAAGTAACAGATAACCCTTTTAAAAAAGATGGTTGTCATTATTTAACCCACAGGGGGTTTATCGACAAGATGCCCCAACAACAAAACTCAGAGTAGTATATAATTGTAGCCTCAAAGACAGTGATAAACACAGTTTGAATGATTGCTTGATTGAGGGTCCTAATCTCATTTCTGACCTTGTGAAGATCTTACTGAGGTTCAGGTTAGATAAATATGCTGTACAAAGTGACATTTCAAAGGCATTTTTGAGAATAAATCTTAAAAATGAATATGATAAGAACCAACTTAGGTTCTTATGGTTCAAGGATCCATTTGATTTGAATAAAGGGTTCATAACCTATAGATTTAATGTTGTGTTGTTTGGAGCCAATTGCTCACCTAGCCTATTAGCATTGACAATTAGACATCATTTAAACCAGTTTAATAACTCTCTAACATTGAACTTCCTTAAGGAACATTTTTACGTAGACAATCTAATAGGCTCAACGACAACAAAATCTGAATTATCTGAAGTCTATGAACACTCTCAAAACATTATGCAACAAGGTAACTTTGAACTTAGAGAGTGGATTTCAAATAATGAGGATTTAAACAAAAAGATTTTAAAGGATAATAATGGTCTTACTGAGCCATCAGACAGAGTTAAAACTTTAGGTATGAACTGGTATTTGGATGCAACTTCTAACAGTCATGATTCAATCTGTACTAAAGGTTTTAAACTTGATGAGGAAGCAAATACTAAAAGACAAATATTATCAGAGGCTTCCAAAATTTTTGATCCTATGGGTCTATTCCTGCCTTCAACAATAAAATCAAAGATTCTCCTCCAAGAAATTTGGAGGACAAATGTTGGGTGGGATGATCCAATAACAAATGAAAATCAAAAATCTTGGAAGAAGTTAGCTACTGATTTAACAAAAGTGCAGAACATTAAAATTCAAAGGTGCTGTGGGTTTAGGGATAAGCCCCAGAGGCTTCATGTGTTTGCTGATGCAAGCACACAAGCTTATGGGTGCTGTGCGTATCTTGTAAGCCCTACAGAAAGTCATCTAATTTATGCAAAAGGGAAAGTTGCACCTCTCAAACCTACCGAACCATACCTCAATTGGAACTATTGGCTGCTACATTAGCCATTAAAACCATTTCATTGCTTAAGGATGCTTACTATGATGTGTTCATAACTAATATCCACGTCTGGCTTGACAGTCAGATTTGTCTTGCCTGGATACGGAATGATAGCATTAATAGTAAGAATATCTTTGTAAGAAATAGGCTAAAAGAAATAGCTGACGCTAATGAAAGCCTACAAGTAAACTTTCACTATGTTCCAACTAAACAGAATCCAGCAGACTTTCTGACCAGAGGTTTATCCTACAAGTTGTTGAAGTCAAACAAAACTTGGTTTATGGGACCTAAGTGGCTCTGTAATACAGACCAATGGCCTGTGGAACAAGTTAACTTGACATTAAATTTAATCTTTTCAAATGAAAAGGTTGAACCAATCACTAATTATGAAAAGTATTCTAATTTCAACAAACTTGTCAGGGTGACAGCCTACTGTTTGAGGTTTGCTCACAACTGTTTAGCTACAATTAACAAACAGCTAAATAAAAATAATCATAATTATACAGAAGTTGCAACCCAATACTGGATAGGCCAAGCCCAACAAAAAGAGTACAATAAAGAGTTAGAATTCTTAACTAATGGGAAACAAACAAAAGAACCTGTACCATCAGTAGTTGTGGATCTAAACTTGTTCAGAGATGAGGAAGGCCTTCTAAGGTGTAAAGGGAGATTAGACAAATCAAAACTGTCATACAAAAGCAAAAATCCAATCCTTTTACCTAGATTTAGCTATTTGACAACATTAATAATCAGAAAAACACACAATGATGTATATCATATGGGGGTACCACAGACACTAACTACATTAAGAAAAACTTATTGGATACCCAAGGGAAGGATCACTGTTAAAACAGTCCTGAGTGAGTGTGTCACATGTAGGCGTATTCATGCTAGGCCCTATAGGAAACCAAATCCTCCTGCTTTGCCTGAGGAGAGAGTTACTCTCAACAGACCCTTTGAGACTGTAGGCATTGACTATACAGGAGCATTGACTGTAGGGGTGGGTGACACTGAACAAAAAATGTACATTGTACTGTTTACATGTGCTGCCTCACGAGCTGTTTATTTGGATGTTGTGGAGGACCTTACAGCAGAATCTTTTGTTGCTGTCTTTAAGAGATTCTGTGCACGACATTCAGTACCAAAGACAGTTTGGACTGACAATGCTACATATTTCAAAGCTGGTGAACAAGTCATCCATGACTTGTTAAGCAATGAAATCACACAATTATATATAAAAAATTCAAACATAAAGTGGAAGTATATTCCGGTTGCCTCTCCTTGGTATGGTTCTATCTGGGAGAGGAATATACAAACAGTAAAGAATTGCTTGAAGAAAGCAATTGGCAAAAAACAGATACACTTATTTGGGTTACTCACTCTCCTGGCTGAGATTGAGAACATCATTAACAATAGACCACTCACTTATGTGAGTGACAACATTAATGACCCAGAACCATTAACTCCAAATCATTTGATTCGGGGAGAACAAGTTAGTCTCCTGCCGGACTACAATATAGACTCTTCAGAAGACCCAAACTGGACTCAACGACATGATGAGCTCCAGACTAAGTTACAACATTTAACTAGAGTTAAAGCTCATTTCATTAAACAGTGGAAAACTGAGTACTTGATGGGTCTAAGGGAGAGACATAAACAAATGACTAAGAAGGATTGGTCTGACACAATTAAGGTAGGGGACCTTGTTCTCATACATGACAGTACTCCAAGACAATACTGGCCTCTGGCTAGAGTTTCAGAACTCAGACCAGGGGCAGAGGGTAACAAGAGTGGTCAAATTAAGGACTTCAACGGGTGACACAACAAGAGACATTTCTCTTTTGTACCCTTTAGAGTCTGGACCCAAAACAATGGACTTTGGAGAACCTTCTCCACTGACAGTAACAACTGGAGACACTGAACTTCCAGTAACTATTCCTTTGACAGTAGGAGTGGTAACGCATCCTACTACAACATTGACAGACACAAGACCTCAGCGACAAACAGCATTAAAGGCGCGACTATTTTTACAACAAAAAATAGATGCTGGGAATTGTAATTTTATCTTCTAACTTTCATTTTTTCTTTTCTTATGGTAAAGACCATAGACAGTTTCATCCTATGGATGTATATTTTCTCTTCTAATTAAATGCTACACCTTCTCCATGAGAAGGTGAGGATAGGCACTGTTAATCAGATTAACAGGCATTTACAGTTAAATAGTTAGCTAGTCTACACTCAGACAAAATTGGTGACAATGACACCAAAATTTTTATCTCCCGGGGCCCCCAGTATATGGAAAACTGATGAGTGGGTAGTAGGGAGGTAACGAAAATGGTTCACTGAGTAGGTAGGTAGTTAATCTAACAATTATTAAATTCCTTTTATGTCAATAACTGGGTGGAAGAAACCAATTGGTTGCTCACCAGAGTTATTCTCCACACTAGTATTTATATACTGTGTGGGAGGAGCGTGCTCGGTAATGGAGATACATTACCGCTCAACCAACCGAGGAATAAACCAAGACAACGCTGGTACAAGAAGCCCCGCGAAGAGGAGAACGAAAACGAAGAACGGGGCGAGAGGACGTACCAGCAAAGTACGCTCTCGACAATGAGACAACCGGAGAAGGGAGAGACTCCAATAACTAAAAGTAAGTGACTAATTGAGTTTTGACACCAGACAGTTAATAGCATTAAATTAAGCTGGGTCAGACAAGTTAGGCCTACATTGTGGCCTAAGACCCAGCATCAACTCATAGCTTAACAAAGGTGAAGGTAGATTGCCCTAACCTAATCTTGTGAGGAATCCTACTGTGGACCTCAATTTATCTGCCCGTTCTGGACCATTTCCGGAATCTCTAGGCTGACCCCTCTAGGCTAGACTAGATCTACTCTATAGTTAGACTGGAGATATAAGGGGTGGGTTAATTGTGGACCAATTCATACAGAGCATTTTTCGCACAGTGTTTCCAGTATTTTCTCCTAATAATCGAATAACTGTGATAGGCATGATTTTCCAGCTCTGACACCATATTTGATTCGGATTCAATAAATTTTTCCTGTAGGCAGCAGGTAATTTTGCCTTCAATTACCCATTCAAAACACTTTATAAAGTGAGAGGTGAGAGTTACTGGTCGACAGTTTTTAGGCATTACCTCCTTTGAATAAGGAGGCAATGTTTGCTTTCTTTAATGTAGGTGAAATTTGTTCTGTGTCGAATATGGGGGAGTGACAACACTCTCTTTACATTTCTTCAGAAATGATGGTACCCCAGGTCACCTGGGAATAGTGTCTGGCCCTGGTTCTGAATTTACTCGTATTAGTGATAGAGCCTTAATTATGCCTCCTTCCAAGGACAATAAATCTATTAATAGGTTCGTGCCTGAATTTGTTCTTGGCTGATTTGTATCTATGTCAAAAAATTCATCTATATTTTCTACTTTCTTCTCGGACTTAGATATGCTAAACACAGAGTTAAATTGTTCCTTAAGCAGTTTGCTCATTTTTTCTGGGCCATTTGTGTATTCGGTCGCCCCATCTTTTAACAGACCAATATACTCTCTTTACACTGCATTGTTTTTTTCGCAAATGTAAAGAAGTATTTTGATTATTTTTTATGTATTCGGTTACCTTGTTTTCCTCCTCGTTTGTTTTGTGAATGAATTCTTGTTTGAGGTCCATTTCTATTTCGCATAGTTTTTTCTCTAGTTTGAGTCTCCTCGATTCAGTCCTGCATCTGTGGAAATTTTTTAAGGTTTCTTTCTATTGTCTAAAACTCTAAATAATGTCCTGATTGTTATCTTAACCCTCAGCTACTATCGTTGGGTCAGTTCTGACCCTGAATACATTTGTTTATTTTATCATGGGAAATAATGATAGTAGTTAAGGGTTAACCTTGTTACGTTTTCTTTTTTTGTCTCTTCGGAACATGTTTCAGCAATATCGATTGATTTTCTTTTTTTATTGTGAATAATATTTTTTCTGGAGTCTTCTTGTCAAATAGCAATTCCAAATTTATTTTCTTTGTCTTCATTTACCCTTTCCCGATCTACTTTCTTTCAGATATTCCTTCTGACTCCCTGTCATGCGTTTTTAGTCCACTGGTTGCTAACTATAATTGCATTATCAATTAAGTTATGGTGAGAGAAATTTGTGTGCGTTACCTTTTTATTTATTAGTTATCATTGTTTTTGTCAAAATTAAATCCAAAACGTTCTCGTCCAGTTGCTTCACATATTTCATGGGTAAGAGCATAATTTTCCATGATATATATATTAGCATTATTGCTTGAGTTCTATCATGTTTTGTATTGTTGCTATGGAACTCGTCAACATATATAACTTCGTCATTTGTCTTCCATGTTATGAATAGGACGTTAAAATTCCCACAAATTAAAATATTTGGCGCTAGGTGTTTAAATGATTTTAAAGGGTTTCCTATTTCATTTATAACGACTTAGAATTCACTTTTTTTTGTGGTATTTGGTAGTCTATACACGTTCATAATGATTCGCTTAATTTCTTTTACTTCTAAAATAAGAATTTCAACCGTGCTGTTTGATTTGTTTACCTTCAATTGACATGTAAATGTGTTTTTCAAGCAAATGAACAGCCTGTATGAGTTGTTTAGAAAATTATAATATTTTAGTAAAGCCCATGGTATGTGAGTTAAGATACAATACATAATTTGTGTCTGGCACGTAAGGATTGATAGGAATGTGACATAGGTTTTTCTACCAAACACTTCTGTTTCTTGAGAAATGTACCTTTCTCATATGACTAAAAGGGCATCTATATTTCCAATTATGGTTGGTTTGCTACGAGTTTCATATGCGTAAGCATCTGATTTTATTTCAAAATTGAACTAATGTACATTTTCTTTGTTTCAGATTTGGATTAAATATGCATAGAGTTTGTAATAATACACCTATTCATTCTGTTATACAGGGTGTTTCATAACATGTGGGACGCACTTTCAGGATTGATTCAGGACCTGAAAATAATGAAAAAACTTATATTAACATATGCCCGAAATAGCTTTGTTTCCGAGTTACAGCCCGTTTTGTGTTCCAGCAATTCTTTCCGCAAACTGTTTACAAACATTGCTTGCCGACAATGTTTGTGAGTGTGTACGAGACTTATTTCATGCATGGCCTTGCCGATTGTAATGTTTCGTACACTCTATGACATGTTTCAATATCGTTGAGTGTAGAGTCATCAGTCAGTCAGAGGTGCATCGCGGTGTTTCACTGTTCGTATTCTTAATTTCTTACCGTGAATAAGTGCAGTCCAGTGAAAAAAAAACCTTAAAAGTTTTTGTGCTATTCAGTGATAGTGTGCATTTGAAGTGAGAATGGAGGCTTATTCAAACGGAGAAATGGCAGACATGCATCTCATGTATGGACTTGCCGAGTGTAATGCGGCCGCAGCAAGACGTCTGTACGCGGAAAGGTTTCCGAATTGCCGTCTGCCAGATAAGAAGACCTTTCAGAGAATAGACGAGCTTCTTGGTGATACAGGATCATTCGCCAAGCGAGTTTCAGATGGTGGCAGACCAATCAGCGCCAGAACTGTTGCGTTGGAGGAGCGGGTCCTGAATCGCGTGGAGGAACATCCTGGTGTCAGCACCCGAAGGATAGCAGTAACAGAGGGTGTAAGATACACAACTGTGTGGAGAATTTTACGGGAACAACAGCTTTACTCATATCACATTCAGAGAGTACAAGGCCTTACTGAAGCTGATTTCGCACCACGAGAGGCTTTTTGTACTTGGTTCCTTCAACAGTGTGCTCGCGATCCTCTTTTTCTATCCTCCGTGTTGTTTCCTGATGAGGCTGCCTTCACAAGAAATGGTGTAATCAATTTTCACAACACTCATCACTGGGTCGAAGAGAATCCGTATGCCATCATCCAGTCAAGACACCAACAACAATTTAGTATCAATGTATGGGCAGGACTTATTGCCGACAACTTAATGGGTCCTTTTGTTTTGCCTGGAAGATTAACCGGAGAATCCTATTCCAATTTTTTAAGGAATGATTCAAGCGATTTACTAGATGAAGTTCCTCTTGGTGTCCGACGTCGTATGTGGTTTATGCATGAAGGCGCTCCGCCTCATTTTAGTCGAGTAGCCAGAGACTATTTGGATGACCATTTCCCTGATAAATGGATAGGCCGTGGAGGACCCATTGCGTGGCCTGCTCGCTCCCCGGACCTGAATCCACTCGATTTTTACCTGTGGGGTCATCTGAAATCCATCGTTTACGTGACACCCATTGACAACGTTGAAATGCTTCGCCAACGTGTAGAACATGGATGCCAGAAAATCCGAGCAATACCTAGAATGTTTGAACGCGTCAGGCAGTCTATGACGAAGCGTTTTCAGGCGTGTATTCAAGCGCAAGGCAGTCATTTTGAGCACTTCCTTTGAAGGTAAGGCGGATACTTGCTGGAACACATAACGGGCTGTAACTCGGAAACAAAGCGATTTCGGGCATATGTTTATATAAACTTTTTTTATTGTTTTCAGGTGCTGAATCCATCCTCAAAGTGCGTCCCACATGTTATGAAACACCGTATCTGCGGACGATTTACTACTTCTTAACAAAGGCAAGAAATCACCGTTCAAGTAAGAAAGCATTACCACGCCAACTTTTGGTTGTAAGATCGGCGACCAGGACAGTGTGTGGGCGCCACATTATGTTTGTAAGTCATGTGTGGAATGTTTGTGTCAGTGGGCTTGTGAGAAAAAGAAGGAAATGCCTTTCGGCATCCCCATGATTTAGAGAAATCACTACGATGATTGCTACTTCTGCATGACAAACGTGGCTGGATATAATAATATAAATAAGAAGCACATCGCATATACGAGTATTCCATCAGCTATCCTCCCTGTGCCACATCAAGTGAAATTCCTGTGCCGAGGCCGCCTCTTGATTTTGAAATTTTTTATTTAGATGTAGACAACATCTCAATAACAGCAGAGTCATGTTCAAATGAACATGACGAGGGTTATACTGTGGCTGAAAATCAGTCACCAAAATTGATAAGTTAGAGCAGGGGTTCCCAAATTGTGTCCCGCGGAACACTTCTCACGGTATACAAGTGTTCCGCGAACACCAATTTGGGAACCCCTGAGTTAGAGTGATCTCGATGACCTAGTAAGAGATTTAGCATTACTGAAAGATTCGGCAGAATTTCTGGGATCAAGGCTCAAATAATGGAACGTACTCGTTCCTTCGACGACATTCTACTGGTACAAATATCGTGAAAAAGATTTCATAAATTTTTTCTCGACTGAAGGATCACTGGTATACTGCAGTGATATAGTAGGTCTGGTAAAGGAGCTGGGCAAAGACGACCAACCATGTGCCATATGACAGGCGCCTATTTATTGATTTCTCAAAGATAAGTTTCATAGCTGTCTTACTGCATAATGAAAACAATGTTGCCTCTCTGCCTAAAGGGCATTCAGTTCATTTGAAAGAGACTCATGGAAATCTTTCATTTCTTTTAAACAAGATAAACTATGAAAAATACAAATGGTTTGTTTGTGGTGATCTTAAGGTGATCGGCCTTCTTTTAATCCAACAGGCTGGCTTTACAAAATACCCATGCTTTTTATGTCGCAATTCGTGAAAGGAAGTCATCCCCTTCTCTCTCGTATCGAATCAACGACTCAGAAGCAATTTCCTTTCTTTGAGCTTTGTGATCTTCAGTCACTTCGCGAGGAACAAACCGTGAACACACTTTTGAGTATCCCAGTTGCTGAATTATCGTATTCACACCAGTGGCGTACCCAGAAATTTGCCAAGGGGGGGCGAACTTGGAACTAATCGTAGAAGTATAAATGAAATAGAGATAAATAATTTTTATGTACGTTCATGATGAGCTTATCGTTCAGTTAAAGATGATTAACTAACTACTGCTAGGACACATTATGAATAAAAATATAAAAATTATATTATAAAAAATATACAAATTATGATAAAAATCTGATTAGTAACAATATTCAATGTAAAACGCAATTAGGATGCTCAGATTTGTATTAACATAAGAATAAAAAAGTGCTAATTTCGAGATTAATCATTTTCTTGGACTGTTACCTTTATAAAAGAAAATTATAATTCTTAGGGCCGGATTAAGAGTTTTCGGGATCCTAAGCCATTTTAGATTTTTAGTAGTAGGGGAGGCAAGAGCTAGCGCCGAAATTTTTTCACTCTCATCCTGTTGTAACCTAGCAATTTTACTGGGATTAACAGTACTTTGATCATCATGTTCTGTAGAACCACTGTCAGTCTGGACATTTTTTCTTTTGAAAAATTTATAAAGGTCCATTATCTTTAGTCCTGTGACACCTGCAAATAGTACTCTACAAAGTTACGAATAGAAATAGGAATTATTACTAACCATAACATTAAAGTCCATTATAATGAAATAAAAAATCCAAACAAAATCCACACAAAATTTTGTGTGTGCAATAAAATGTGAAAAATTGTAAATTAAATGAAAACTTTGAAACTAAATTTTAAAATGTGTGAAAAACTGAATACCAAATTTTAAAAATAACATAATGTTTCATTTCATTTATTAGTTACATGTTTGAGACCAAGCGGCCTTCACACATGATCACACACACACATTCATACACAAAAAGTTTTAATCAATACTTAAAATTATCAAAATTTAGAAAGTTCACAAACTAAATATTTAAATGAATGTAAATAAAAATCGATAAACTGCGGTTGCCAGGTGCCATGAAAAATGACGCAATACTCATGAAACACAAAATCGCTAGAAAGCTAGGTAACATTTTTCGATTGGCGACTGAAATTAAATATGTAAAATATTCAATTGAATATGTAAATTAAATACGTAAAAGTAATCAAAATAATGATTTATTAGCTAAATGGGGGGCGATCGCCCCTGTCGCCCTCCCCTTCGGTACGCCTCTGATTCACACTTCCTTCACTAATTCCTAGCTCCAGTGATAGCTCCTTTATGTGACGCGCCGATTTGATCCAATGATGCAGTTCGCACGTTGCACAGTATCAGTATGAGATATCATAGCCGATATCGGGCGACCGCTGCGTGGCTCATCATCGAGGCTGGCTCTCCCTCTCTCCGATGATCTCACACGTTTAGACCAGCGTTCAACTGTGCTTCGATCAACAACAGCATCTCCGTAAACGTTTTGTTGACGTTTGTGAATATTTCCAACTATTTCCTTCTCTGCGGTTAAGAACTCGATAACAGCTCTCTGTTTACGACGCACATCACTGTCAGACGCCATTTTCGAAACTGCGTTAACCATCGGTTTTATACAAGGGCGTTTAAAAGCTATTTTATACAAGGAGGGGGAGGTCAAACTGGAAAAATCCGGTTATGTGAAGCGCAGAAAGTTCAAACTTACTGCCCAAAAGATATTTCAAACCTATAGCTTATTATTTAGCTAAAAAAAAGGGTAGGGCAAAATATATTGAGTGCCCCTAGTACATTTGACTGACCTGAATAAACTGAGTAAATATTTGTTGTTTTTCCTTATGCAATTAAAATTCACTGAAGTTTATTTGAGTTTTTATTTTTATTTTTCAGTCAATAATTCACCTATCGAAGAGCAGAGATGCAATCAGCATCCCACACACCATTGTCTCCACAGTTGAAACAACATCCTTCTTCATATCAAGCTAGCAACATCCCCTCTTATAGCAACTCCACAGCAACAGCTTTCCATACAGCAGCACCTACGCTTTCTTTTTCCCATTGCTATTCAGCAAGGAAAAATTTTGTAAGCACAAGGCATTCTAAGCAATATTGTATGTTTGGAACTCGTGAGAAGTTACTTCATAATCTTTTGCCACCTAATTTACATATGGCTCGGTACGTTCTCTATCCCAAAGAAAATTAAAATGCAGCTAACAAGCCAATCATCAGACAAATAACTCTGGAGCTACTAAAACTTATATCATGGGGATTGATGCAGCAAGCATAAATCCCCACAGTTCAAGAAAAAGCTGTTTCGAAAGGTAGCAAGATTCATAGAAAGAGGAGCAACGTTGAGTAGATCAAAAACATCAGTGAAACTAAAAAATGAATATATGAATAAGGTCAGTAATTTGTTTGATATATGTGCCTGAAAATGCAATTTAAACTCTCATACAGACATAGAATGCAGTGATGATTGTGAAGAAATTCACAGAGAATGCATATGTCGGAGAGATAAAAATGTATCAAAAGAGGAATTACAGTTTCTACTTGATCAGAGGAGTGATCGTAAAATATATATAGGTTGTGTAGATGTGCATGCCACACAAATTTTACAAAATAGATACAAAAAGAAGCTCTCAGAACAAGTAAATAAAGAAAAGAATACCATCAATTGTTCCAGTGAAGTTCAATCTTTGAGCTTAGTAGAAAATTTTTGAGATAAAGCAGTGACAATGGGATAATGGAAACTGAACACTGTGGTTTTGAAAATACTGGAAGCCAAAAGGGAATGTGTTTGCGGCATGTTGCAATGCAGGCAGATAGTCGATCGTAGTCGATAGAAGTAAAGTGCGGAGAGAAAGAGACTTCGAAAAATATTGAAAAGTGATAAATGAATCCTCTTACTTCCATATATTTTGATGGTCGAAAGGATCAGACTTTAAGTAGAGTGAAAGTCAATGATAGGTGGTACAGTGAAAAGAAGAATGAAGAACACTATGTAATGATTGCTGAACCAGGTGGAGAGTATATTACCCATCAGACTCCAGCATCGAGTTAGCCTGCAGACATAGCAAATTTAGTATTGTCAGTTATTAAAGAGAGACATCTACAAAATGATATAGGTTGTGATAGCACAAATACCAACACTGGTTTTAAAGGAGGTGTGATTCAAGTTATGGAGAAAGCACTTGGTAGGCCACTTCAGTGGTTCATTTGTATGATTCATACAAATGAATGACCTCTAAGACATTTGTTTGAAACATTTGATGGTATAATATCTGGGGCAAGTATCTTTGTTGGTCCTATTGGAAAGCTAACTCAGTTTTGTGAAAACAATTCAGTAGTACAATTCAAACTTATAACTAGTGATAAAGAACTATTAACACATTGTTAGTGATCTTAGTGGAGATCAGCAGTACTTATACCACATTATTTCAGCAATCAGAAATGGTACAGTTGATGAACACCTTGATCATGTAAAGCTAAGTTCTCTTAGTCATGCTAGATGGTTAACTCTTGGTGATAGAGTTTGTAGGCTTTATGTTCCAACAGTAAAACCAAGGAAGAAACTTTACACAATAACACATTTCATTGTGACAAATTATGGTCTTAATTGCATAGATGGCCGAAGGCATGTGTTTTGTGTTATTAATAGTGTTAAACATTTGCCTAGAGAATCAGTAGAAATTGTTAAGAAGTATATATCCCGAAATGCATACTTTGCTCACCTGGAAAATATTCTGGCAGTGTTTTGTGACTCATCTAGGGAAAAACGTGAAAAGGCTGTTAGCAAAATCATGGACATGCAAAATGAGACTGGTGAAAATTTAGAATTGAAAGATTTCAAGGTTCCTAATCTTAATTTTAATACAAAGGACTGAGATGAAATAATTAATTTGAATGAGCCACCTCTTACAATGAAGTTAGCAAAAGCAGAAATTTTAGCTATCAAAGGAAACGCACTGAACTTTCCAAATTATCCCAGTCGTACCCACTCTTACCTAGAATGCAGAGCGTTGTATTTAATTCGTGACAGACTCTTCAAGTTTGGTAGTTGGGTTTGAAGCACGCGGTGGTTTTATCAATGCTAGAATGATTTCATGTAGTCTGATGCGAGACGTAGAAACCAAAAAGGTTTTACTAAATGTTTGCCTTCTTTATTCGAATAGTTAAGGTTGTTTTTTGCAGTTAGCATTTTTTGTACTTATTTGTTGTGTTTCTATGCTCTATATGTATTTCATAAATGAAATGAAATTTTTTTTTTTTCCTTGTTTCTTTATATTCCTTCCAACAAAATACTAAATTCGAGAATATCATTAAGTAACCTGAAAATTATTCGCAGAAGATATATTTTCAAGTTTTCTGTAGGTTATCTCTATTTGTTTCCCTGACAGCATAGCCCAGAATCAGTTATAAGCCACAGTAAATCCAGTTACGACACCCATTTTACATTTTGGCAAAAATGGGGCAGTTCAAGATACTCTAAAATATTATTTCAGTTTTCTTTATGTTTCCTAGTTAAAACCACAATATAATTTCAGTGTGCCTAAAGGGGAAGAAAACTTTTGCGTGGTTTTACTCCGCCCTAAAATATATATATATATATATATATATATATATAACGTAAAGAACGACGCTTTGTATAGGAGAATTAACCGCGCAAGATGAGAGCGAAAGAACGAAACAAATGAAAAATGAGGTAACCACCCGGGAATCGAACCCGGGATCTTCCGATTGCCGGTCAGATATGATAACCATTACACCACGGGCCTCACTCAAACAAATGTCGTAATTCCTCTACATACGCGCAGAAACCAATGCCCCAAAGGGGCACCTCCCGCATGCCGTAACAATATATACATTATAACTGCAAACACACAGTATAATTAACGTAAAGAACGACGCTTTGTATAGGAGAATTATCGGTGCAAGATGAGAGCGAAAGAACGAAACAAATGAAGAAATGAGGTAACCACCCGGGAATCGAACCCAGGATCTTCCGATTGCCGGTCAGATATATATATAATATATGTATATAATGTTACGGCATGCGGGAGGTGCCCCTTTGGGGCATTGGTTTCTGCGCGTATGTAGAGGAATTACGACATTTGTTTGAGTGAGGCCCGTGGTGTAATGGTTATCATATCTGACCGGCAATCGGAAGATCCCGGGTTCGATTCCCGAGTGGTTACCTCATTTTTTCATTTGTTTCGTTCTTTCGCTCTCATCTTGCGCGGATAATTCTCCTATACAAAGCGTCGTTCTTTACGTTATATATATATAAATATAAATATATATATAATATATATAAAATTTCGTTTTATATTGCATTCCA
Organism: Bathynomus jamesi; assembly: GCA_023014485.1. Classification (NCBI taxonomy): domain Eukaryota; kingdom Metazoa; phylum Arthropoda; class Malacostraca; order Isopoda; family Cirolanidae; genus Bathynomus; species Bathynomus jamesi. Next base: position 91,861 of record JAJOZX010003243.1, read on the forward strand.
AGAGAATCTCAATTAATGGCAAATAGAAGTAAAACTGTTAATACGTTTTAGTAATTTACTGCAGACGTTTCGGAATATCTTCCCTCTTGAGTGCAGTCTCAAATCTAACTAATTATTTTATTTTATTTTAGATATACTGTATATAAAAAGATATAGCCCAAATTAATCTACATTTTTGTTATTTTTAAAATTAAAATTATTTATTGGTGCGGTGTTGCAGTTATAAGTAAAGGTTCATATTTGAATGGAAAAGTTGAAAGAGGAAGTGTAGTCGTTTCGGGTGGGTTTTTTATCTCATATGTAACAATTCTGAAACAGGCAAGTCTGTCAATTGGTTGGTGTTAATAGATTCAATAATTTTGAAATGTGAAGTGTGTAAAGCGGTGGTATTTAACTTTTTTCGCACTGTTATTCCTTGAGATAGCCAACAGAACCGCAGTTACCCGCTTCCCCTTTTCAAATGGCAAATATGAGAAAAGGAAACTTAGGAAGGAATAGCAAAATTTTACTGGACCCATAACTCAGGTTTTTTGTGGACAGTAGCGCCAGCTCGTTACCTCCCGATAAAGGCGGAATTACCCACAGGTTAAATACAACTGGTGTAAAGGATGAATTTTGGAGTGTTGAAATGCCAAGGTGTTCGTTTACTTTTAGTTCATATTGGCGGCTAGTGATACCAATATAATTCGCTTGGCAGCGAATACAATTAAAATAATATATAATAAACGAAGCCAAGGTAATCGGAAGTTTTTCTTTGTGGGACAGATATGAGTTTATAATGATTATTTGTAAATATGAAACGAAAGGGGATAGGAGTTGTCTGTAAATAATTCCTGAAAATAAGTTATTTCATTATGGGAAGATAAGTATGTTCAACAAAGGTGTTGGTATCAATAAATTAATTTTTATATGTTGTTATTATTATTACTATTTTATATACAGTATGTCTGGTATGTCACTGAAGTAGTTGGCACCAAAACTTGGGTGATTGGGTTTTCTGTAGATTCCGATATGAATTTTTTCTTTTTTGGTGATCGTCTACTTATCTTTTATATAATTTAGATTTAATGTAGTCAGGACAATTTTGTGGACAGATTCTTGTTGTTTTTGACAGAGGAAAATGTTGGTCAGAGTTACGCTAAGGGGGGATTCCATTGCAAAAGAATTGACTTGTTGCTAAAGTTGATCGTTGAAAATTCTCTCTCTCTCTCTCTCTCTCTCTCCATATATATATATATATATATATATATATATATATATATATATATATATATATATATATATACAGGGCGTCCCAAAAAAATGTATACACACTTTAACAGCTGATAGCTCAATTGATGTTTCTTTCTTTCCAAGTTAAACCCATTAGAATTAATAATGGCAGTCAGACTAAGCTTTGAACAAAGGAAATTCATTCTAAAATGCTACTGGAAGTGTGAAAACACAGTTGAAGTGCAAAGACAGTTTAGGAGGGAGTTTCAAACAGATCCACCAACGCGACTTACCATCACTCGAATTAGAGATAAGTTTGAAGCCGATGGAACTATTCAGAATGTCCACAAGAAGCGTTCCGGAAGACCACGGACATCGACAAGCCCCACAAAGCAAGAAAGAGTACTGGAAACGTATCACCAAAGTCCAAGAAAATCTGTGCGGCAAGCGAGTCGTGAGGTAGGAATTTCAGAATCGTCTGTCCAACGCATTTTGAAGCGCTGTCAATGGAAAAGTTACATTCCAAGATTAGTCCATGCTATTAATGAAGATGATCCGGACCGAAGAGTGGAGTATTGCGAGTGGTACTTGGCACGATGTGGATGTGGACTAGACGAAGGGGTTTCGTAGAATACCCTCCGCGTTCACCAGACCTCACACCACTAGACTTTTTTTTATGGGGATACTTAAAAGACAAAGTCTACGCTGTAAAACCTGCAACAGTCGCTGAATTGAGAGCAGCCATTGAACGAGAATGCACACAAATACCAAACGAAACGTTTCGTGATGTTTGCGATTCCATTGCTTCGCGTTATCAGCAGTGCCTGGACCAGAACGGACGTCAGTTTGAAAACAGGCGTTGACAAAACAATTAAATAATGTCTGTAGATTCTATTACATTTTGAAAATGAAATGTATTTTAATAAACACTGCCTTTATAATTATTTAAAGTGTGTATACATGTTTTTGGGACGCCCTGTATATATATATATATATATATATATATATAGGGTGTTTCACAACCGGTCTGCCATACTTTGGGGGTGATATCGAGTAAAAAAGTTTATAGAACATCGGTACTATTTCCAATAGGGCTGGGTATCCGGGATCCCAGGATATTATTTCACCCCATACTCAAGCGAAAACGGTTTTCAAAGTTTAAAAAACAGGTGAACGAAAACTTCAGTTGTGAAAAGCCTTTGCATGAAATAAATATACCTCATAATAAAATTGTGTTTAAAAGTTTCCCCTGAAAATAGAATACCGGGAAATCCTGGGATCGATGACAGTTTTCCCTGGAAATGAGTTGTCTACTTTATTTCCGGGATCCCGGATGCCCAGCCCTAATTTCTAACCGTTGCGGAGCTACGGACGTTTTAAGGTGCACGGAAAAAAATAAACGAGAGTATTAATCTGATGTATTTATTGCTACATTTTATGAGATACACCTTATAACTATTCAAAATGTCCGCCTCGGTTTTCATTGCATAGCCTTGCTCGTTCCAAACAAGAGTCCACTGCCATTGAATCATTTCGGGGTGTTCTCGTATGTAAGCAGCGGCATCCATAATCCGACGCAAGAGTTCCTCTCTCGTTTGTAATTTGGTCTTGTAATAAGGCCCCATAAAAAGAAATCTAAAGGGGTTAGGTCCGGAGATCTCGGGTTCATGATATTAGATCAGCACGACCAATCCAACGATTCCCGTACCGCTGATTCAAATAATCCGTAACATGACGACCAAAATGTGGTGGCGCCTCATCGTGCTGAAAGAACAACCTACGCCTTATCTCCAAGGGCACGTCCTCCATCAAAAGCGACAATTCGTTTTTCAGGAAGTCTAGATAAATATCAGCAGTTAATCGTTGTTCCAAAACGAGACTCACTCAAGCCATTCTGTCTGCCATGAACGTCACACCTCAACCTTGTTATAAGTGACTCCCGGGCACGACGCTTCAATCGCATCTCACCTCGAAAAACTTCAATGACATGTTACATCTCGTCATGTAACAACGTTGTAACAGGCCCCATTGGCCTGGTGTCATTCACCTAACTTTATATAAAGACTATCATTTCCTCGAGGGTTATTATAATACTGAAGTCAAGGGCACATTATAATATTGAAGTGAAGTGAAATCAATTTATAATATTGAAGTGAAGTCATTATAATATTGTTAATATGCTAATGATTCAATATTATAATAAGTCAATATTATAATAAGTCACTATTATAATATTGAAGTCGAGTCATTATAATATTGAAGTCAAGTCAAGTGCACATTATAATATTGAAGTCAAGTACACAATCAATACAACTTTCATTCAAACAACTGCAACGTTTATTGGTTTCACTTAAATCTCATTTATTTTGTATAATGAAGGAAGAAAACTCACTCCATTAATTTCCTAATCAATAACATTATTTGATCTGAAAAGATTATGGTGACCCCAGCCTCAAGCAATCATAATCGTTAACTTTAACCTAATAATTAACATTAATGTAATGCCAACGAGGCACTATATATATATATATATGTATATATATATATATATCGGGTCCGCAAAAAAAAAAGGAGCATGACGAAAATTGCTCTCACGCCCGCATTTTTTGCCGGACCCTTAAATGTTATATATCTAGCTAAAGATAAAAGAGCTCAGAGTTGTATAAAATAAATTTCATCAAAATCGGTCATAAAATAAAGATTTTATGGCCACAAACGTGCAATGACTAAAAAAAGTGAATTTCCGCGTAAAAATTTAGTTTTTCTCATTTTAAATTATTTTCTTCAGATGCCTAAATAATTTTAATCAATAAAAATGATAATATGCCCTTTTCTAAAGGAGATAAAATATTAATAAAACATTATAGACTTGATAAAAATTATGGCGCAATAAAATTATTACAAGAGTTTCCGAATAAACCATGGTCGAAAGGAGGTTTGGACAAGCTGTTAAGAAAAATCGACGAAACTGAAAGTACTGAAAGGAAACAAGGAAGCGGGAGGCCAAGATCAGTTCGAACCGAAGAAAACATCAGAGATGTGGAACTAAGAATTTGTAGTCAAGAAGGCAGACCAGGGACTCACGTGACACCGTCAAGAATTGCTAATGAGTTGAGCATATCCGAAAGTAGCGTCAGAAACATTATTAAAAACGACCTTGAATTAAAACCTTATAAACGGATACACGGGCAGAAATTAACTGAAGTTAACGAACAGAAAAGAGTTGTTTGTTCTGAACGCATGTTAAGAAATATCACTCCCGAAAAAGTAGACCTCGGCTTTTTTACTGACGAAAAGAAGTTTACGGTAGAACCACCGCCGCGAAATTCCCAAAATGACAGAGTGTATTCAAGAGTTAATTGTAAAAATGAAATACCAGATGATAGATTTTATGCTACCCGTAATCATTTTTCTGCCAGCGTAATGGTATGGGTCGGTGTGTCTAAACTAGGCAAGACATCTGTTTTTTTCGTAGAGCCAAACATCAAAGTAGACGCCCGCTATTACACTGAAACTTTGTTGGAACAAATGCTGCCCGAAATGAGACGATTGGCGAATAATGGTTACTTCTTATTCCAAGAGGATGGCGCTCGGGCGCATACCGCTAAGTCAACTATCGAATTTTTAGAAAATAATGTTCCTGAATTGCTTTACCCAAAAGATTGGCCCCCTAATAGTCCAGATTTGAATCCCGTAGACTACGAAATATGGGAAATGTTGGCTGAGAAAGTGTACAAGCATAAGATCCGAAATGTCGAACATTTGAAAGAAGTTATCGTACAAAAATGGGAAGAAATTACCCAAGATCAAGTAGATAAAGCTATAGATCAATTTAGGCCCCGATTACGAAGGGTTGTAGAGGTTTCTGGCAAACATATCGAACAATTTTTTTAGTCTTATAATTTTGTTTTCTTTGGAAATTGTAAAATTATATGACATGTAGTAAAACTTTTATATTTTCTTTAATTTTTGACGTATTGACATGAAGTTTAGTACTAACTTAGTTTATTTGTTGCTTATTTGCCTAAAATAAGTTATTTGTCATTATGTGTAAAAATAAATGTACAGTAAACATTTTCGTCATGCTCCTTTTTTTTTGCGGACCCTGTATATATATATATATATATATATATATATATATATATATATATATATATATAAGCACCTCACCTTACCTTACAACCTTACAAAGGTTTCGCACGATGATTCCTCATTTCACGAAGGTCAAGCTTGTCGCCCCTCCTCTCGAGTTGGCCTGGTGAAGTAGTGAGTTGGTTTCTTGTGCTCTCCACCTCACATAGCTAGGTACGCCAGGCTCATCGAGGATTGTTCTGAGCCAGGCGTCTAATCTTCTTTTGAAGATGTTGACTGCAACTCTCTTCGTGTTTCTTAGGTCTTTGGGAAACTCATTAAACAGTTTTGGTCCTTTCACTACAAAACTATTTTCTTTCAAGGTTAAGGATGTTCCATGTCTCGCATTCAATTTGGGAATGCGACACAGTCTACCGTTTCTACCTTCCACCGTTGTTTGGGGAGTTATAGGGTTCAGAGTAAGATTAGGGACAAGTTTCTGCATTATTATCCAAGTGTAAATGATGGTGTATCTCTCTCTTCTCCTTTCCAGTGAATATGGGTCTAGTTCGCGTAACTTTTCCCAGTAATTTAGTTCTCTGCACCCATTGATCTTGGCTGTGAAGCTTCTCTGGATCCCTGCCAACTGTCTAATGTCTTCTTTTTTATATGGGGATGTTAGGACCGAGCAGCATTCCAATTTGGGTATGATCAGGGTTTTCAGTAGAGGAATCATTGCATTCCTATCCCTTCGTTTAAATTTTCTCAGTATCTTCCTAGTTATTCTCTTTGCTCTGTTTACTGCTATCTTATTTTGTGTTTCAAATTTCGCATCATCAGTCATTATAACCCCTAAATCTTTTGCTCTAGAATTTCTCTGAATTTCCTGTCCATTTGGGATATAATATTCTATGGATTTTAGGTCTTCTCTTTTTCCGTACCGTCACAGCTGAAATTTCTCGGTGTTAAACTTCATATTGTTGTCTTCCGTCCACTTGTAGATTCTGTTTATGTCGGTTTGTAGAGATCCTATATCTTCTGGGTTTCTTATTTTTCCATTGATCTTTGTTTTATCGGCAAAGGATGTTACTGTGCTATCTCTGGTAACGTCCTCATCTATGTCAGTTAGCATGATTATGAAGAGTAGTGGAGCTAATACTGTTCCTTGTGGTACTGAGCTGAGGATCTCTGATTCTGATGAAGATACTCCTTGTACTGTAACGACTTGCCGCTGTTCACTAAGGAAATTATATATCCATTTCCCGACCTTTTCTGTTATTCCCATATATTTCAGTTCATGTATTATGAAACCCAGAAGATATAGGATCTCTACAAACCGACATAAACAGAATCTACAAGTGGACGGAAGACAACAATATGAAGTTTAACACCGAGAAATTTCAGCTGTAACGGTACGGAAAGAGAGAAGACCTAAAATCAATGGAATATTATACCCCAAATGGACAGGAAATTCAGAGAAATTCTAGAGCAAAAGATTTAGGGGTTATAATGACTGATGATGAGAAATTTGAAACAGAAAATAAGATAGCAGTAAACAGAGCAAAGAGAGTAACTGGGAAGATACTGAGAACCTTTAAACAAAGGGATAGAAATATGATGATTCCTCTACTGAAAACACTGATATCATGATCATACCCAAATTTGAATACTGCTCGGTCCTAACATCCCTATATAAAAAAGAAGACATTAGACAACTAGAAGGGATTCAGAGAAGCTTCACAGCCAAGATCAAAGTGTACAAAGAACTAAATTACTGGGAAAGGTTACGCGAACTAGACCTATATTCGCTGGAAAGGAGAAGAGAGAGATACACCATTATTTACACTTGGAAAATAATGGAGAACCTAGTCCTTAATCTTACCCTGAACACTGTAACTCCTCAAACAACGGTGGAAAGTAGAAAAGGAAGACTGTGTCGTGTTCCCAAATTAAAGGCGAGATAGGGAACATCCTTAACCCTGAAAGAAAATAGTTTTGTTGTGAGAGGACCAAAACTTTTTAATCAGCTGCCCAAAGACCTAAGGAACACGAATGGTGTTGCAGTGGACATCTTCAAAAGAAGATTAGACGCCTGGGTCAAAACAATCCCCGATGAGCCGGGCGTACCTGGCTATGTGCGGGAGGTGGGAGAGTACAAGAAACCAACTCACTACTTCACCAGGCCAACTCGAGAGGAGGGGCGACAAGATTGACCTTCGTGGTGAAATGAGGAATCATCGCACGGAACCTTTGAAAGGTTGAAAGGAAAGGTATATATATATATATATATATATATATATATATATATATATATATATGATGAATAAAACCACGAAGGAAAAAAGAAACACAAAGGGGTGCTCAAGCGCTTTCGTCTAATGACATCCTCAGGAACACTGGAGTGAAAGGACAGATCAAGGCAATATATAGGTTACAAAAATAAACATACATACATACATATTCATATATATATACAGGGGTTAGACAAAATAATATGAACACCCGCCGATTTCACCGGTTATCTTTACGGACTGCTCAGACACAAAGTAAACGGTCAAATGACTGGCAATCCTATTTAAATGCGTAACAGAGAGTGTATACGTCATGTTATAACCCTCACGTTGTTTTTACAGATCTGAGTGAATTATGAATTAGCAGTTATGAAAGACCTGTCAGACTTCCAAAGAGGGCAAATTGTCGGAGCGCGGATGGCTGGTGCATCGGTGACGAAAACCGCTCAGATGTTCAATGTATCCAGAGGAACTGTCTCTATGGTCATGTCTGCATACCAAAACCATGGAAAGACAAGCACCGACAAATGCAATAGTGGACGCAAGAAGAAGCTGTGTGATCGAGACCGCCGGGTGCTAAAGCGCATTGTGACAAAGAACCATAAGACCACAGCTCCAAAAGTGACTGCAGAGCTTAACCAGCATCTTGCAAGCCCGGTATCGACCAGAACTGTACGTCGCGAGCTCCATGGAGCTGGATACCATGGGAGGGCTGCAATTGCCAAACCCTTCCTTTCGCACATCAACATTGAGCGGCGCAGAAAATGGTGTAATGACCATAAGAATTGGTCAATGGACCGGTGGAAGAATGTAGTCTACTCCGACGAATCCTCCTTTACGCTATTTCCATGTTCCGGTCGAGTTTACGTCTGGAGACAGCCTAAAGATGCTTATGACCCCGACTGCCTGACTCCAACCGTTAAGCATGGAGGCGGATCTGTGATGGTTTGGGCAGTAATATCGTGGAATACTCTTGGCCCAGCTGTAGTACTGCATGGTAGAGTTAACGCCCAGGTCTATCTGTCAATATTGGCTGACCAGGTCCATCCCATGGTCCAAACGCTGTTTCCCAATGGCGGCGCCGTCTTCCAGGATGATAATGCACCAATCCACACCGCTGGGGTCGTTAAAAACTGGTTTGAAGAGCATGTTAGTGAAGTAGAACGCTTGGATTGGCCTCCACAATCCCCGGATCTTAACATTATCGAGCATCTGTGGTGTCAGTTGGAGCAGCAGGTCAGAAGCCGATTCCCACCGCCGCCGTCTTTGGAGGAACTGGAGCAGGGTTTGCTCGAAGAATGGCTCAGGATTCCTCTAGCCACTGTCCAAAAGCTGTATGAATCAATTCCCCAACGCATTGCAGCTGTTATTGCCGCTAAAGGAGGACCAACTCCATATTAAGAATAAAAACCGCCATTGATCAAGGTGTTCACATTATTTTGTCTAACCCCTGTACATATACATATATATATATATATACATATACATATATATAGTAAGCATAGAAAAAATTGTGGGAGGAGCAAACATTTATAGTTTATGAAACAGGTCACAAAAGAATAAAGAAAAAAATAAATATAAATATAAATTGAGAAAAAATTAATTACCAAATTTTTTCTCAATTTATATTTATATTTATTTTTATTTCTTTATTCTTTTGTGACCTGTTTCATAAACTATAAATGTTTGCTCCTCCCACAATTTTTTCTATGCTTACTATATATATGTATATGTATATATATATATATATGTATATGTATATATATATATGAATATGTATGTATGTATGTTTATTTTTGTAACCTATATATTGCCTTGATCTGTCCTTTCACTCCAGTGTTCCTGAGGATGTCATTAGACGAAAGCGCTTGAGCACCCCTTTGTGTTTCTTTTTTCCTTCGTGGTTTTATTCATCATAAATACTTTTCACGTGTCACTTTCGTGAAATAATTTTTCATATATATATATATATATATATATATATATATATATGTATATGTATATATGGGATCTATATCCTGCCAATAAAGATTACCATTATATATACTGAGTGTTAGAATGCTATATAATGTAATCCCCCCGCTTTCTCAATCGCTCACTCACTTTCTCATTTTCCGACTCAATCTTTTGCTTCTTCAATCTCCTCTCACTAACACTCATTCATTTGCCCTCTCTCTTCCCGGTGCTTGATACGAAACTTCGTTGAAATTAGTTCTAAATCCTTTCATATGTGGCGTTTTTCGCTCTTCCTTTCTTGTGTGTTTCATTTTAAGCGAACACAAAGGATATGAAGTGGCAAATATTCCCAGTTTCTATTTGCTTTACGAGGGATCCTTTGCGCTCTTTGGATGTTTCGTTCCTGTTCCGGGAAATGTGTTTATGTCTTCGTTTATATACGATGATAAACTATATCATGTCTTTTGTAGGCCGTAAATTTATCGTTGCAATAAACATGAAGCTATTTGATTTAGGTACATGTAGACGAAATACAGTACATGAATAATAAAGATGGTTTTCTCTGAATTCCATTTGCAGTACGTATATTTTGATAGCATTTGATTAAATCTAATGGACTTTGGTATATATAATTGCACTGTTAATTGAACAAATATGAGTGCAGCATAAAATTTACAATAGACGCGCATCCCGTTATTCATTGTACAATGTAACACAGACACACACACACACACACACACACACATATATATATATATATATATATATATTAAAAAGATTTTCCCTTGAAATTTTCATGTTTTATACTTTTTGTAATCTGGTTTCTTTACCCGAAGAAGTCATTCAGAATTTTTTATCATTTGACAAGTACTTGAAGGTCGCTCAATGACCTCGCATTTTCTCCCCTTCTCCGGCGATGAGTCTGCATGATGAATACGCTCGCAAATTCACTCAGTTGGTTGTTTTTCGAGTTTTCAGAATGAATTCACCCGGTTCTGACTGTAGGTGAAGCCTGTAAGATGGTAAGGTCGTTTATAGAACTGCAGTTCCAATAGACTTTTTTCATAAAATCAGAATGATTTCGTTGCTACAAAACGTGCTTGACTCGAAATTTAACTTTTTTAAGAGAAATATACTCTTACTTCAATGTACTATCTGGTCCATTCTTTTGAATTAATTAATAATTCTTATTCCTGAATTTATATATTTAATTTAATAATAATTTAATCATGACTTTTATATTATATATTTCATCTTTAATTAAACTGAAAACCTAGGGATTACCTGAAGATCATGGCCCCCAGCCTTCTTTAGTTAGCTCTTAAGGCTAACTAACGAAAATATCACGACCTAACCTAACCAATCATCAAGGGCGTACAGTTGACCTAACGATTGGTTAGGTTAAGTCGTGATATTTTCGTTAGTTAGCCTTATAAGGCTAACTAAAGAAGGCTGGGGACCCTGATCTTCAGGTGATCCAAACCGAGTAAAGCCTAAAGCTTAACGGCCGAATTACATAATATAAATAGTTCGCTTGACACCTGCTCATTGTATTATTGCAACACAGCAGAAACTGTAATATTTTAATATTTATTTATAAATAAATATCGTGAATTTTTAGTTTTGAACACCTCATGTTTTATGTAGAGACCACGACTTCCGTTTGAAGGCCATGAACGACCTTTTATTAATCTTTTCTATATCCAGTCGTTTTTTCAAGTGACATTTCCTGATAAAAAAGTCTTTCGGTATTGATTATCAACAACTCGATTCCTTTTTATTCTTAAAAAATGCCTTTCTTTTCAAAAGTGGGCCTATTTAATTATTCTGCTCTTTTTTATACCATTTTGTATTTGATCGGAGAGATGTGAATTATTTATGAGATTTTATTAATGACTATCAATTTTTTGTGTTGGAGTAACTTTCTACATTGAGGTTTAAGGATTTTAACACCAAAGTCTTTTATTATCCAAAGTTAGAAAGTTGTTTTAGTTTCGGGAAATCCTCGTCTCTCATGAGAGACTCCGACTCTCATCGCACCACCATCCTGAATCAAAGTTAGGACGACGACGTGACTTAGGGAATGTTTAAATTCTTTCGCATACACTAAATTTTGTTTTATTTCTAGTTCAGGATCTCATCGATTAGTATTACTCTAGCTCCATAGGCCTTAGGGCCACTGACAAAGCTGAACGTAAACTGATTTGAGCCACACAATCCGTCATAGTCTGTCCTCTCCTGTGCCACATGAGAATAGCTGAGAAATAATATCTGTATTTCTTTATGGGAATAGAAATTTAGGGTAAGAAATAACTTTAAAAACCATGCGTGAAGCTTAACTTAACACACTATATTTATTAAAATATTTGTAATTTTCATCTTAACGGCAGTTCGGAAGCAATTGCCCAAATGAACTGTACCTACTCATTGTGGCCTGATCTCTCTTTTATATCAAAGCAGGACAGAAAGAACATACCTTCCATTCTCCATGTTTGCCAATTGCAGTGAAAAGTTTCAAATGGTCGGTACATGTTGAGCAATACTTCAGCAATTTAGCCAATATTCTTTGATGTTTCACCAGGGTTTTTTCTGAGAACGCAAATTTTGCCTGTACGCTCCTCAGTTAACATGAAAAAACCACACAAAATAACGCTACCAACCGACACAAATAAGTCCCCATAAAAGGAGAGCTATTTCGAACTGAATACATTATATGTAGCAGGCTCGTCACTGCACTCCATTTCGCAGCTGAGCTGGCTTGGGGCAATCCTTGGCTGAGTTAAGGAAAACGATAAGTAGTGAAGAGAACATGACAATACTAAATCTAACACAGCCAAGTGACGTAATATCATTTATAACTGCGCATCCGCATTCCAACTGCATGTCTTAACGCGTTCATATCATATTTTATTTTTTATTTTTTGTGTGTATAGAGAGGAGGGTTAACTTCATATTAAAATATATGGCTCCGATGAGCAGGGCGTACCTGGCTATGTGAGGTGGAGAGTACAAGAAACCAACTCACTACTTCACCAGGCCAACTCGAGAGGAGGGGCGACAAGCTTGACCTTCGTCAAATGAGGAATCATCGCACGGAACATTTGAAAGGTTGAAAGGAAAGGTTATTCCAGGAGCTGTTTGAAGCTACGTCGTATATATATATATGTAAAGACCGACCGGAGATTCCCTTCCTCGCTGTTCTCAAACATCTTGGAATCAAAACAGAGCAATATAATCCATGTGGGCCCAAGGAGAAAGAAGCAAATTTTACTTTCTTTTCCAAAAAAGGCCCGCGAAAATCTATACGTCTTCCGAGCCTATATAAGCGCGAGTCCACTTAAAATCGACCTAATTTTCTGCTCGTTATTTCTTTTCGTGAATCTCCACTTTCAGGTAACGCCATTCGATCTCATCTAGCATCAATCTTTCAAACATCAGTCAAGCATACACGAAGTAAATCATCATTTGAGGCGACCTACAATTTCATCCCACCAGAGTCAAACAACTTCTGCAAGATTTCTGCTGGCGTCATCTTCCTTGCCCTCGCCTCACTCATCCTTCACCACAATTCGATCGGAGCTTCAACAAGTCTCTTTCAACGGGTCCTCAACACATCCTCCTGCCGCTAGGCCTGTATGTCCTCAGACCATCTACGTCAAATCGTAGGGTAGGACGGTAAACCTCACGTAGGCCCCTTGAGTCTTCAGAGTTATCTACGGCAAATCGTAGGTCGGTAAACCAGTAGACCATCAATTGGCCTACTGTGATTTTTACGTCGTAATAGACTATTCGATTTCTATGCTGAAACGTCTACAAACTCTCCCTAATCTAGTAGGCCTTAAAGTGTCCTCAATACCGTTCAAATTAACTCTCCCGTTAAGACTGCAGTATGCCTATTCAGGTGTTGTACCAATACCGTACTTTTGTATCACCTTGCTATTTCGTTCATTCATATAATTTACTTATTTGTATAATTACTTTTTGCTGTGAATCCAGTATCGTACCTTATTACCTAGCTGTTTTTTACTTACTCATTATTGTAGTGTACAGTACCGAATATCTCATTATATATATATATATATACACACACACACACACACACATATATATACACATGTGTATATATTATATATATATAATATATATATATATATATATATATATATACAGGGTGTCCATAAATGATTACCCTGATTAAAGCATGCTATAACTTTTAAATAAACACTCGTATTCAAACACAGTTTTAATCATAAGTAGATAAACATACAAAGTTTTGATACATAGTTAATGAACTTAATAAGCTTCCACATGTGCACCCCTAGTGGCACGTAAAATGTCTAAACGGTATTCACACTCACGCCACACATTTTCCAACATTTGTGGGTTAACTGTTGCAATTGCATCCGTAATGCGTTCTCGCAATGTCCTGATATCTGGAACAACTGTTGCATAAACCAAATCTTTAACATGACCCCAGAGAAAGAAATCCAGCGGGGTAATGTCTGGTAATCTTGGGGGCCATAAGATTGGCCCGTCCCTGCCAATCCATCGATTTGGAAATGTTGCGTCGAGAGTTTCACGAACAACATGCGCCCAATGAGGGGGTGCCCCATCTTGTTGGAAGATGACAGTTGGCTGCCTGTCCTGCAGCTCGGGGAAAACGTGGGTTTTCCGATCCCCAAATATGCACATTGTGTCTGTTGACTCTAGCACTAAGATGAAATGTAGCTTCGTCTGAAAAGCAGACACGTAACAAGAAGTCATTATCCTCGTCAATACTGTTCAAAATGTCAATAGCGAATTGTTCACGTTTTGGACGGTCATCAGGCTTCAGTTCTTGAACAATTTGTACCTTGTAGGCGTGTAACTTCAAACGTTTGTGTAACACCTTGTGCACCGTAGACTTCGGTATCTTTAGTTGGCATGAAGCTTGTCTCACCGATTTCCTTGGCGACCGTTTGAAAGCAGTTTGAATGTTTTCCACCGTCCCATCGGAAACTGATGGTCTACCACTGCTCTTTCCCTTTTCCACGTTTCCAGTTTCCAAGAATTTTTTCATCCACGACTAAATTAACTTCACATCAGGTGGATTTTTTCCATACTTTGTTCTGAACCTTCGCTGAACAGTGACAGGAGATTTTGTTTCTGCAAGCCACACAACACATTGTGCCTTCTCTGTCACAGACGCCATCTTAACTGAACAGCTACTACAGCGCTCCTAGCGGCGAATGCGGTAGACGAAACACACCAGCACAGAAACTCTATGCGTGTGCGAGATCACCTGTAAAAAGATAACGGATGTAAGATTCGTCATTAAAACATGAGAGCATACTGTTTTCAGGGTAAACATTTATGGACACCCTGTATATATATATGAAAATGAAAATGAAAATGAAAAGGTTTATTGGCAGACTATAATCCATACGACAAATATTATTAATACAATGACAGTTCATACACTAAGGATAGAAATATATACAATTGATTAGAAATAATACTGTAATGTCGAAGTTAAGTGGAGCTACAGACAGACGTTTTCGTACCAAGAAGTCCATAGCTTAGAGGATAAATGGCAGGACTCATAGATAGCTTGGATAACACTAGGCAACAAATTTCAACTTTTTTTTTGTTACACACACGTGAACTACTGATTCCTACTAAAGCGGTGATGCTGATTTCAGATCTGATATCAAAATTTCTCTATCACGTCCAGATTTTGTGTAACCGAAAACCCCTATTTTTCATTTTTTTTCTCACCCGCTTCTATTACGAAAGCCGTCTAAGCTACTTTTCCGTGCCACTTTTATGTTAAGCATACTTAAATAATTAGTGAACAGGGATGTCTTTCCTCCTTTATTCTGGCTTAAGACAGACAGCGGAATTCCGCTGGCGGAGTTACCACCCCTGCGCCCAACCATCCACCCAAAGCGCGTTAGTATTTTGTTGTTACTACTGAAAGGCAAATTCCTGTTCTTAAGTGAAACTTTGGTGTGTCCTCTTCCTTTGTCGCTTGTAGGATGACGAGCTCTCCTTCTGCAGGAACCAACAATAATCTCCATCATATTTGGGTTGAAATTACCTTGGTATCTGTTTTCCATAACTGAGATCTGTTGGTGGAAGCGCTCACCATGCTCGTCACTTACAGCCCCAAGGTTGGCCGGGAAGAAGTCAAGATGAGAATGTAAAAAATGAATTTTCAAAGACATTCTGCATCCATTATTTCATAAGATTTAAGCATGTTTTCTACGAGTTTACGGTGGTTTTCAGCTTTGTGGTTTCCAAGAAAATTTTTGACAACTTCAACGAAAGATGTCCATGCTCCTAGTTCATTCTCATTTAGGTTAGATGGAAACGATGAGTCGTGGATGACACTGCGGATCTGTGGTCCAGTGAAAACTCCAGCTTCTAGCTTAGCATCTGTCAATATTCCTTTGAATTTATCCTTTAAATATAGGAAACCACTACCTTCATGATCCATACCCTTCACGAAATTTTTCATAAGGCCAAGTTTAATGTGAAGTGGTGGAAGATGTACTTTCTGAGGGTCAATAAGTGCTGGGTGTTTCACATTGTATTTACCAACATCATGTTCAGTTCTAGATGGCCAATCATGTTTTTTGTAGTGGTTCTTGTCATCTCTGCTGTTCCATAGACACAAAAAGCACATATGCTTTGTGTAGCCCAACTGTAACCCAAGAAGTAATGATACAACTTTAAGGTCGCCACAAATATTCCATGTGTGGTCCTTATATTTGATGAGTCTTAGCAGCAGTTCATCGATTCATAAGTCTCATTAAGGCCAGTGGCATGTGCTACAGGTATTGAAGGTTTTTCATTGCCGTTGTGCAGTAATACAGCTTTCAGGCTAGCTTTACTAGAGTCAATGAACAGTCTCCATTCTTTGAATCATAGCGACAGCCAATCCCTTGCATCAGACCACTGATATTGTGGCAGAAACAAACGTTTTCTTCCTGTAAGTAAAATGATGAAAACTGCAAATGGCGATGGCGGAAATGGGAAACTTTGGTGTTTGGTTGGAGAAGATTAAATTCTTGAAGTCTTGAACCAAGCAACTCTGCCTTTTCTTTTGGTAATTCCAAATCGCGCACTAAGTCATTTAACTCCGCTTGACTTAACAAATGTGGAGAAATATTTGCATCTGGAACATATATGCCATCTTTCCCTGTTTCTATATCACTAGCAGAATCTTCAGATGAACTGCTGTCTGTTATCGTTGCTGGTGGAACTGGTGGTGGATTTGTTTCATCATGTGGTACTGGTTTCATTGCTGATTCGCAGTTTGGGTACGTGATCTTTGATTTGTTTTTCTTTGTGAAACCAGCAATCTTTGTCAAACAAAAATAACAATCATTGAAGTGATTTTTCGGCTCACGCCAAACCATGGGGACTGAGAACGGCATAGCTTTTCTTTTATCATTCATCCAAGCTATTAACATTGCATTGCACTGTGCACAGCAAATATGTGGTGCCCAGTCCCTCTGTTGGTCTCCTAACTTACACTCAAAATAACACTTGTAGGCAAGTTTAATCTTTGTTGTTATGTTTCTACGTTGTGGCTTAGGTGTATATTGTCCACAGACAAAGCAGAAGTTGTCTGGGTGATTTACACAAGCACGTCTATTTGATGCCATTTTGAATTACCATACAATATCTGAAAAAACGTAGAAAGTAATTATTACGATGTGCAAAATAAAAAGAAATACACACCGTAGTACAAAACAAATGCTATAAAAACACACAAGTCACCACAACCTGTCACTTGCTCATCAGCAGAGAGCTTCAACAACCGTTCTGCTTGACTGTCACGTAGCGACTCGGGATAAATTTTATTTATCAAATTGTTCGAATTTGTATATAGTTGGCAAAAAAAATTGCTTTAACCTTGAAAAGCAAGTTTCATATTACTGGCATTAAGCCGATTAAAACCAAAATCTGGACGTGGTAGAAAATTTTACTAAAGGTGATTTGCATTTTACACAAAATCTAGACGTGATAGAAAAAATCTAATTATAGATTTGAAATCAGCATACCGAAATTAGCTAGGAGCACCTATTTGGTCTTCTGTAACAAAATCTTTGTTGCCTAGTGTAATCGGGTGGGTTGATTTTTTAATTCTTTGCATTAGACCAGTGGTTCCCAACCTTTTTTGCGCCATGCCCCACCTCGACACCTCAAAAAATTTGATGCCCCCCATTAATATAAAAACAAATTTGGTGTTGAAAAGATATTATTTAAAATTTACAATAATATGAGTACAGTACATTTAATATGAGTTACCGTACATTCAATATGAGTAAATAAACTTGAGGTTGAAGCTAACTAAATTATTACCTTGAAATAAAATTTCTCAGTTGAAAAGTTGCAATTTTAAATTCACAAAAAAGTAATTTAATCAATAATACCACTTTAAATTCACAATATTAGGTAAAAATACAGCAAATTCAAAATTTGATAATTTCAAGTTAGTGAGATCCTTGAGCTTGATGTTTACTACAAATGGTTTTGATTTCAGGCACTAACTTAGTTAGCTTCAGTCTTAAGTCTCCTCGTTTTGTGATATCCAGTCGGTTTCTTTTTTCTGTAGTAAGTCACTTACAGCACTAAAACCACATTCCACCAAATATGAAGATGGGAATGGTAAGAGTAGCTCTCTCGCCAAACGAGTTGAATTTGGGTATTTAGTCTTGGTCTCATCACAGAGCCACATCATGGTTCCTTTTACTTTGAATATAGTTTTAACAGACTCATCATTTTGTATTTCAGTCAGTTCTTCTTGGTACTTCATGCCCACTTCAGATAGGTCCACTAGCAATGGCTGAGTTAGCCAAGATGGAAAACTCATTTCTTTTAAATCAGAAAATCTGTAATTTAAATCACAGGCCAGTATTTTCAAATGATCCACAATGACAAGTAAAGCATCATCAGTTACCTCACACTTATTTAGCCAATATAACTGGGTATATTTTCTTGCAGAAATATTCTTTTGACATAATTCCAGAAATGTAATGAAGCCAAATATCTTTCTTTGAATCAACATGTTAAGTAAAATATGGAATTGTTGTCGTCGTGTAAAAATGTTGCAAATAAAAATAATTATATGTTATTGAAATTTTAAAATATATTTACTTATAAAAATTATTATGTATAAATTTCATTTTATTGTAGCATTTTCAAATTGCCCCCCAAAATATTCAAATTGCCCCCCTGTGGGGCGTGCGCCCCACGTTGGGAATCACTGCATTAGACTGTATTGACACGTCTTGTTACCTCCGGGAAGCTCGGGACATTGCGGGTAGCAAACATTTGCGAAGATAAGCATCTCGGGGGTAATTTATGTAAGAGTCTAAAAGACCTGTTGTACAGCAAATTTAGGGTTCTGCCAGAACCTTTTTTATAATTCACCCAGAGTTGCTGACCGTATATGTTACTGCAGAAAGTACGAAAGAGAGTGTCTTTAGCTTCACTTGTACAAAATCGAAAGTTCCTTATGGTCATATTCACTTTAGCACACAGGCTTCGAGATTGTTTTCTTATATCCGAGTCATCACTCAAGGTGTTGGTAATAGTTTGACCCAAATACTTAAACTCTTGTACTTCCTCAATTACTTCACCGTTCATTTTAAACCTTATATCAACTGGCTGATTACAGCTTTTAGGATGAAATTGCATGACCTTAGTTTTTGTAACATTAAAAAGAATATCATGTTTAGGCGAATACACTTCGCAGACTTTTAGT
Organism: Bathynomus jamesi; assembly: GCA_023014485.1. Taxonomy (NCBI): domain Eukaryota; kingdom Metazoa; phylum Arthropoda; class Malacostraca; order Isopoda; family Cirolanidae; genus Bathynomus; species Bathynomus jamesi. The sequence goes on from JAJOZX010003243.1 coordinate 111,148, forward strand.
GGCCGATCCAGACCTTTAACAGAGGGACTTATTACCACCATATCATCGGCATAAACTAAGTTATTTATCCTTGTGTTATCTATACAACATCCCACTGTTGCCTCATTAAGTGAAGCAATTAATCCGTCAATATACACATTAAACAGCATAGGGGAGAGCAAGGAGCCTTGTCTCACCCCGCAAGAGGAGCCAAAACACTCGGATAGTGCCGATCCAGACCTTTAACAGAGGACTTATTACCACCATATCATCGGCATAAACTAAGTTATTTATCCTTGTGTTATCTATACAACATCCCACTGTTGCCTCATTAAGTGTAGCAATTAATCCGTCAATATACACATTAAACAGCATAGGGGAGAGCAAGGAGCCTTGTCTCACCCCGCAAGAGGAGCCAAAACACTCTTGTACTTCCTCAATTACTTCACCGTTCATTTTAAACCTTATATCAACTGGCTGATTACAGCTTTTAGGATGAAATTGCATGACCTTAGTTTTTGTAACATTAAAAAGAATATCATGTTTAGGCGAATACACTTCGCAGACTTTTAGTGGCCGATCCAGACCTTTAACAGAGGGACTTATTACCACCATATCATCGGCATAAACTAAGTTATTTATCCTTGTGTTATCTATACAACATCCCACTGTTGCCTCATTAAGTGAAGCAATTAATCCGTCAATATACACATTAAACAGCATAGGGGAGAGCAAGGAGCCTTGTCTCACCCCGCAAGAGGAGCCAAAACACTCGGATAGTGCATTGCCCCACCTAACGGTAAAAGATTCGTGGGACTACCAAAATTTCAATACGTTTAATATGTACATGGGAACCTTTCTATCTTCTAGTTTTACAAAGAAAATATTGTGGTTCACCCTATCATATGCCTTACTTATACCTAGGAAACAGCTATAAATAGTTGAATTACTGTCAACGTATTTAGATATTGTTTCTTTAAGTACATAGATACACAGGTCAGTTGAGTGGGACCTTTTAAGACCAAACTGATTAGGAAATATCCATAGGAAATCATTTAATCGGAGTAACAAGAGTTTTTTTAGTAGTTTCGAGAAGCAGGAAGCTACAGCAATAGGCCTGTAATTATTGCCGGACAGAATGTCTCCGTACTTATTTTTGACCAGGGGCAAGATATATACCCTCATGAACTCTGCAAGGATATAACTATGAGCAAGCATGGCTGATAGGAGCAATGATATATGCAGACATACTATGTCAGTGGCATATTTTAAGTGCTCATTCGATAAGGCATCTACCCCTGACGCAGAACCAGTCTTTAATTCTTTAATTAACCTCTTTACTTCAGAAAATGATATCAAAGTATTTTCCCTTGTCCCTCCCATAGTCTTTTGGCTGCAATCTAGCTTAAGATTATCCCTACTCACACTGTTTAGAATGTTAGAGTAGTGGTTTTTCAACAGCTTTGCAATTTCATCCTCCCCCGACACCCCATCGATTGTCGGGGAGGACATTTTTGACACCCGTTTGATTCTTAACAAATTTCCAAAATTTGTTATTATCTTTATTTATGCGAGTTTCACAGGCTTTTGATGCTCGAATAAACTCTTCTTCCTGTTTACATCGCCTTATGGCCGCCTTATACTGACCCCTACTTCTACACATATTCATGTCTACAGGTCCTAATCTGGGTCTACCATGAGAGCACCACAAATCATAGGCGGCTTTCGATTCCATATATATATACAGGGTGGGCGGAAAGAAGCTCCCTAATTTAAATTACATATAAATTATGTATAAATTGTGATTGTATTGTTATATTGTTATGGTGTGTTCTCTAAAGTGGTACAATTGTAACGGTAATCTTTCTTTTCTAAAGTGTTCTCTTTGTGTTCTCTAAAGTGGTACAATTGTAACGTTCATTCTTTTTTTTCATTTCAGATTGAAGGGTAACATGGCTGAGCGTTTAACACTGCAGGAGCGTGCCCAGTTGGCGGCACGGTACGAAGTTTGGCAATCTGTCGTTCGAGTTCAAAGATGGTGGCGGGCCATTCACGGACCACGTGCCCAAGTGGACCCGAAAACAATCAAGAACTGCCACTCGAAGCTCATGACCACGGGGTCTGTGGCAAATGTTCGAAGATGTGGTCGCCCTTCGACATCCATGGCCCAGGAGACGGTGCAGGCAGTTCAGGAAATGTTCGCACGGAGTCCACGAAAGTCAACTCGCCAGGCAGCTCGGGAAAGTGGACTCTCCCGCTACTCAGTGCGAACTGTGCTGAAGAAGGAGCTGAACTGGCGTGCGTGGAAGCCGCATTACTGCCAATCTCTCTCGGACGAGGACTGCGACATTCGCATGGAGTTCGGGGAAATCATGCTGGCTTGGCATGAAGACTGGCCCCATCTCTTCCGCAACATCCTCTGGAGCGACGAGGCGGTGTTCCACGTCGGAGGCTTTGTCAACCGCCACAATTGCCACTAATGGGCAGGAGAGGATCCCATGGTTACCGCTGAAAAACGGCAGAATCGGTTCAGTGTAACGGTGTGGTGTGGTATGACCTCAGATCAGGTTGTGGGCCCGTTCCTTCTGCGCAACACCATGAATGCTGAGCGGTACCTTGCTATGTTGCGAAACGAGGTCTGGCCGGTTGTCAGCACATGGGAGAACATCGACGATCTGATATTTATGCAAGATGGCGCCCCTCCGCACTTCGCTCTTGTTGTCCGTGAGTGGCTGGATGCCCACTTCCCTGGGCGTTGGATGGGTCGTCGTGGTCCACATCAATGGCCAGCCAGGAGCCCCGACTTGACACCGTGCGACTTCTTTCTTTGGGGGTGGGTAAAGGAAGAAGTCTACCGCACCAAACCGAGGACATTGGAAGAACTGGAGGACCGAATTCGGGAAGTCATGTCCTCCATCCCGCCGGAGTTCCTGCTAAAGTCAGTGGACGCCATTCCTGGGCGGCTCCAGAAGCTGGTGGAAAGAGTTGGAGCCCACATTGAATTTCAGAGAAAACCTACCATGTATGCCTACCTTTTCATATTATTTCTTCTGAAATAAATGGATAATATACGTATGTTTTTACCAATTCAAAATAGGGAGCTACTTTCCGCCCACCCTGTATATATATTATATATATTATATATATATATATATATATATATATATATATATATATATATATATATATATATATATATATATATATATATATATATATAACCTTTAACCTTTGGTTAGCTTCCGGCCGAATTGATCATTCTGACGAAGGTCAAGCTTTTCTCGCCACCTAAGACCTATAGTTTAACGTGGAATCCGAACCACGCCAGTAGGATGGGCGCAAAATGGACGAGTGCAAGAATGTTACAATGCAATTGCAAATGTTGATAAATGTTGCAAGATTTTGCAAAGGGATATGCAACAAAGTGGGTAGGGGGTTGTGCAATGAATGGGTGGGGGAGGAGGGTTATGCAATGAAGGGGGAGGGGAGAATGTTGCAAGAGCAACAAGGAGTTATGCAACTTGGAGGCGGAGTCTTATAAGGTGTAAGGTGTAAATCCGCCAGTTGGCTTAGAAGGCGTAAATGGCTTCTTCAGGTGTTCAGGTTGAGTTGCGAGATTGCGCTATTTATTTAATTAATGCATATATTATTGACAGTTGGCTTAGAAATCCGTCAGTTGGCTTAGAAAGCGTAAATGGCTTGTACAAGTGTACAGGTTGAGTTGCCAGATAGCGCTATTTATTTAATTAATGCATATATTCTTGACAGTTGGCTTAGAAATCCGTCGGTCGGTTTAGAATGCGAAGCCAGCCATTTGGTATAATTAAATAATAATATCGTTTACAACCAAAAGAATTAAGTAAAACACCATTACATCATTCTGTTTATTTAGACGAATTATTGGAATCAGAAATATATAGAAAATTAATATACAATCAAACGATGGAATATATATGATCAAAAAAAAAATAATAATGATAGTATAAGAAATATGAACGAGGAATATGTATATAATAAAAAAAAATAATATAACCATCAGTATAACAGTACAGGAGAAATATACACACACACACACAATTATATTAACTAATTAAATATATTGAAAATAAATACACACACTTTATTTTCTACTGCACTTAACTAAAATAAAAAATAAAATAAAAAATAAGAAATACAAAACGATGGAGTATAAACATCACTATAGCAGTACAGGAGAAATATATATATATATATATATATATATATATATATATATATATATATATATATATATATATACAAAATTATGTTAAATAATTAAATATATTGAAAATAAATATACATCAAAATACATTCACTTTGTTCTACTGCGCAAAACACTAAACTCACATGTAATCGAGTCTACAGTCACATCATTATTGCTTTGCACTACGCAGTAAACGCGGCTTAATATTATTTCACCGCTCAAGTTATAGGGAAACCTATACTCTATATAAATGGACTTCATATGGTTCAATACTATTTTTGTGCCCACTCTACATCCGGTTGGCAAGTTATCTTTAAATACGACTAGAATACGGTCAAAAGCACGCACAAAGAGGTCATCGATAGCCACAACATCATTATTAAATACATGTTTATAAAAACTCCTTTCCAGTCGAGGGTTTATTTTTACCGACCCGAGCTTTTCAATCGTGAACTGTTCTTCCACTGCATAGCGGCAGTTGAAATAATCTTCTAAGTCGTTACGACAGCTGCTCACTATATAAAGAAATAGTTCTTCAGGGTGAACGGTGTTGGTGAGCTCAGCCCTGTACCGCTCAAGTGCTTTGTACCAAAGTTCATGATATTTCAAAGAGTCTAAACCTTTTAAATAAGCACCCAGCTCTAGACTATTTTCGCCTTGTTCAGTCCTACACTCGGTATACCCATCGAGCAGAGCGGTGTATGCGTATTCAAGAACCGTATCAAAATAAAGCATATCCGTAATACGCGCGTCTAATATAGGTTTCAGTTTGCAAAATCTGACGATTTCAAACATTCTATCGAGTATGAAACGGTTTCGCGTAGGTACAAGAACGTTATTATCAGATGCATTCTTCCACATCAGTCGTATATCAATGTATGGCTGATCGTTATTTATACACAACGTACAAACAACGGCATATGAGGGGGTGTCACTAATTTGCTCTCTTCTTGTACCTACACCTATAGGAATTTTATAACGATCCTCACTCCACTTCTCAACTACCACGAGGATTCTATTCATCTCCTCAACACTTAAATAAACAACATTCCGTTTGTTTGTTTGTCTACAAGTTTTTCCAGTACATAGTTAATGGCACCGGTTTTACGCCTGAACACGCGTAACGACTTCGTCACAGACACATCGTACACGGCGTTGAGAATGCTGCTCAAAAGAAGTTCCATCGTATTCGAGGAGCGCACGTCCACTCGGTTCAAGGTCTGAGATGACTATGAGCCACATGCAAACGGATCGGCTCGACGGGAGGAGTGAGTCACACCATAAGCTAAAGAAACGTGTACGGCGCTGTTCCAACATGTAAGAGAATACTTGTATCCCACTATATTGGGTAGGTGTTTTGAGAAATTTTCCGATACATGAAGCAACATCGGTTTTAATGTTTTATCACTCCCATTCCCCAGAATACGTACAAGACATTTTTGCATAGGAGGATTTTCACGAACTAAGTACATTTATTCACACTCCGGCGCACTATTTGCGAGAAACATATGGCTATATTTTTCCTTTTTGCTTAGCATGCGATACTCTCTAAAGTCTGTTAAAAACTCACGCAGACCTTTAGCCACAACCTCACTACAAACCTCGTCATGATATATATAATGTAGCGGTAAAAATACTTAAGATTCTCCATGATGACAAGATTTACATTCTCAACCGTAGGGTACGAGTACTCGGTATGATGCAACATGACATAATATCGTTTGTCATACCACTCATCAACAAGACTCACTATCTATATCCGTTGCTTCTCTTCTGCACGTGTTGTTTCTTCTACTTCACGGTATATGTAAGCTTTTATAAAGTTTAGTCCTACAACATAGTTCAATACATCACTTGTACCACGAAATCCTACAATGCTCTCGCCAGAATAGCCGTAGAGTATTTGTACCTCTTGCTCCTTCGCACGATTCAATGTAGCCTTAAAAGTATCAGAGGAGAGTGGAATAGGGAGTTTTTCAGTATCCACCACATCTTGGCACTTTGTCGAGTACCACTTCATAAACGTCGAACACGCAATATTAAAGGTAGCCATTACTATTTTCGTCTACGCGGGAGAATACACGTCTGAGATCCAGGGCTTGCTGCGATCAACTGAGCACGCAGGGAAGAGATATGCCAAGGTAGTAGCAGGAGTCACGTGACCGATCTTACAGTGGGTGGAGCTTAGAACTTTCTCATATACACACGCTGGGCGGAGCTTAGAATTTTCTCCTGTGTACACACACACACACACACACACAAAGGAGAAAGTGAAACGTTAGTTGGAACACGATTATTTAATAAACGAAATATTCAAGGTGTACATATATATTTACAAATACGTGTAATAAATAAGTTAACAATAGACATCAAAGATTATGGTATCCAAAGGGTACGGTATCATAGGTACCAGGCACCTGGTAACGTTTCTTATAGGTGTTACGGTACACCTTTGTACCCCTTAGTTCCTTCACGCCCCACAGCTTCTGCGCCCAAAAATTGTGGGTACCTACAGTTAGTTGGGGCAGCCGGTCGTCCTCATCATCATCCAAGCACTGTACTGAACGGACGCATTTCCTGAGCTCTCTGATATTGCATCTACTTTTGCATATTGCTAAGAATTTTACTTTTGGAAAGTTTTGAATTTTATATACTTGCGTTTATATTCACATTGTTATAGTTAATATTGAATATTAGTGGTTTTTAGCGATTTAGAAGTTTTCATAGCGTGCCGGCTTAATTTAACTTAAACTTGTGACGGTTATAAACTAATTTTTAACTGCGCGATGCCGTCGCAGAAAGCGTCGTGTGTTAGGTGTGGGTAAACCGGTGGTATTCGGAATTTAAAGATTATAACGGCGGTCCTATGGCGATTACCGAGAGATCAGTTTGTTTCTTTTGCGAGTTAATGGAGGAAATAGTTGACATAAAACGCAGTGTACGTGAGGTAACGGAAAGACTTGCAACGCTTGATGAGGGCAGGGGTAGGGCTACGGTTGACGAAAGCCGAACCAATACTAACGTTGAAGACGTTAGTAATTTGAAGGGTGAGGTGCGTAACCTAGTTTCTAGTTTAGGTAGCTTATCGGGAAGGTTGGATAGAGTTGAGGAAGGGGTTAAGGTTGGTCCGAGATAGTAGATGGGGAGGGATTTAGAGAAGTTAAGGGTGGAGCTAGGCCGCGTACGTTAGGTGATAGGAATCCCCCCCCTATCGAGGTTTCGAACCCTTTCGCCCATTTGGAAAGGGACGTGAATGAGGGGGAAACTATTTTAATTGGGGACTCTTTAGTGCGCCATATGGACAGAGTTCGTTGAACGGCATCCAACCAAGAGGAGGAGGGTCTGTCTCCCAGGGGCCAGGGTTGACAGAGTTAGAGACGAAGTGGATAGGATTGACGTTGCCTCCCGTCACTCGATGTTGGTGACGATGGTAGGAGGCAACGACTCGTATAGGCCCGATACGAGAGTGCCTGACCTTTTGGAGAGATATAGGGGGTTAATTAGGTCCCTAAGGCGAGGTCAGATAGGTCTTTAGTTCTAGGTATTACCCCTAGGCACGGTTGGGTCTTAGGATTACGTCAAAACAATATTTTTGAATAATAAATTAGAAGAGATTTGTGCTGAGGAAAATGTACCCTTCGTAAAGCTGTGGTCCGAATTCAGTGATCCTAGCCTTTTTATAAAAGATGGGGGTGCATTTTAATGAAATAGGTAATGCTAGGCTAGGTAGGTTAATTGACGAAAACGTACGAAAGCTGTATAGGTCGAAGCCTTCTTTAAACGTTGTGGGTCCGGGGAACGCGGGCCCGACGTGAAAAATAGTTTAAAACGCCGGCCCGTGGTAAAAAATAACTTAAACGTCTTTTATTGTAACGCGCGTAGTATTAGAAATAAATTAAACGAATTTAAGGCGATAATTTATTCCGGCAACTACGATATAGTTGCTATCACTGAAACGTGGTTAAATACCGTGACTCGGGACTTGTTGGGGGAACTTGATATACCGGGTTTTAAACTCTTTACTAATGATAGGTTACATAGGTTGGTGGCGGCGTTTTGCTGTACATTCGTAATTCCCTTAGGGCTATCGAGGTTAAGATAGATTTTCCGGCAGCAATTAATGCGATATGCGTTGAAGTTAGGGCGCGTAGTATTAGTTTTAATTTTGTTGTTGTTTATAGACCTCCCGTTCAACCCTCGATACCGATACTAGATTTTACTCACTTCTTGGTAACTTTATTGACAATCGGAATAGTATAATTGTCGGAGACTTTAACTGCCCTAATGTTAATTACGAGACTTTTACTGGTAATGAGGAGGGTTTGAGATTGATTGAGTTCATGGAGGATAATTTTTTACGACAGATGGTTACCGAACCAACGCGCGGTGACAATATTTTAGATTTGGTGATGACGAACGGCGAAAATATAGTCGAAGGTTTAGAAGTAGGCGAGAGTTTAGGATGTAGTGATCATCAAATTCTTAGGTTTAAGTTATTGATAGAAAACACTAAGGATAGTAACGTAATAGAAGTCCCTGATTTTCGTAGGGCTAATTTTGATAGTTTTGCGGATAGGATGAGAGTAGTGGACTGGGATAACTTATTTATGGGTAATGACACAAATTTGCATTGGGAGGCGTTTAAAGAAAGTTTTATGAATATTGAAAGGGAGTTTATTCCTCGTAGGCCCAAGCGCGCTAGAAATCATGGTAGGCCCAAGTGGTGGACTAGGGAAATAGGCGAGTTCATAAACGAGCGTAACAGAGCGTATAGACTTAATAAGCGCAATGGCACGGCAGCTAACTTTAATAGATATATCGAGCTTAGACGTCAGGTTAAAAGATCAGTTAGGAATGCTAAGCGTAATTTAGAGATACTTATAGCTGCGGATAGTAAACATAATCCAAAAAAGTTTTTGAATACGTCAATAATCGTAAGCCGATAAAAGATAACATAGGCCCTCTAGTGGATGTAATGGCGCTTTGGCTTCTGACGCTCAGGCGATGGCGGGTATTTTCAATAACTTTTTTGCGACAGTTTTTACCGTAGAAGACGTAAATAATGTCCCGACGTGGACGATATCGTTCCATTTAGTAGCGAGACTATTTTGATGAAATAACTGTTTACGAGGGTGAGATTGCGCATTATATCGATAGGCTAAAAGTTAGCAAGGCTCCAGGCCCTGACGCTTTTATCCCAGACATTTGAAAGATTTGAAAGACGTTATCGTAGGCCCCTTAACGAAGATTTTTAATCAGTCACTCGAAACGGGGATTATTCCTGAAGACTTCAAATTAGCTAACGTCACGCCATTTTTAAAAAAGGCGACCGCACAGTAGCTAGCAATTATAGGCCCATTAGCTTAACGTCAATTGTCGGTAAACTTTTGGAATCGTAGTTAGGGATCGTATCATCGATCACTTAGAAAGTCGAGATTTGATTAATAGTAGTCAGCATGGGTTTCGACGCCATAGATCTTTTTAACTAATTTGTTAGAATTTTATAACGAAATAGTGCGCGAATACGATAGGCATAGAGCGGCTGACGTTATTTATTTAGATTTTAAAAAGCGTTCGATACAGTTCCGCATAGAAGATTAATTGCGAAGGTTAAAGCGCACGGTATACGCGGTCAGGTAGCTAACTGGTTAGAGGAATGGCTTCGTGCTAGGAGACAGAGGGTCGTTGTTAATGGTAGTGAATCGGGGTGGTTGGATGTAGGTAGCGGTGTCCCACAGGGTTCAGTGTTAGGCCCATTGCTATTCGTAATTTACATTAACGACATAGATGTAGGATTGACTAGTAACGTGTCAAAATTCGCGGACGATACTAAAATAGGCGTAAGGTTGTTAACGAGGACGATAGAAATAGGCTCCAAGACGATGTAAATAGGATTATGGAGTGGACGGATAAGTGGCAGATGCAATTTAACGTAGACAAATGTAAAGTTTTGCATATAGGTTCTCGTAACAATAATTACAAGTACACGATAGATGATAGAGTGTTAGCAAGCGTTGACGAGGAAGTAGATTTAGGGGTACGCGTATCTAAGGATTTAAAAGTTAGGAACCAGTGCCTGGAGTCTTGCGCTAAAGCTAATAGGGTGTTAGGCTTCATCGCGCGTAATTTCGAATTTAAATCAAAGAATATTATATTGCTCCTTTACAAGTCCCTAGTCGGGCCACATTTAGAATATGCCGTTCAGGTTTGGTGCCCGTATTTGCGTGAGGATATTGATAGGTTAGAAAGGGTTCAGCGTCGTGCCACGAAACTAATTCCGTCATTGCGCAACAAGCCTTATGAAGATAGGATTAAAGAGTTAGACTTGCATTCACTCGAAACTAGGAGATTAAGGGGGGAGCTTATTGAAGTTTTCAAAATCGTTAATAACATCGATAACGTAAATTTTGACAAACTGTTCACTTTCGATAATAGCAATACTCGTAATAACGGATTCAAGTTGCGTGACAGACGTTTCATTACCAATATCGCTAAAAATTCTTTACGTTTAAAGTAATTGATAAATGGAATAATCTTCCCGCGCCCGTCGTGAACTCTACCAGCGTTAATATGTTTAAGAACCGTTTAGATAGGCATTTTAAAAATATTAACGTTGTTTAATATAATAATAAAACAATCCCCCTTTTCCCTCTGAGCCGCCCCCTTTTCCCTCTGTGCCGCACCCTTTTCCCTCTCCCTCGTTAAAATTATTAACGTTGTTTAATATAATAAAACCATTAACAACGGGAGCTCTGGGGGTGGTGATCGAGGATGAGTCTGTTAACGATAATGCCAGCTTGTGACATGCCAACGTGTGATGCCAGCAAAAAAAAAAAAAGAAAAAGTATAGACTAACACGAACTTAGATGTAGCTCGTAGCGTAAACTAACCCACTTTTTGTTATTCTTTCTACTTTTTTTCTCTCTCTCTCCTTATTTGCATGTCTGTAACTCTCTTCATTGCATGTTTGTAGTTTGCATGGTATGATAGTGTTTGAGTTAAGAATGTGTTGCATGGTTTGTAATGCGTTCTTATTTTACTCCTTTTCATCTTCCACCCTTTTCCGGCGGAGTCGGCTCCGTCCTCTACCTCCCTATGGAGTAGAGGACCGGTCTGCAACCGCTGGAGGTATGTGTTGCTTTGAGCTAAGAATGTGTTGTTCTTTGAGTTAAGAACGTGTTGCATGGTTTGTAATGCGTTCTTATTTTACTTCTTTTCATCTTTCACCCCTTTCCGGCAGAGTCGGCTGCATCTTCTACCTCCCTATGGAGTGGAGGACTGGTCTGCAACAGCTGGAAGTATTCTCTTCGACTATTTTTCCGACTTGTCGGCAGTGGCCGGCGGATGGTGATGGTGTCTTTCTTTTTCTCTTTCTGAATGAATTTTAACCCACGAGTGATAGGTGTTGCTACTTACTTAACCCCTTATTCTCTTTTTTTAACCCCTTACTTTCTTCTTTCTCTCGGGCTAACCTTAGAGTGGATCTTAGGGTCTTTGTTAGCCTTAGCTTCTGTAGACCTGTAGATCTGTAAATTAAACTTATATTCACTGGAAAGAAGAAGAGAGAGCCTGAGAGGTATACCATTATTTACACTTGGAAATTAATGGAGGAACTAGCCTTTAATCTTACTTTGAACTCTATAACCACCCAAACAACAGTGTAAAGTAGAAAAGAAAGAATGTGTTGTATTCCCAATTTAAAGGCTAGAGAGGGAACATTCTCAACCCTGAAGGTAAATAGTTTTGTTGTGAGAGGACCAAGACTGTTCAACTAACTGCCCAAGGAACTAAGGAAGACGTGTGGTATAGCGGTGGATATCTTCAAAAGAAGACTGGACGCCTGGCTCAGAACAATTCCAGATGAGCCGAACGTACCTGGCTATGTGAGGTGGAGAGCACACGAAAACAACTCTTTACTTCACCAGGCCAACTCAAGAGGGGCAACAAGCCTGACTTTCGTGAAATGAGGAATCATCGCACGGAACATTTGAAAGGTTGAAAAGAAAGGTATATATATAATAAAATGCCCACTGCACTTGCGCAAGAAAAGTTCCCTGAAACACAATAGTGGGGAAGACTGGGAAGGGCGGGTGTATTACTAAAACCTTCCCTGCTTCTCCCTTAATGTGTATGCTAAATCTAGTGTAGATTACTGTAGCCGTTTAGGCGTATCAACGAATGTAGTACATCAGACAGCCTTACATTATATATATATATATATATTCATATTCATTCACATTACCATATTTTCGGATGACTCCTGTAGCCAAAACCTTTCCATTCTAACTTCGTTTATAAATAGAGGCAAATACTTGGCTATGCAAAGGAATTATTTCCGAATTACGCATTCTTGTGTTCCTCAATAGGAAGAGTTTAAAGGGCTGAAAACCTCTTTTGAACTCCGTCAAACAATGCAACCGTGCAGACGATTTCTTGCTAAAATCAGGGAAAACAGCACTCGGTGAATAGTTGCACTGAAGTTGAAAATAATCCAACAAAGAATTTATTCATTTTGTTGTTGCGATGGTAACTAAGCGTAAAAAAAAAAAACACTGTACTTGCATATATTTATGGTTCTAACTATACGAAAAGTATAATATTTTTTTGTTGTTCAAAGAAAGGATATGTACTGAAAATAAACAAGTATAGAGGTAGTACAAAGAGAACTCAAGTTTCAAGTACTCTTCCAGAGAACTGTTAAATATGAGACAAAGTGGACTGCCTTTCATGCAAATATCATTAACATTTATTTTTAAGGAATTTACTTAATTAGGGTCTTGTCAGATATGTAAAATGACTCTGGATTCGTTCTTTATACAAAATAATTTAATAGTATGCCCTACTATGTCTGTACTATGCCTGTACTATTTCAAACAAGCAAAAAAGTTATTAAATTTTAAATCCTTGAAGAGCTTTATAATCTATATATATATATAGTACCTTAACCTTAGGAAGCCAGAGTGTGAATAAGAGGACGAGAAGGTGGCACATGTTTATTTATCAGACATTTCTGAAATTCAATTTCCATCATCAGTGCTAAAAAAATAAAAAAGTAAAAAAGTGAACAAATATAATGATTAAAAAATTTTATACAATATATTTATATAGTCATATGATAATTTAAAGTTAAAAAGGTATATAAAATGAAGAGACGTAAGACAGCAGTTAAAATATACAAAGGTGAAACGAATATTGAAAACAAATCTTGCCGGGCTATTATACAGAGGGTTTAATCTAATTGTATAAAGGTTGGGAATGGTTGAGTGTTGAAGTATCCATGTTAGAACTGTCCAAAAGCCGAAGTGGTAGCGGATTTCTTTTTCAGTAATGAGTCAGAAGAATTATTTAGCTGTTTAAGTTGAAAGCAGTACTAGTCGTTGAGGGTTGGTTTTGTACTAAGGATATAAATAAATTTGAGGGGTCCTGCGTCTTAAGGTACCTAAGCGCCAAAATTAAAATTTGCCAGAAATTTCCTCCAAAGTTCAGCAATATTCTGGCAATAGTATCTCTGTTATTAAATGAGCTAGAACGTTAGTAGTATAGCCGCAAAAGGGTAGAGTGCAGGAATGTTGCAATGTTGCAAGAGACAATGATCAAATGCTGCAAAGGGGGTAGGGTGTTGCAACAACTCAATGTTGCAAAGTGGGTGGGGGTATGCAACAATTCAATGTTGCAAAGGGGGGCATGGGTATGCGACAACTCAATGTTGCAAATGGGGGGTGGGGGGTGCTGCTGGTGCAACAAGGGGTCATGAAACTTGGAGGCGGCGTTATCCCCCAAGAGAAAGAAAGGAGAAGGAGAGAAAGGAAGAGAGGTGTTCACCTGGCAGGAGCCAAGTGTATAATAAGACTTCAGCCGAGTGGCTGTTGTCTTATAGACTCCTAATCAGCCAGTTGGCTTAGAAGGAGCCAAGGGGGAGGGGTACACCTGAAGTGGGAGAGGGGAGGGATCTTCGGGGGGAGGGGTACACCTGAAGGGGGAGAGGGGAGGGATCTTCGGGGGGAGAAGGAAGGATGACCTCCCCCAAAAGGGGTTGCCTTAGCCTAAGAGTGAAAGGATAGATGGAGGAGGACTTTGGGGGGACAAGGTGGGAGGTCCTAATCCCCCAAAGGGAAACTACGCTAAGTCTTAACCTAAGAATGGAAGGAGAGAGTTCTTTATTCAACAGCTGTCATCATCAAACTACCAACTCCGAAGCCAAGCGGGTCTTATATAGATGATGGTTGAGTTGCCAGATACCATTTTTTATTTTAATTGTACAGGTATACATTATTAGGGTGAGTTGCTAGATACCATTTTATTTCGTTACCAAAGCATACAGACTTAAATTCGAAATTTACAAAAAGAAAATGATTACACTGGTCAACAACAATTTTGTCACAAGGGTTTTGATGGGTGTTCTAAGTGTACTTTTTCATGCTGAATCTAAATATGAAATCAGATTTTTTCTATCAGGCTTAGTTTACTTGTGACGCTATGTTCATTTTTTCCTCATTTAGCATGATCACCGGATAAAAAAAATAACATATTATATATAATTAAGTATAAACAATATTATAATATAAAACATTATAAAAATAATAAATATAATAATATATTATATTAATTAATATAACTATAATAAAATATATTAATAATATATATGTTGTATTAATTTTTCTGTAAAATTAGTACAATTTATTCCTTTGTGGAGAAAGTTCTGATAATGCTTGGCAGATAAATTTGGTCGGAGCAGCAGACTGTGCAGGTTGAAACATGTTTGTACCTGTTCAGACATGAGCCTAGTTTCTGTGTGTAGAGCAGCTCCAAGTCAGTCTGCTTGTAAATGTCACAATGTTAACAGCAAGTGTCTGTTGCTTCTTGTTAATTTTACACCAGTATTGTATTCATATAAATGTTTTGTAATGCCGCGGAACTGTCTGAATCATCCTAATTCCTTTTGTTATGTATGTGGTGATCTAACTTTAAAATCCCAGAAACGTAACTTTACACCATTAGTAAAAAAATGCTATGAACTTTATTTCGGATGTAAAGTAGGCGATCAGGACAAGAGTTGGGCCCCTCACATTTGTTGTGTGACATGTGTAAGACTACTTACAGGATGGCTAAACGGTTCACGTCACATGCCATTTGCTATTCCAATGATTTGGAGGGAACCCAAAGATCACACAACAGACTGCTATTTCTGCCTGGTAAATACAAAGGGGATCACTTCAAAAAAAGAGCCTTATGAAATACCCTAATCTACCGTCTGCAATGAGACCAGTTCCCCACAGTGCTCAACTTCCAGTACCAAATCCTCCTGAACATGTAAGTTTAAGTGATGAGGAATCAAACGTAGCTGTAGCATATCATGAGGAAAAAGATGAAGACATTTCTGATCCAACATTCCAGGCTACCTGTTCCTCCAATGAACCATATTTACTGTCACAAGGAGATCTAAATGACCTAGTTCGTGATTTGAAATGACCGTATCTAAGAAGCAGGCTGAACTTTTAGGTTCAAGATTAAAGGGTTGGAATCTACTGCAACGTGACACTAAAGTTTGTTTTTTCCGCAGCCGCCATGATGAATTCAAAGAATGGTTCTCCCATGAAGATGGACTTGTGTTTTGTAAAGATGTTAATTCAGTCATGGGGGCTCTTGGTCATGAACATAACGTGGATGAGTGGCGATTGTTCATTGACTCCTCAAAAGTCAGCTTGAAAGCAGTCCTCCTTCACAACGGAAATAAATTTCCTTCTGTACCTATTGCACATGCTGCAAACATGAAAGAGTCATACGACAACATGAAGTTGCTTTTAGAAAAGTTTCAGTATCAGAAATATAAGTGGAATATCTGTGGAGATCTGAAGGTCATTGCACTTTTGCTAGGGTTGCAGCTAGGTTACACCAAGTACTGTTGTTTTTTATGTGAGTGGGACAGTAGGGACAAGCAAAACCACTACGTTAAGAAGGATTGGCCAAAACGCACCTCACTTGTTCCAGGCAAGAAAAATGTTGTGAATAGTTCACTTGTTGACCCTGAGAAAGTGTACCTTCCTCCTTTGCATAACAAGCTTGGACTTATGAAAAACTTTGTTAAAGCGATGGATAAAGCGCAAACAGGATTCACATACTTGAGAAATAAGTTTCCCCGGATCAGTGATGCCAAGATTAAAGAAGGCATTTTTGTAGGCCCTCAGATCAGAGAATTGTTAAGAGATGAGAGATTTGAAGGAGAGTTGAATGAAGTTGAGAAAGCTGCGTGGCAGAGTTTCAAAAGTGTCTGCACAAATTTTTTGGGAAATCACAAGGCCGAAAACTATCCTGAAATAGTAGATCTTCTTAAGTCTTATCAAGCAATGGGGTGCAATATGTCATTAAAGGTTCATTTCTTGGACTCTCACTTGGACGTTTTTCCGGAAAACCTGGGTGCGGTAAGCGACGAACATGGTGAGCGTTTTCATCAGGATATTTCTGCCATGGAAAACCGTTACCAAGGCAAATGGAGCCCCAGTATGCTGGCTGACTATTGCTGGACTCTTAAGAGAGACATGCCTGAGGCAAAGCACAGCAGAAAATCAAAACAAGCTACTTTTTAAACTACAGGTATGTCTTTTCGATCATATTTTAATAAGTATGTAACTATATGGGTTTTTAAAAATTAAATTGCATGTCACACAAAAACCAGACCTGATAGAGAAATTTTACAAATTTATTTGGATTCAGCACAGAAAATACTATAAGAATAAGGTATTTTCATTCTTGGGACACGAAAAAATTTTTTTTTTGTTACCCAGTGTTATTAATTAAATAAATAGAATTTGCCTTCTACTCCCCAAAAAATAATACAATACGTACAATCGTCAAAATAATACAGGGCTATTCAAATTGATTCATCCGATTTCAACTGAGAATACTTCCGTACCTATCAACCGTGCATCAACTGGGCATACACCACATGAAAGAGGAAATCTCTGAGTTTTACAAGATCACCGCGAGAGGGCTCCAAAGTCACGCCGTGGCCTAGCCTAGCCGTTTTCTCAACGAAGTGCTCACTCGCCGTTGGATTGGTCGCAGTGGGCCCCATGACTTGGTGCTCCACAGCTGGCCCCCTAGGTCGCCGGATCTTACACCGTGCGACTTCTTCCTTTGGGGGTACGTTAAGAATACTGTGTACGTGCCACCGTTGCCCACATCTTTGGATGAGCTCCGAACTCGCATTGTTACTGCCGTAGAGTCAGTGACAACGGACATGCTGGAGCGAGTATGGGAGGAATTCGACTATCGTGTCGACGTTGCTCGTGTAACTAGGGGAAGTCACATAGAGCATTTATGTGGTGAGAGACAAAATTTGGACAGTTTTTCTTTTGGTTGATGTATCACAAATCACTCTGTATTTGTAACATTAAAAAATATTCTCATTTGAAATCAGGTGAATCAATTTAAATAGCCCTGTAGTTCAGGCGAAATATATATACACACACACACACACACACACACACACACACACACACACACACACACAAATGAACAACTTTCTCCTTACCTTATATCTATATATATATGTATATATATATATATATAATATATATATAGAGAGAGAGAGAGAGAGAGAAAGAATCATATTAACTGTGTCTATTTAATTTTGTCATTCCTTATAGAAAGAATCATATTAACTGTCTATTTTATTTTGTCATTCCTTATATATATATATATAAATGGATTTTCACCTTAGTGAATTGTCAAAAGTATATTAATTTAAAGCAAATGATTTTCTCCTTTTAAGAGAATCAATTATTAAAACCAATATTAACAATACTTAATATACTATTTCAGAAATGAAGCCTTATATATATATATATGTAACAGTTTTTTTGCGAACACCTACAGGTCGCTACAATTAGTGTAGAACAATGCGGTTTTCACCATTCGATGCATCTTTTTATTGTGCAGTGCCCATGCTAAAAAAAATTCCCTAACATAAATCCTTCCCCCCCCTTTTAGGGGTACATTTCTTCCCATTTCTTCATTTTTAATCATAATTTTGGCACAAAATGGGGGAGGGAGTGGGGTTAATGGGGAAACTCAGAAAAATAGATGCGATATATATATGTAACCAAAAAAAAATTAAAGTAAATCCTTTGCAAGGTGCCAGCCCCCTTCAAAAAAAATTAAAGTAAATCCATTGCAAGGTGCCAGCCCCCTTCCCCCCTTGGGGGTAATGGGGAAGGGTGGGGGTAAATGGAGGAGAGGGGTGGGGGTAAATGGGGGAGAGGGGTGGGGTAGGGGGTATTGGGGGAGAGGGGTGGGGTAATTCGGGAGGGGTGGGGTTAATGGGGAAACTCAGAAAAAAAATTGGTGGGGTAAATTGGGGAGAGGGGTGGGGGAGGGGGTATTGGGGGAGAGGGGTGGGGTAATGGGGGAGGGGGTGGGGTTAATGGGGAAACTCAGAAAAAAAAATGATAACCAACATCGATTCCGGTCAGGAAGATCATGCTTATCACAACTAATGGAACACTATAACAATATTATTGATGCACTCGAAACAATGAAAACTATGATTTGGCGGGCCGCAGGGCACCCAATTATTGTCGGTTCAGTTATTTGGTAAAAAAAACTATAGAAATGAACGCAGTCATGAAAATCTTAGGCTTCAAATCCGAGCTCATTGTATTAAGATTTGTGAAGCTTTAGATTTTCATGGCTGCGTTCTTTTCTGTAATTTTATTGAATGAATAATTGGTTTGCCAGTAACTGGAAGGCCGCAGGCACCCCAATTACTGAGGCCCAAGGTGAGAGGAATAGGAATGATATCCAGATAAAGGGCTACTGATGGTCAAAATAAAATACGCCGTAGGCCCACAATTCAGCCGTAGCACCGCAGATCTAGCAAAATCGGCGCGTAGCGCCGACCTTTTGCTAGTAAGATACTAGTTACTTAAACGGCGTTTTATTTACCTTCTTTCAGTTATTAAAACGAATCCAAAATATTAACTCTTAGATCATTGTGTTCATGCGAGTAGGAAATTGAACCAGGAACGCCAAAAGAATCAAACCTGTTTACCCCGAGGCCTTTTTGAAAGGAATCTGGGTCAATTTGCTCTCTCTCGCTCTCAAGGCCTCGATTTGTCTCGGCAAATCCTTCGCTCGACTCCTTCAATTTTGTCCCTTGCTACTAATGTATATAAAATTCTATTTTATTAAATGCATTGATTATATGTCTTTACTTGCAAATTTTTATGGCATCAACTTCTTAGATCACATCTCTGTTATTGAATTGGAAAGATATATTATTATTATTATGAATTTTTCAAAATTAACACACACACACACACACACACACACACACACACACACACATTATATTAAATAATAAACAGCAAAAGAAATAAACACATTAACTGTGTCTATTTTCTTTTGACAAACCTTTCTTATGTATCAAAAACAGAAAAAAATATAGTCTTTTCATATTATTTCATTTTCATGTCATTTCACTTCATTTCACTAATCTCATATCATTTCACTCATCTCATTTACTTTCAGCTTCTCTGGAAAAAAAAAAAAAAAAAATTCTGAGAAGATGAATCTCGCGCTGACCGCAAAAAATGAACACGAGATTTCCTTTCTTCCACTCAACTCGAGAAACCATCGTTTCACTCTAAATGTTAAAAATATTATTGTTATTACTACTCCTCTGAAATACACACTTCACTCTCGAAGCGAATGTCTTCCTCGTAAATAAAAAATGTTTTATATTTTATCAACTTAGTTATCAAAATCATAATTATCAGAAATCAACAAAGTTTTTTCAAAATTAATACACATGTACTCTGAAAGTACTAACAATTGAATGTAATTACTTGTTTTCTGTATAAACGTCTGCAGAAAGATATGAGATCGTGGGTTCGACTCCCGATTACCAGACGCGTATCTCACGATTCCTAGTTAATGTTTTCAATGATGTAATTACTTGGTTTCTGTATAAACGTCTGCAGAAAGATATGAGATCGTGGGTTCGACTACCGATTACCAGAAGCGTATCTCTCACGATTCCTAGTTAATGTTTTCAATAATGTAATTACTTGTTTTCTGTATAAACGTCTGCAAAAAGAACAGCTTCAGAGTTCATTTACACCATGCCTACATTTATCTCGTGTACACAGTTAGTGGGAAATAAAACGTACCAATGAAACTATAGACTCATTTTAAATACAGAATTCATTCACACCAGGCGTACACCTATCTCGTGTATATATTATATATATTATATATATATATATATATATATATATATATATATATATATATAGAGAGAGAGAGAGAGAGAGAGAGAGAGAGAGAGAGAGAGAGAGAGTTTTGTTCATTCTTTTCTTTTTTTTAAATAAATGAAAGAATGGATATATATATATATATATATATATATATAGGGTGGTACAAATTACAGTAGTAATAATAATAATTAACTACTTTTCGCCGAATTGCAAAGATTAAGCTTTTCACTCCGGCCTTAGACCTACAGTTTAACGTGGAAGCCGAATCAGAAATACATCTCGTCAGGGAATCATTGCTCACTCTTTCACATCATAAGTCCAGCATTTAAAATAACAGGATCATTTGGTTATTGATCCGGATTTAAAATAACAGGATCATTTGATTACACTAGGCAACAAATTTCAACTTTTGTTTTGTTACAGACACGTGAACTACTGATTCCTACTAAAGCGGTGATGCTGATTTCAGATCTGATATCAAAATTTCTCTATCACGTCCAGATTTTGTGTAACCGAAAACCCCTATTTTTCATTTTTTTTCTCACCCGCTTCTATTACGAAAGCCGTCTAAGCTACTTTTCCGTGCCACGTTTTATGTTAAGCATACTTAAATAATTAGTGAACAGGGATGTCTTTCCTCCTTTATTCTGGCTTAAGACAGACAGCGGAATTCCGCTGGCGGAGTTACCACCCCTGCGCCCAACCATCCACCCAAAGCGCGTTAGTATTTTGTTGTTCCTACTGAAAGGCAAATTCCTGTTCTTAAGTGAAACTTTGGTGTGTCCTCTTCCTTTGTCGCTTGTAGGATGACGAGCTCTCCTTCTGCAGGAACCAACAATAATCTCCCATCATATTTGGGTTGAAATTACCTTGGTATCTGTTTTCCATAACTGAGATCTGTTGGTGGAAGCGCTCACCATGCTCGTCACTTACAGCCCCAAGGTTGGCCGGGAAGAAGTCAAGATGAGAATGTAAAAAATGAATTTTCAAAGACATTCTGCATCCCATTATTTCATAAGATTTAAGCATGTTTTCTACGAGTTTACGGTGGTTGTCAGCTTTGTGGTTTCCAAGAAAATTTTTGACAACTTCAACGAAAGATGTCCATGCTCCTAGTTCATTCTCATTTAGGTTAGATGGAAACGATGAGTCGTGGATGACACTGCGGATCTGTGGTCCAGTGAAAACTCCAGCTTCTAGCTTAGCATCTGTCAATATTCCTTTGAATTTATCCTTTAAATATTGGAAACCACTACCTTCATGATCCATACCCTTCACGAAATTTTTCATAAGGCCAAGTTTAATGTGAAGTGGTGGAAGATGTACTTTCTGAGGGTCAATAAGTGCTGGGTGTTTCACATTGTATTTACCAACAACATGTTCAGTTCTAGATGGCCAATCATGTTTTTTGTAGTGGTTCTTGTCATCTCTGCTGTTCCATAGACACAAAAAGCACATATGCTTTGTGTAGCCCAACTGTAACCCAAGAAGTAATGATACAACTTTAAGGTCGCCACAAATATTCCATGTGTGGTCCTTATATTTGATGAGTCTTAGCAGCAGTTTCATCGATTCATAAGTCTCATTAAGGCCAGTGGCATGTGCTACAGGTATTGAAGGTTTTTCATTGCCGTTGTGCAGTAATACAGCTTTCAGGCTAGCTTTACTAGAGTCAATGAACAGTCTCCATTCTTTTGGATCATAGCGACAGCCAATCCCTTGCATCAGACCACTGATATAGTGGCAGAAACAAACGTTTTCTTCCTGTAAGGAAAATGATGAAAACTGCAAATGGCGATGGCGGAAATGGGAAACTTTGGTGTTTGGTTGGAGAAGATTAAATTCTTGAAGTCTTGAACCAAGCAACTCTGCCTTTTCTTTTGGTAATTCCAAATCGCGCACTAAGTCATTTAACTCCGCTTGACTTAACAAATGTGGGGAAATATTTGCATCTGGAACATATATGCCATCTTTCCCTGTTTCTATATCACTAGCAGAATCTTCAGATGAACTGCTGTCTGTTATCGTTGCTGGTGGAACTGGTGGTGGATTTGTTTCATCATGTGGTACTGGTTTCATTGCTGATTCGCAGTTTGGGTACGTGATCTTTGATTTGTTTTTCTTTGTGAAACCAGCAATCTTTGTCAAACAAAAATAACAATCATTGAAGTGATTTTTCGGCTCACGCCAAACCATGGGGACTGAGAACGGCATAGCTTTTCTTTTACCATTCATCCAAGCTATTAACATTGCATTGCACTGTGCACAGCAAATATGTGGTGCCCAGTCCCTCTGTTGGTCTCCTAACTTACACTCAAAATAACACTTGTAGGCAAGTTTAATCTTTGTTGTTATGTTTCTACGTTGTGGCTTAGGTGTATATTGTCCACAGACAAAGCAGAAGTTGTCTGGGTGATTTACACAAGCACGTCTATTTGATGCCATTTTGAATTACCATACAATATCTGAAAAAACGTAGAAAGTAATTATTACGATGTGCAAAATAAAAAGAAATACACACCGTAGTACAAAACAAATGCTATAAAAACACACAAGTCACCACAACCTGTCACTTGCTCATCAGCAGAGAGCTTCAACAACCGTTCTGCTTGACTGTCACGTAGCGACTGACCGTTGGGCCGTTGCCCGTTACTATGCTCTTGACTCAGTGTTGCCAACTCGGGATAAATTTTATTTATCAAAATTGTTCGAATTTGTATATAGTTGGCAAAAAAACTTGCTTTAACCTTGAAAAGCAAGTTTCATATTACTGGCATTAAGCCGATTAAAACCAAAATCTGGACGTGGTAGAAAATTTTACTAAAAGTGATTTGCATTTTACACAAAATCTAGACGTGATAGAAAAATCTAATTATAGATTTGAAATCAGCATACCGAAATTAGCTAGGAGCACCTATTTGGTCTTCTGTAACAAAATCTTTGTTGCCTAGTGTTATTGATCCGGGGATCATTTGAATATTGATCCGGATTTAAAATAACAGGATCATTTGATTATTGATCCGGGCATAGAATGGCTGCAAAATGTGATATGTACAAAAACAATGTAGATTTTTCTCTTTAGTAATAATAATAATAACTAACTCTTCGCCGAATTGTAACAATGGTTAAGCTTTTCACTCCGCCTTAGACCCACAGTTTAACGTGGAAACCGAATACTCTTCTTTTTTTTTAAATATAATTAAAGGAATGGATATATTTATAATTTCTTTATTATAAAATCCTCTCAATTACATTAGTGATTATTGATCCGGGAATAGTGTTGCTGCAAAACATGGTAATGCACAATGTAGATTTTTTCTATGTAGTACTAATAATAATTAACTCTTTCTCGCCGATTTGTTCCCCTCATTAGACCTACAGTTTAACGTGGATTCAGAAATACATCTTGTTAGGGAATGATTGCTCACTATTTCACATCATAATTTCATCGAGATAATTAAAGCTCATATACAGGACTTGCAGTGTCTATAAGATCTGTGGCGCGTGGAACATGCAGTCTTCAGATGTGAACTTCTGCTCTGTGGATCAGTTCAAGAAAATGGATAACCCGAACCTTGCCACAGACACACACACACACACACACACACACATTTTTGTCAGAGAAAGTGAGGATCACGCACACGCACACACACACACACACACACACTATATATATATATATATATATATATATATATATATATATATAGGGTGATATGCACAAAGACAAATTTTTCTATGTAGTAATATTAATAATTAACTCCTCACCGAATTTTCCAAAATTGCTGTGAAAGTGTAATGAAAAAGAACAGCTTCAGAGTTCATTCACACCATGCGTACACTTATCTCGTGTACTCAGTGTACACCTCCCTCATTGTGCCCGACAACACAGAAGCTCTTTCCAAAATTGTTGTGAAAGTGTAATGAAAAAGAATAGCTTCAGAGTTATTCACACCATGCGTACACTTATCTCGTGTACGCAGTGTACACCTTCCACATTGTGTCCGAAACTGTTTTCCTTCTACGCTAGAGAATACACACCTGAAATCCACGGCTTCCACCGCTCAACTGAGTACGCATGCGTAGAGATAACCCCAGGTAGTAGCAGGAGTCACTTTTTTTTGTGTAAATGGCTTGTTCAGGTTGAGTTGTCAGATACCACTTTTTATTTTAATTGTTGAGGTATACATTATTATGGAGAGTTGTCAGATACCGCTTTTTATTTTAATTGTTCAGCTATACATTATTATGGAGAGTTGTCAGATACCACTTTTTATTTTAATTGTTCAGGTATACATTATTATGGAGAGTTGCCAGATACCATTTTAATTGTTCAGGTATACATTATTAGGTTGCCAGATTGTACCATTTAATTAGTTAATTCTTAAAAGTTGGCTTAGAATTCCGCTAGTAGGTTTAGAAGACGTAACATGCCATTTGATATAATTGTTTACAACCAAAAGAATGAAATAAAACAACATTGCATCATTCTGTTTATTATAAATATATAGAAAATAAATATACATTTGAATGATCAATTAAAAATAACAATAGTTTAAGAAATATGAACGAGGAATATGCATATAATCAAAAAATATATCCTTCAATATAACAGTACAGGATATATATATATATATATATATATATATATAATATATATATATATACACGCAATTATGGAGATATATAGAAAATAAATACACATTGAATTGATCAAAAATAAGAAATAAGAAATAATATAACCATCAACATAGTAGAAATATATACACAGAACTAAATAAATAAATACATACACTTTATCTTCTACCGCGCAAAATAAGAAATAATATAGCCATCAATATAGCAGAAATACACACACACACACACACACACACACACAAATATGTTAAATATATAAATACATTTCACTTTTTTTTCAAAATACTAAACTCGCACTTAACCGAGTCTACAATTACATCATTATTGCTCTGCATTACGCAGTATACGCGGTTTAATAATATTTCACCGCTTAAAGTATAGGGAAACCTGTATTCGATATGAAGGGCTTTCATATCGTTCAGTACTATTTTTGTTCCCCCTTTACAACCGGTTGATAAGTTATCTTTAAATACGTCTAGAATACAATCAAAAGCACGCCAAAGAGTTCATCGTTGCCACATTATTAAACACAAGTTTATAAACACGCCTTTCGAATCGAGGGTTTATTTCTACCGACCCGAGCTTTTCAATGGTGAACTCATCTTCACTCAACATAGCGGCAATTGAAATAATCTTCTAAATCGTTACGACAACTGCTCGTTATATAAATCTCGGTTTTAATGTTTTAACACTCCCTGAATACGCACCAGACAGTTCCCGTCAGGGTAAATTTCATGAACTAGGCACATTTTATAACGGTTTTATTGTTTTACCACTCACCATTTGCACAAACTAAACGTCTTCACACTCCGGTACACTATTTGAGAGAAACATATGACCCTATTTTTCCTTTTTATTTGACAGACGATACTCGTTTCTAAAGTCTGCTAAAAACTCACGCAGGGCACTAGCCACAACTTCACTACGAACCTCATCATGATATACATTAATATAGTGATAAAAATACTTAAGATTGTCCATGATGACGACATTTACATTTTCAACCGAAGTGTATGAGTGCTCGGTATGGTGTAACATGATAAAATACCGCTTGTCACACAACTCATCCACAAGACTCACTATCCATATCTGCTGCTTCTCTTCTGCACGCGTTGTTTCTTTTACTTCACGGTATATGTGAGACTTTATAAAGCTTAGCTCTACAGCATACTTCAATACATCGTCTGTGCAACGAAAGCCTACAACGCTCTCACCAGAATAACCATAGAGTATTTGTACATCTTGCTCCTTCGCACGATCCAATGCGGATTTAAAAGAGGCAATGGAGGGGGGAATAGGAAGTTTTTCGGTATCCACCACATCCTGACACTTTGCTGAATACCATTTCATAAACGTTGAACAAGCAATATTAAAGGTAGCCACTTTCTTCTACGCGGGTGAATACACGTCTGAGCTCAAGGGCTTACTACAATCAACTGACACGCAGGGATCCCCAGGTAGTAGCATGACTCACGTTGCTGGTCTTCCAGTGGGACGGAGCTTAGAACTTTCACCTGTGCACACACACACACACACACACACAGGAGAAAGCGAAACGCTAATTGAAACATGATTTATTTAATAAACGAAATATTCAAGTTATATATATTTACAAATACGTGTAATAAATAAGTTAACAATAGACACATCAATGATTATATTTATAAATACGTGTGATAAATAAGTTAATTGAAATTATGTTAACACAAGAAATAACAGAAAACACAAGAAAAAACAAATGCATAGATTTGGTGATCACAAACAACAGTAACCTAATACTTTAAAGAGTGCATTCTATTAAATACTTTTAGCCTATGTCCACGAATTAATGCCGGTTTTAAAATAGATTCAGTTTCCTCAATTCGTCTCTGAAATCTTAATCTGTCCCGAGCGCACTCTTCCCATTGTCCCCTTCTACAGCAATCAGCAACGGGGTAAGTTAGAACGTTGTCACAGAATTATACTTTTGGGGGGTTTGGTGCAACCCAAACGTTTCCAATTTCATCATTCCATCTTTGGTTCACGAATTTTAACTCTTCTGCAATTTTGTCAACGCTGCGTCTATCATCACTTCCAAAGTCACTTTTATCAGTGCAAACAATGTTATGATTAGTCTCAGGATTTTTTAGGCAATTTTTTCTTTGTGCTGACAATGAACTGGATTTAAATGATGATGGTACACGGATCTGTCCCGATACTTCTGAATTATTCATATTTGATGATTATATACGAGAGAATATACAACTATCAAATAAAACGGTAAATGAAGCAGTTGACGCTAAATCTATTTATTTGCTAAAGGAGGCCATACTATTATATATATATATATCATCCGTGATGTCGATGATGGGGTGCTGTACCTCATCGTCATTCATATAAATATATAATTAATTTATATAATACGCAACCTTAAATACAATTTCTTTTATCACGTAGTGAGTTACACTGTGCATGAATGAATACGTACAAACTAGATTAATAAAAAACGCTTTTACTAAGAAGTCACGAGACGAAGACCGTCTGGACTGAGTTTATAGAAATTCAAGGATTCCAAGTTGATCACGAGAGAAGGTATGTAGTCATCTTCCATGCTGCAAAATCTCGTCGTCTGCCTGTCTGCTCAGAACACCGACAAGAGGTGAGATCGAATCCACATCAACACAAAATTTTAGAGTCGCTAAAATAGCCTGAGCATTGTTCCTGTTCTAAATTATCTTTGAATCGTTTTGGTAAAATTGAGTAAACTGCTGCCTTTGTTTCCTGATCAGAAACTCTCCGCCTTTTTCTGGTATGGTGCAAGGTTTCGTTGCAACCATATTCACTGCTCGAGTCTACTTCACTGTCGTTGTCTTCTAATCTAGATTTACACTCTTCACTAATGCATTCAATGGATGAATAATCATCTTGGTTGGTATTATTGACACCACAATCGAGAGGGCTCACTGGGGTAACGGACACTTCAGCTAATGGTGCGGGTGCATGAGATGGGTCGGGGGCAAACTCCTCAGGTTGCACTTGTGGCGGGGAAAATATTGTGTGGAGGTAATTATGTGCTGCTTCTAAGTAAACAAAACGGGCTTTATGTAACACAGTGGCAACTAATAATGATTTATGCAAAGATGCACCAGCTCTTCCGGAACGTCTGGATGCAATTTTACCGAGCGAAATATTTATCAACTTGTGTGCTTCAAACCCGTTTGGAACGTCAGATATCATGTTCACCACTTAGGAATTGGTCAAGGCACAGAGAGATAACTAACACGACTCCATCCTCTATTTCCAATGTTGTAATGAATTAAAGTGAAAGTTTCGCCTGCCTTTATACAATGTCGTTCTGACGTCATTATCAAGCTTCACGCAGGGAATTTCAGGTAGTAGCATGATTCACGTTGCTAGTCTTTCAACTGTGCGCACACACACACACACACACACACAAAGTGGGAACAAAAATAGTACTGAACGATATGAAAGCCCTTCATATCGAGTACAGGTTTCCCTATACTTTAAGCGGTGAAATATTATTAAACCACGTATACTGCGTAATGCAGAGCAATAATGATGTAATTGTAGACTCGGTTAAGTGCAAGTTTAGTATTTTGAAAAAAAAGTGAAATGTATTTATATATTTAACATATTTGTGTGTGTGTGTGTGTGTGTATTTCTGCTATATTGATGGCTATACGATTTCTTATTTTGCGCAGTATAAGATAAAGTGTATGTATTTATTTATTTAGTTCTGTGTATATATTTCTACTATGTTGATGGTTATATTATTTCTTATTTCTTATTTTTGATCATTCCAATGTATATTTATTTTCTATATATCTCCATAATTGCGTGTATGTAATATATATATATTTCTCCTGTACTGTAATATTGAAGGATATATTTTTTGATTATATGCATATTCCTCGTTCATATTTCTTAAACTATTGTTATTTTTAATTGATCATTCAAATGTATATTTATTTTCTATATATTTATAATAAACAGAATGATGGAATGTTGTTTTATTTAATTCTTTTGGTTGTAAACAATTATAACAAATGGCATGTTACGTCTTCTAAACCTACTAGCGGAATTCTAAGCCAACTTTTAAGAATTAACTAATTAAATGGTACAATCTGGCAACCTAATAATGTATACCTGAACAATTAAAATGGTATCTGGCAACTCTCCATAATATTGTATACCTGAAAAATTAAAATAAAAAGTGGTATCTGACAACTCTCCATAATAATGTATAGCTGAACAATTAAAATAAAAAGTGGTATCTGACAACTCTCCATAATAATGTATACCTGAACAATTAAAATAAAAAGTGGTATCTAAAAACTCAACCTGAACAAGCCATTTACGCATAAAAAAGTGACTCCTGCTACTACCTGGGGATATCTCTACGCCTGCGTACTCAGTTTAGCGGTGGAAGCCGTGGATTTCAGATGTGTATTCTCTAGCGTAGAAGAAAAATATGTGTCGGACACAATGTGGAAGGTGTACACTGCGTACACGAGATAAGTGTACGCATGGTGTGAATGAACTCTAAAGCTATTCTTTTTCATTACACTTTCACAACAATTTTGGAAAGAGCTTCTGTGTTGTCGGACACAGTGAGGGAGGTGTACACTGAGTACACGAGATAAGTGCACGCATGGTGTGAATGAACTCTGAAGCTGTTCTTTTTCATTACACTTTCACAGCAATTTTTGAAAATTCGGGGAGGAGTTAATTATTAGTATTACTACATAGAAAAATTTGTCTTTGTGCATATCACCATATATATATATATATATATATATATATATATAGTGTGTGTGTGTGTGTGTGTGTGTGTGCGCGTGTGCGTGATCCTCACTTTCTCT
Organism: Bathynomus jamesi; assembly: GCA_023014485.1. Classification (NCBI taxonomy): domain Eukaryota; kingdom Metazoa; phylum Arthropoda; class Malacostraca; order Isopoda; family Cirolanidae; genus Bathynomus; species Bathynomus jamesi. The sequence goes on from JAJOZX010003243.1 coordinate 141,108, forward strand.
GACAAAAATCTGTGTGTGTGTGTGTGTGTGGCAAGGTTCGGGTTATCCATTTTCTTGAACTGATCCACAGAGCAGAAGTTCACATCTGAAGACTGCATGTTCCACGCGCCACAGATCTTATAGACACTGCAGGTCCTGTATATGAGCTTTAATTATCTCGATGAAATTATGATGTGAAATAGTGAGCAATCATTCCCTGACGAGATATATTTCTGAATCCACGTTAAACTGTAGGTCTAATGAGGGGAACAAATCGAGAAAGAGTTAATTATTATTATTACTACATAGAAAAATCTACATTGTGCATTACCATGTTTTGCAGCAACACTGTTCCCGGATCAATAATCACTAATGTAATCGAGAGGATTTTATAATAAAGAAATTATAAATATATCCATTCCTTTAATTATATTTAAAAAAAAAGAAGAGTATTCGGTTTCCACGTTAAATTGTGTTTCTAAGGCGGAGTGAAAGCTTAACCATTGTTACAATTCGGCGAAGAGTTAGTTATTATTATTACTAAAGAGAAAAATCTACATTGTTTTTGTACACATCATATTTTGCAGCCATTCTATGCCCAGATCAATAGTCAAATGATCCTGTTATTTTAAATCCGGATCAATATTCAAATGATCCTGTTATTTTAAATGAGGTAATTATGATGTGAAAGAGTGAGCAATGATTCCCTGACGAGATGTATTTCTGATTCGGTGTTACAATTCGGCGAGGAGTTAGTTATTAATATTATTACTAAAGAGAAAAATCTACATTGTTTTTCTACATATCACATTTTGCAGACATACTATCCCCGGATCAATTATCAAATGATCCTGTTATTTTAAATCCGGATCAATAATCAAATGATCCTGTTATTTTAAATGCTGAACTTATGATGTGAAAGAGTGAGCAATGATTCCCTGACGAGATGTATTTCTGATTCGGCTTCCACGTTAAACTGTAGGTCTAAGGCCGGAGTGAAAAGCTTAATCTTTGCAATTCGGCGAAAAGTAGTAAATTATTATTATTACTCCTGTAATTTGTACCACCCTATATATATATATCCATTCCTTTATTTATTTAAAAAAAAAGAAAAGAATGAACAAAACTCTCTCTCTCTCCCTCTCTCTCTCTCTCTCTCTCTCTCTATATATATATATATATATATATACACGATAGGTGTACGCCTGGTGTGAATGAATTCTGTATTTAAAATGAGTCTATAGTTTCATTGGTACGTTTTATTTCCCACTAACTGTGTACACGAGATAAATGTACGCATGGTGTAAATAAACTCTGAAGCTGTTCTTTTTGCAGACGTTTATACAGAAAACAAGTAATTACATCATTGAAAACATTAACTAGGAATCGTGAGAGATACGCGTCTGGTAATCGGGAGTCGAACCCACGATCTCATATCTTTCTGCAGACATTTATACAGAAAACAAGTAATTACATTCAATTGTTAGTACTTTCAGAGTACATGTGTGTTAATTTTGAAGAAACTTTGTTGATTTCTGATAATTATGATTTTGATAACTAAGTTGATAAAATATAAAACATTTTTTATTTACGAGGAAGACATTCGCTTCGAGAGTGAAGTGTGTATTTCAGTGGAGTAGTAATAACAATAATATTTTTAACATTTAGAGTGAAGCGAGGTTTTCTCGAGTTGAGTGGAAGAAAGGAAATCTCGTGTTCATTTTTTGCGGTCAGCGAGAGATTCATCTCAGAATTTTTTTTCTTTTTTTTTCCCAGAGAAGCTGAAAGTAAATGAGATGAGTGAAATGATATGAGATTAGTGAAATGAAGTGAAATGACATGAAAATGAAATAATATGAAAAGATAATATTTTTTTTTTGATACATAAGAAAGGTTTGTCAAAAGAAAATAGACACAGTTAATGTGTTTATGTCTTTTGCTGTTTATTATTTAATAATGTTGTGTGTGTGTGTGTGTGTGTGTGTGTGTGTGTGTGTGTGTTAATTTTGAAAAATTCATAATAATAATAATAATATATCTTTCCAATTCAATAACAGAGATGTGATCTAAGAAGATGATGCCATAAAAATTTGCAAGTAAAGACATATAATCAATGCATTTAATAAAATAGAATTTTATATACATTAGTAGCAAGGGGACAAAATTGAAGGAGTCGAGCGAAGGATTTGCCGAGACAAATCGAGGCCTTGAGAGAGAGAGAGCAAGTTGACTCAGATTCCTTTCAAAAAGGCCTCGGGGTAAACAGGTTTGATTCTTTTGGCGTTCCTGGTTCAATTTCCTACTCGCATGAACACAATGATCTAAGAGTTAATATTTTGGATTCGTTTTAATAACTGAAAGAAGGTAAATAAAACGCCGTTTAAGTAACTAGTATCTTATATTGTTAATATTGGTTTTAATAATTGATTCTCTTAAAAGGAGGAAATTCATTTGCTTTAAATTAATATACTTTTGACAATTCACTAAGGTGAAATCCGTTTATTTATATATATATATATATATATATTAGGGTGACAATAAAAATCGAAATTTGGAGTTTTTTATTGGCCATTTGTTCAATGCTGCTACTACATGAGAAAAGAATGTACTGTAAATATTAGGTCATTCAGATAACATTTAAGGGTGTCTCAAGTGAGGAAAATAACTCTCCTTATAACAAAAATTAATTATTCATTACCTAGTAAAAATAAATTAATATTTTTTTTAATTAATGTAAATAAACGTTAGTTTTAGTTCATAAGGTTTAAGTGCAGGCGTACTCCAATCGTAATAAGTAAATAATATATTTACTAAATATATTCCAGGGTGTCTTTCATTCAATTGTAGACCACCCATTAATTCTTGCTTTTCCTCAAGCCATACCCCTTTTTCAATGTACCAGGCTGAGACTTCCTATGATCCTCAACAACCTGCAAGAGATGTTGGCGCTGTTCTTCATTCTTCGTAGTCTTTGTATTGAAGGCCTGGATCAAGGCAAATCCCCTCTCTGCCATGTCATTGACGACTTTTAGTCCTTCAACTATAGTCAAACCAGTCTTGAAATCTTCGTCGTCCGGCCAGGTCTCTGGTTCCTTGGACAAGAAACCATCATTAATTTATAGAAGTTCAAAGAGAAGCTTTGATCCTTTCGAGGCAAAGTCCGAGAGCTGCTTTGTTGAAATGGAAGAAACAGCAGGTATTGGGGCTCGCTTTGGAGGATCTTTCAGCAGCTTCTTTTTCGAGGATTGATCGAGCGATATTCCTTTTCGTCGTTGCATTGATACCTTTATCAAAGAGTGCGAGACCAATCAAGTACTCGCTGAGGTACCATAAGTGACGACCGAGGACACTAAGGCAGGATGCTGAGATCTTTTCATCGTGGTACTTTGCTAGGTCTTGAAGAAGCTTCAAATCGTTCGCGGGAGCAGATGAAGGACTGCTGGCCGTGAACCACACGCTGACATATAACTCCAGGGCAAAAAATACAAATCGTTTTAAGCCAGACATTTCACGAGTTGTAAGTCTGAACTGATGGGAAAGCAGCAGGATTTTTAATGAATAAATTACTTTTGCCATCCAACGTGCTCGGTGAAGTGCTCCAGGTCGCCGAAACCTAAAGTTAGGTAAATTACCTCCAAGGATTGTAATCGACAACTCCAAGAATTCACGGTAATCATCCCTCGGCTGATGTTTTGTCAGATATAGATTCCAGCAAGCGATCAGTTCTTCTCGATTCTCATTCAGACTCGATGGAAGGTCTGACAGGGTCTTGTACTTATCTTGGCAAATTGTATTCCACGTCTCTTTGAAGCGGGAGAATAGGAGGATATCTGGACCAGATGATGGTCCCATGCATTCCATGTACGCCTTCTCAACGACAAGTTCTAGGATGTGATGGCGACATGCAAGGTATAAGAGTCGGCGGCCGAGTTTCTGCTCCAAAATTACGCATGCCCCAGACAAGTAACCAGTATTTGAAGCTGTAGTGTCGAAGCTCATAGCTGATACCTTTTCTGACACATTCCATTCTTTGAGCGCAGCATGTACCACCGAGGCGATGACCTCACCCGTTCCTGATGTCAGCTTAGGTACACCCAAGAGCTTCTCGGTATCAACTCCGGTTACGAAAATGGCTAGTCGGTCACACCGACCACCTTCATCGTCTGGTAGAATTTTTCCGTCCCAGTGAACAGTGAGCACTTCGTTGGGTGTGAACCTTTGTTTAATCTTTTCTGCCGTCGCCGAACGGAGCCTTTCTCGTGATTTTCTAATGGTTTCATAGTTGAGCGCGAGTTTTTGTGAGTTATGGCCGAGGCTTCTAGCCGTAGCGTCGATAATCCGGTGTGCTGAACGATAACTGATTCCTGTGCGATCCAATGTACTTGCCAATTCGGGAGTGATGACTTGGATAGTGCCACGAGCATAACACGCGTTTTTCAGGAGAGGCGGGCGGTGAGTGAGTCTTCAGATGATGGCGCAGAACTTGGTGCTTCAGACGTAGAAGAAGATTCCAGCTCAATATTTTCAAAAGTAATATTGGCTTTTCTAGAACAATTTCCAATAATAATATAATCAATTTATCAAAATAAAAACTATTACCTTAGATATCTTAAAAGAATCGGGAGAGAACTTCTAAGCGTTGTTTTCAGTCAGGCAGTCGTATGCAAAATGAACTTGAAGCACCAAAAGCTGATCATCCAAAGATTGATACACATCATATTATTTAACGATTTATTTATGAAAATTTTAATTTAATGAAATAAATTAATCGATTTGCATAATCTATAGTATGAAATAAAGGAAACAATTCTATTAAATTATATAATACACTTGCATTCTCGAAACATTTTTGTTTTTGAAGCGTAGTCGAAACTCGTTCATTCTTGAAATTTCTTCCGCGCGACAGTTTCATTCATGTGACTCGAGGCACCCCTAAATGCTTTCCGAATTCCATGAGATTTCGTCTACGGTGTTTCCTCATAGGGTGGCAGCATTGGACAAATGCCCGGCAAATTTTTTTGAATTTCAAATTTTATCCCTATAAGAAGTTGTCACCCTAATATATATATATTATATATAAGGAATGACAAAATTAAATAGACAGTTAATATGATTTTTTCTATAAGGAATGACAAAATTAAGTAGACATAGTTAATATGATTGTTTCTATATATATATATATATATATATATATATATATATATAAGGTAAGGAGAAAGTTGTTCATGTTTGTGTGTGTGTGTGTGTGTGTGTGTGTGTGAGTGTGTTGTGTGTGTGTGTGTATATTTCGCCTGAACTATTATTTTGACGATTGTACGTATTATATTATTTTTTGGGGAGTAGAAGGCAAATTCTATTTATTTAATTAATAATATTTTTTTTTGTCAATTTCGAATTTAAGTCTGTATGCTTTGGTAACGAAATAAAATGGTATCTAGCAACTCACCCTAATAATGTATACCTGTACAATTAAAATAAAAAATGGTATCTGGCAACTCAACCATCATCTATATAAGACCCGCTTGGCTTCGGAGTTGGTAGTTTGATGATGACAGCTGTTGAATAAAGAACTCTCTCCTTCCCTTCTTAGGTTAAGACTTAGCGTAGTTTCCCTTTGGGGGATTACGACCTCCCACCTTGTCCCCCCAAAGTCCTCCTCCGTCTATCCTTTCACTCTTAGGCTAAGGCAACCCCTTTGGGGGAGGTCATCCTTCCTTCTCCCCCCGAAGATCCCTCCCCTCTCCCCCTTCAGGTGTACCCCTCCCCCCTTGGCTCCTTCTAAGCCAACTGGCTGATTAGGAGTCTATAAGACAACGGCCACTCGGCTGAATTCTTGTTATGCACTTGGTTCCTGCCAGGTGAACACCTCTCTTCCTTTCTCTCCTTCTCCTTTCTTTCTCTTGGGGGCTAACGCCGCCTCCAAGTTTCATGACCCCTTGTTGCACCTGCAGCACCCCCTCCCCCCTTTGCAACATTGAGGTGTTGCATACCCCTCTCCTTTTGCAACATTGTGTTGTTGCATACCCCATCCCCCTCGCGACATTGAGTTGTTGCATACCCCCACCCCATTTGCAACATTGAGTTGTTGCATACTCCACCCCCTTTGCAACATTTGATCATTATCTCTTGCAACATTGCAACATTCCTGCACTCTACCTTTTTGCGGCTATACTACTAACTTTCATTTTTGGCTAAATTAGAGTTCTAAGTATGCTAATGAAGATGTTGATGAGTTTTTGGAATAGATTTTCATATTTTATTTTTTATATATTTTTTTTATTATTTTTTGGTTTTCTTATTATGCCGAACTTTGGGTGCGATTTCTGGCACAGAATGATTCCATTGATTTTTCATCACTATCACTAGCACGGTGAGACATTGCTGCACACGTTGATAATAGTTAGAAGCCGGGTGAATAGAATAATCCACGCAATATTCAGCAATATGACCGACCACGAACATAGGACGCCTGCTAACAGCAACGCGAGTCTTAAGGTACTGGCGGGATGTTTGTGTCGTGTCCCTCTCGGCGCGTGGAGCGGGTGGCCAATCAGAGAGCAGAGCGGCGTGGCTGCCATGTTTTCATTGGCTCGCGCTCCTCCTGCTGTTCCCGCCACCCAGAGACCGAGTGTCCCACCCCCATCCCCATCACCTCCCATCAGTTCAACGGGATATTGGGGCCTTAAGACGCGCATCACATCTGGGAGGCAGAGCCCAGCTGGCGATAGAGGTGAAAAAAGTAGTTCGCTTCATAAGGTTTTCAACCATACGTCGTAAGGTCATTATAACCCAAACCACGCGATAGAGGAAGGGTGAAAATAATTATATCCATCAAAAACACGTTTTCGCCTGTGGTGGCGCTTAGGTACCTTAAGACGCGCGACCCTCATATATATATATATATATATATATATATATATATATATATATATGGGATGAATTTCACAATTAAGCACGTGAAACGAGTGAATGATGCAAATATATATATAAATTTACTGATTCAATGTACAGTAATTGCATAATTCTTTGTTAAGTACGATAATTATAATCGGCAACTCAGTTCACAATCTTGCCAGATTTTCCAGGCTAATTAATAACACTGGGCAACACGTATTTTATTGAATGATATCTGACACTTGATTCTAGGTAATTTGGGTGCGCTGAATACGAATTTCAACTCGGTTTGGCTCTACCAGGTCCTGATTCTTGTCGACAGCCTATGTGCCATTTTCCAGATTTTTCAAATTAGGACTAAAAAATTAAGTCATGTGTTAAATTTTTTTTTCAAGTTTCATGAATACAAGCAGTTCAAACTACAGTAAAATTACATTATAACCATACAAATGACTTAAAATAAAAAAACAAACAGATATGAAGCTTTCACTGTGGCAAAATTTTTATTTTGTAAGACTTTCTAGCGTATTTGCTTGTTGATGGCAGGTCTCTTTTCAAGCACCAGCAGTAATCAGCCATCATGTGGGAATCCCAGCGGCCTTGGTACCGTTCCTCCATAATTTTGATATCTTGGTGGAATCTCTCCCCTTGTTCGTCACTTACATCACCTAAATTACTTGGAAATTGGTCAAGATGGCTATTCAAAAAATGCATTTTTATGCTCATATTGCAACCTAAATCTTTGTAGTCCCTTAAAAGTTTTTTTTACGATTTCTTCGTAGTTATCTGCCTATATTGCCTAAAAAGTTTTCTATCAAGTCCACGAATGAGAACCAGACATTTTTTTTCGCGTTCATTCATGACATTAGGAAAATTGCTGTCTTTAATCTTGTTCTTATTTGTGGACCGTCGAAAATTCCCGCCTTGATTTTTTCATAACTTTAAACTTGGAAATTTTGAAGTTATGTGTTTTGAAACACTCGCCGTTCGTATCTAAGCTTTTACATATTGTTTAATGAGGCCTAGTTTTTATATGCAGAGGAGGAAATATGAATTTTATCTCTGCTCACTAAAGGTGGATTAATTACGTTTTTTCTCTGACAGTAAGTGATGTTCGTGCTGGCCAGATTTGTTTGAAATAATGTTCTTCCTTGGCTCTGCTGTCCCATAAGCAGAAGCGGATATTTAGTATACCCTCCTTGTTGTCCCTAGCAGAAAATTAACCATTTTTAAGTCAACACTATGATCCACTCGTGCTCCCTATATTTGATAAGATTTAAAACCTTTTCTATATGTTCATACTTTCTTTTAATTTTGTTGAGTGCCCAATCGGTATCGAGCCGTATAGAATTGCCATTATGCAACAACACACACTTAAGACTTCTTTTCGAACTGTCTAAAAACAAGCGCCAATCACTTGCATCGTAAGACTCAACCCCCATCTTCTTTAACAAACCAACTATGTCGCAGCAATACACTAAACTATCCTCTGTTCTAAAATATTTAACAAGTTCTTCTTCTCTTTTTCTGTAAAATGAAATGTACAGTATGTGTTTGAAGTAAGCAAGTTTTTCTCTTTAAGTCTTGAAGCTAAAATTTCCGCAGTCTTTTTTGGCAAATTTAGATCCCTTACAAGATCACTCAACTCGGCCTGGTTAAACTTTTGCGGATCGTTTTGACTTTCAAATACGCTGGGGTCAAAATCGGTGTCTGACTCCTCAAAGTGCATAACAATATTTTCAGGAACATCTTCAACTAATTCTTGAGTTGGCAGACCCTTAAATTTTGGAATGGGGATCTCATTTGAATGTAGCACAGGTCGTATCGCGGTGTCGAAATTTGGGTACTCGATACAATGTTTATTTTCTTAGTGAGCCCGAAGTCTTGACAAAGCAAGGTAGCAATCGTCTCGTGGTTAGTAGGCTCTCGCCACCTGATATGGAAAAAAAAATTGTAAAGCGTTAACAAAAGCGACGAGAGACTTGTTTTATGAATTTTATCAAAAGTTATCACCCAAACATTTAACATTTCTATGTGTTTTCAACCTTATGCAATATTTGAGATTCTTATAAACATTTTCTGTAAATTTTGTTTATGTACTAAGTTTACAATTACATTTAGGTAAGTTACAGTATACTAGTGATTAAATTACGTAGTTTTATGAAATCATAACTTACCATCGGAACTCCAAAAGGTATTTTTGAATCCGAACCCTTCGTCCAATGTCGCAGTCTTTCAATGCATATAGTGCAGGCTTTATGTGGAGCCCACGATTTATCTTGGTCCCCCAGTTTTATGCCAAAAATAAGCTAAGTAAGCTCTTTTTACGAAGTCAGTATATTTGCTCGTTTGATGTGAGTGTAAAATTTTCCACATATTAACAGAGGAATCAGGGTTGTTTTTGCATTTGAACTTTCTAGTGCTTGATGACATATTGCTTGATTGTTCTGCCAATTTGTAAAGGTATTTAAAGCCCTTAATTCATATAAATTTAAGAAAATCTGAAATATAAACACAAAAATTAGTTTAAATAGGTACTTATTATGAAATAGGTACTTACAATCTATGAAATTAAACTAGAAACACGATGAGTAGGTACAATATAAATTACGTCTAATTAAATCAACTATATTAAATCACGATGACAAAATTACTCACTAAATCATATGCCAATTCAAAATTATGTTAATGCCCAAACTTAATTAACTAACTCAACTGACTGACTGATTGAATTGACTGATTAACTCTGGAAACGAGTCGCTTTTATATATTTTAGTTGTCCCTCTAGAATACTCTACAGAGAACAGGAACGCTCGAGAAAATTTTAGAATTCTATGATATTTTTAGCTTAATTTACTAATATTAAAATGGGTTAAAAATTACAAAATTAAAAATATTTTTAGGGTGTTACATATAAAAATATACATAATACAACAATACCATAACAATAGGTACAAATACCTAGATAAAAACCTAGTTGCATAATGTGTAACTGCAAAAAGACAGCGAGTATTGAGAAAAAAACCTTTTTATGAATACGACGAAAGAGGAGGGGTGTTGAGCAAAATCAGGACCTGATAGAGCAAAACCGAGTAAACATTCGTGCTCAGCGTACCCAAATTACCTAGAACTAACTGTCAAATCTAATTCAATAGACAAAAATTTGAAATTTGTTCCCCAGTGTAATAATCAATTTTAAACGTATGTAACTTTTTCTAGTGAATTATCTGTAACGAGAATAGTTAATTATTATTGTTACCAATTATTGGCTATAAACTACACAGGCCTGCAAATGAGAAATTTGTAAGAGCCGTTTTCTTACTAATAGTTGATTTTAAATAAATCAATTACTCTGATTTCGAATAAGGCATGCATTTTCCTATCACATAAGGATTTTCGGCAAACTGGAAGGGAAAAGCAGCTACATGAATAAATATTATTTATTTCAATTTACATTAGGTACCTATTTCGTTTTGTTATGCCAATTACAAATGCAAACAACTTTAAAAAGAAAGAATGCTATTAAAATCAATTACATATCCATTTTTATTTAGCCTGAGTTTTCTTGTGGGCCTACGCGCTGCTCCTTTACTTTTATGTAATAATGCTGTAGCACCTCATTTCAACATCGAGCAGTATGCAGTCGTCATGCTGACGTCACACCTTCAATGATATCTCGGTAGTTTTTAATCAAAATTAAATTGACTCAGTTTTAATGAAAACTACTTACATGTGTAATATGAAATATGACATTTTGTAAAATTCTGTACGTAATGTCGAAAAATGAATATTATTTTCGGAACCAGCGTGCCAAAATTATTATACAGGTGATAAATTATTTCGAAAAACAAAACCATCTACTAGCTACTATTATGCATTCATATTCAGAGATAACTGCAGACACGCCTCCTTTTATAGTGTTTCAAATGTAAAATTTAATTTCAAAAGCGCTTTATCATGTAACATTGGAGGATATATTTTAAATGGCGACTCTACCCCAATCTTGCTATATATTTCTCGCAGTAATTGTTTCCAGACTACAGTAGTAGTTAAGTTCAACTTTCTTTTAACGATTATTAGTTGTTACTAAGCTCTTCTTCTTCTTCTTCTTCTTCTTATTATTATTATTATATATATATATATATATATATATATATATATATATATATATCGGGGACTTTTCTAAGTATTTTTTACTAGTGGGCCACTTTAAAAAAAAAAGGGCACATATATCTAAAAAGGGCAGACACCAAGTACTATACTAATATACTAATAAAATACTAATCACTAAATAAAATACTAATCACTACCTTATCTTTGGTATCCACAGGTATTCACTATCTATATAAGCAGTAACAGTAAAGTGAAAACCAACACTAAACATCGAAAAAAGCGAAAACGTTACCTCCAGTTCCTCTAAACGCACATAAACAATCCCTCCAACCACCACAGTCAGTCACTCAGCTGGTCGCTTCCATTTTCTTCTCAAGTGCATGGGAGACCTTGCTAGAATCAATATTTCTAGTTTAAACTAGCTTAAATTGACTAGTGGGCCAAAGGAATGTGACTAGTGGGCCAAATACAAGGGCGAGTGGGCCATTTGGCCCACTAGTATATATGTTAAAAAAGTCCCATATATATATATATATATATATATATATAATATATATATATATATTAACACAATATCCAAATAAGTAGGTTATAAAATGTTATAATTTAATACTTTATGATATCAGATCTCGTATAAAAAACATTTTTTGTACAAGAGGCCACAAAAATACTTTCAATCCTAATATATGTACGTATAAAACGCACCATACGCTTTTCCAGCGTTGTATCATCATGCGAGCTTAGATTCTGCGAAGAAGGTAAGTGACGTAAATTATTTAACAGACCATTCGAGAGAACTGTACACCGACCTCATTATAACTTCTGGCTCATAATATCCCACCATGCATATTTACACGAGTCGAATTTAAGTATATATATATATATATATATATATATATATAAAGGAGTCTGTATGCGTCATTCCAACAGAAGACAGGAAGTGTCTGAACCCTGTTTTTCCCATCACTATCCTCCTCAGCTGGCCTTTTTACATGTCTCGTCTACCCTGTGAACAGTCCAGCATACTCTCAAACACGCGCTTCTCACTATATTCCTTACTACACATGCATGCATGCATCTTACACACTACAGTCTTTTCAAAGAAGGTGTAGTTTCAGTAGCCTCGGAGATTCAGCAATTGGCCCCTCCTTCCTGCCTGCATCGTATATATTACCAAACAAGTCTCTCTACAGTTTCCAGGTTTCCTCATTGTCTAAAATTTATAAAGTTCCTTCTTATTGTTTTCCTTATTGTACCGGACATCACAACCGATTTTAAATGGTATTTAAGTATTATGTTGAGCAACGTAGCTAGATAACCCCGCCACAGCCTAGTTTCTTAGCATAATCATGAAACATGAAACAAGATTATATTAATATATATATATTATGTATATTTATATATATTATATATTATATATATATATATATATATATATATATATATATATATATATATATATATATATATATATATATTATATATATTATACATATATATATTATATATATATATTATATATATATATATTATACCGTGCATGGAACAAGGAACTCTTCTAGGATAATTAAATCCACTACAGTCCGAATAAGTAATGGTAAATGACAAATACTATCGTTTTTCTTTTCCATGATGCTAGCCCGACGTGGGCAACGGGTCACTCGCAAAGAGGTCCCAAAAATATAGCCTCCCTCACCAGCTATCTGCGAAGCAGATAGGATCCAGCTTTATATATATATATATATTAGTGATGTAGCGGATGTCATTTTTTTCACATCCGCGGATGCGGATGCGGATGTTTGATTTCAACATCCGCGGATGCGGATGCGGATGTCTACATTTTCGTTACTTTTTAGGATATATTCGAGATTTGTTGTGTTTAATGTATATAATAAGTTATTATATGAGAGAGCTGTAGCTATAATGTAGGATAATTGATTAATTGTACAATAATTGCTGTACTTTTCCCTGAACATATAAAATAATAGCAAGCATCTAACTAATATAGAAATCAATTAGTGAATTCGTCTGCAAATAAATTCGTTATATTTTGTTGAGTTTCAGCCACAATTAGAAACCATAATTGTGTTACCCGACCTCTTTCCCCAACCTCCACCCTTATAGAAAGAGATCTTTAATTAGCTTGATAACTATTTATATTAAGTTTAAAGTTTTATTAGGCATATTTATAAATGAGTAATTAAAATAAAGTAAACTAAGATGTTCATCGTTTAATATTCAAACTTAATTATAGGAAGGTTATGCTTAAGGAACATTAATTTTTCTGCCTTTTCTGCTGCCAGTCTGTTTCTCTTTTCATCATATATTAATCCAGCACTGCTAAATAATCTCTCGCTTGGTACGCTTGTTGGAGGACGTGCTAAATGTTTCCTTGCAAGTTTAAAGTATGGATAGATATTCTGCGTATTTTTCCACCAACTAATAGGATTGTCACATGCAGCCAGGTGTTTTTCTTGGTGATAGCTCTCGATCATTTTTACTACATCTTTTGACATCGCGTAGGTCTCGTCATCGCTGCTTGACTCAAGAAACTGAGAGAGAGATTCTGTGATAGATTTGCTTGTTGAAGGTGTTGGTTCTGTCACTGAACCTTTTATTCTTTTGGTGGGTGGCGAAGCGACAGATTCAAGAGATTGAAGCTCTTCAACTGCTTTGCCAAGTGATGATTTAACTCGTTCTAATGTACTAGGTGAAAATAACTTAGCTTTGTAACGTGGATCTAAGTAGGTTGCAAGAGAATAACTTTATACAAGAACAGCCTCTCGTCTTGTCGCTTGCATCACTTTTGCGCACAATGAACTAGTTCTATTATAGTAGAATTTGATAATTTCCGCTTATTAATGACGTTTTATCTCAACGGTCCACATCCGCACGACATCCGCAGTCCAAAGTGCGGATGCGGATGCAGATGCGGATGCGAGAAAATGTGCGGATGTTCCGCGGATGCGGATGCGGATGTGACCTACATCACTAATATATATATATATATATATATACAGTTTACAAATATCACTATCTATATATATATATAGGGTGTCCCATAAGTCCGGCATCATAGGAAAAATAATAATTAAAGGCAAAACAAAAGCTTTTATTTATAGAACGTGCTCAATATGTCCACCATTGTTTTCAATACACAAATTCAGACGTGATACCGAGTCAGCAAGCACACGGTGAATGATGTCAGGAGTAATGGTGTTACATTCCCCAATAATGTGCTGCCGCAAATGTTCAACACTCCTAATTTTCTATGCGTATACCAGCGTTTTCAAGTGGCCCCAGAGATAAAAATCTAGTGGCGTGAGATCCGGGCTTCTAGCTGGCCATTCCACAGGACCTCGACGTCCTATCCAATGACCAGGGAATTGTTGGTACAGGTATTCCCTTACTTGGGTGCTGTAATGTGCAGGAGCGCCGTCTTGCTGGAACCATGTTGAGAAATTTCCTTCTTCGTTCAAGACACTGGGAAATGCTTCTTCCTTGAGGATACGTAGGTAGGTGCCTCCAGTGACATGTTTATCGAAAAAGAGGGGGCCTATGATGCGATCCTTCCAATGCCACACCATACTATCACCCGAGATACACCTTGTTCGTTTGAAGAGGTATACCAGTGAGGGTTGTTTTGAGACCAGTAGCGAGTGTTCTGTCGATTTACCTCACCATTTCCATAAAAAACAGCCTCGTCACTGAAAAATATGAATTATGTTTTGTAGAAATAGAAAAATATGAATTTCTCCTATGATGCCGGACTTATGGGACACCCTGTATATATATATAATATATATATATATTATAATATAATATATTATATATATATATATATAATATATAGAGAGAGAGAGAGAGAGAGAGAGAGAGAGAGAGAGAGAGAGAGAGAGTGATATTTGTAAACTAAACTATTCATGAATACATGATTAGACGAAACGGAAGGTGTTGTCACGTGACTATTATTATCATGCCTAATGGGTTGTACAAGATGATAATTATGAACGCGAAGAAACTGTTCTTCTGGTTTTGTGCCAAAAATCACCTACTCCCTGGAGGCCTATTTCCTAACTTTATAATCTGTCTATGAAACATAACATATTTTTTTCAATTAAGCCTTATAGATTTTATTATTTCATATCCATTAATTAATGAATCCAAATTTTGCAAACCCAACATGTCTCTATTGAACGAGTTCTACCTTCATACCAACAGCACTGGTTGAGTAGTTAGTAACTGCATTTACAGCGAGATAAAAACACCATCCGAACAAAAATGTCGGGTACTCGTTTTATCCCACCACCCCGTTTTACTCCACTGTCTCCTAATCCTGTCCATTATTCTTTTACGTGCGTTGTTTGTTGGTTTTATCGCCAGTATTCCTGGCTTTATAGGTCCGGTTGCATGATTCATCCGGAGTAAAATGCGTCGCAGGTTTGTCCCCCCGAGGCAACACAAATGTACCTTTAGAAATTATAAACACTTTCATACTCTCTCAAGCCTGGTTGGCACAAACTGAACACATTCTATAATAAGAACATCTGGAATTCAATCCTTCCGTTTATATAAGCCTATTTACTGTTTGTATATTTGAAATTATAGTGTCTTTAATTAGCTTATATATATATATATATATATATATATAGTGAAGATCTTCCGCAGTTATACTTATCGCTGAAATTAAATGCATTTTTCCCTATATATTATGTGGAAGTAATTCATTTTCATTAGTGATCGTTCCAACGTAAGAGCAAAGTGTGGTTCTTGCATATCATTTACGATGAATGATCCTCAGCGACGCATAAATTTGGTACTATAATCTATCATAATATCGCATAACTCAGTCTTAAAGCACGGATACGTAAGTTATTTGATATATTTGGATAGGCTACTTAGTGGTTGATATATATATATATATATATATATATGAAAATTATTTCACGAAAGTAACACGTGAAAAATATTTATGATGAAAAGGACCACGAAGGAAAGGAAACACAGAATGGTGCTCAAGCGCTTTCGTCTAATGACATCCTCAGGAACACTGAAGTAAATAAAGAGTTCGAGACTATATATAGGTCACAAAAAAAAATATATATATATAATATATATAGAAATAAAAATTGTGGGAGGGCATACAAATTTGTAAGGAAAAACTACCAATTTTAGCACTTTGCCCTTCTTGTCTAAATCCGTTCTGAACGAATTCAAAACAACAGGATCAAGTGGATTGTTTACAACCAATTTTATAGATAATGCCTGAATTATATATAGGTCACAAAAAATAAAAAAATTAAAATAAATTGAAAAATAAAAACTGTAAGAGGAGCATACAAATTTATAAGGGAAAACTACCAAAGTTTTAGCACTTTGCCCTTCGTGTCTAAATGAGTTCTGAACGAATTTAAAACAACAGGATCAAGTGGAAAAAGACCCTGGCTCATGTTAAAATTATTTGTAAGTTGAATAATAGCAGACTCAAGAATATTTCTATTAACAATGTTGCTAGAGTGAAACAAGACTGAAGCATTATTCCAATCAATACAGTGGGATAACTCTGACAAATTGACAAAAAGGGCACTGGACGACTCTCCCGTTCTAACGGAATATTGATGCTGTTTTTTATACGCGTGTGCAAATATTTTCCCGTCTGACCAATGTAAAAGGAATCATATTGTTTACAACCAATTTTATAGATAATCCCTGAATTATTGGTAGGGCTATTTTTAACTATGATATTTTTCACAATATTGTTATATGAAAATACTACATTAATATTAAAAAGTTTAAGTACATTAACAATACCTAAAAAGGCTGGGAAAAATGGAAGTACTAAAATATTCTTTGACAAAGTGCGAGTGTTATCATTCACGCGATAGAAGGTTCGTTTTGCCTTGTTAAGACAAGATTCCATAAACGCAGGTGGGTAGCACAGATCACTTCCAATACCGTTGATTTTTTCTAATTCGGCATCCGGACTGGCGATCCTAATTAGAGCGCGGAGAAACATTGAAGAAAATATGGCTTTCTTAATGGGGGTGTCATGTCCGGAGTAAAAGTGTACGTAGGACAAATTGTTTGTTTTTTCCGATAGATTTTTATTTTTTTATTTTTTGTGACCTATATATAATTCAGGCATTATCTATAAAATTGGTTGTAAACAATGTACTTGATCCTGTTGTTTTGAATTCGTTCAGAACGGATTTAGACAAGAAGGGCAGTGCTAAAATTGGTAGTTTTTCCTTACAATTTGTATGCTCCTCCCACAATTTTTATTTCTACATTTATTATAAATATATATATATATATATATATATATATATATATATTATTTTTTTTTGTGACCTATATATAGTCTCGAACTCTTTATTTACTTCAGTGTTCCTGAGGATGTCATTAGACGAAAACGCTTGAGCACCATTCTGTGTTTCCTTTCCTTCATGGTTCTTTTCATCGTATATATATATATATTATATATATATATATATATATATATATATATATATATATATATAATGTGTGTGTGTGTATATATATACTAGCAGAGACCCGCAAAACATTTGCGATCAAATTAGTATCTTTATTGCAACATTACTTTTTTAAATACAAGATTTCCAATTATTCTTTCACCAAATACTTTAACAGAATCAAAACTTCTCACTCTGCAAAAAGCTACATAAAGCTGTCCATGTGTAAAAACAGGCTTAGAAATATCTGCGGTGGACATCTGCGGTCAAATTAGTATCTTTATGAAGGCAGCTCGAGAGCAGTGTAGCAGAATTATCAAGACGTTATGGAAATTGTAAGAAAATTTGGGAATCCGGGTCTGTTTATTACGTTTACTCTCAATTCAAGATGGACTGAAATCGCTGAAAGCATTTAAGCTTTTCAAAGACCAGAACATGGGCCAGATATTGTTGTTAGAGTTTCTCACATGAAACTAAAGAAGCTGTTTCATGAGTTAACAATAAAACATATATTCGGGAAGCCAAGTGCATTTTTGTATGTACAGTAGTAGTTCATGCATCTTCAAATTTCATCCAGCGCAACCCGCCAAAAGATGACGGGTTGGGATTTTCATCATGAACTCCCACCCCCACAGATTATTTATATATATGGTTCCATGTAAATTCCACCCAGTAAATTCCACCCCCGAAAAATCCACCCAGTAAATTCCACCCATAGTAAATTCCACCCATAGTAAATTCCACCCATGGTAAATTCCATCAAAAAATTTAAGAATTTTAACAATTATAACTGTTATTTTCTAAGGTCAATTTTTGAAAGTCACTGAACAGTGTTTTCCACCACTGGACAGTGTTTTTCTGGTGTGTTTTTAGGTGATTCGAATGATTTTGACCATCGTTTCTATAGCAAATCACTTGTTTTTGAGTTAGCGTCATTTTCGTTAGTTTTAACGAAAATATCACAACTAAACCTAACCAATCATCAAGGGTGTACTGTACAGTTGACCTAACCTATATATTTTACCAGTTTTTTTATTTGGCATAAACTTTTTAATAAACTTTAATAAACTGTAAACTTTTTTGATAACCCTTTGCGTGGAATTTACCATTGGTGGAATTTACCGGGGTGGATTTTTGGGGGTGGAATTTACTGGGTGGAATTTACGTACAACGATATATATATAGATATATATATATATATATATATATATATATATATATATATATATAATGCAAACCTATAGAGAAAAAGAAAAAGTTATTCCAAGGTTTTTTGTGTATTCAACAGCACACCTCCTCAGGGAATAAAAGGAAAAGGCAAGATGACCAAAATATACGCCTTTGTACATAAAAACAAGAAATGTTAACAAGCACTGATAAAAGGCAAAAGACATTTTAACAAGATATTGTCAATTTTATACATTCCAGAACTGTTATTGAAATTATTTTTAAAATGGATGAAAGCACATTCCAGAATATTTCTCTCAATTATATCTTCTTGCCTTTTCCCTTCATTCACAAACAAGATGCACAGGTGGATACACGAAAGGCCTTGAAACAATGTTTTCTTTTTCCTCGTGGGTTTGCATCATTCATTCTTTTCATGTGTTTAAGTATATATATACTTTTCAATCTTTCAAATGTTCTGTGCGATGATTCCTCATTTCACGAGGCGTCTAATCTTTTTTTGAAGATACCCACCGATACACCACTCCTGTTCCTTAGTTCCTTATAGATTCTGTTCATGTCTGTTTGTAGAGATCTTATATCCTCCAGGTTTCTTATTTTTCTACAAATTTTTATGTCATCAGCAAAGAATGTTGCTGTGCTGTCACTGGTACCTTCCTCATCTATATCAATTAGCATGATTATGAAAAGTAATGGAGTTAATACTGTTCCTTGTAATACTGAGTTAAGGACCTCTAATTCTGATAAAGATATTCCTTGAACTGTAACGACTTGTT
Source organism: Bathynomus jamesi (assembly GCA_023014485.1). Classification (NCBI taxonomy): domain Eukaryota; kingdom Metazoa; phylum Arthropoda; class Malacostraca; order Isopoda; family Cirolanidae; genus Bathynomus; species Bathynomus jamesi. Next base: position 160,531 of record JAJOZX010003243.1, read on the forward strand.
GCCGCTCGAGGAAATTATTTACCCACTTTCCAACTTTTCCTGTTATTCCCATATATCTCAGTTTATGGGTTATGGTTCCATGGTCACACTTGTTGAACACCTTCGCAAAGTCTCTGTCTATTACATTATAATTTTCATTACTTTCAAGTACATCAACAATGTTGTTATAGTGTTCCATTAGTTGTGATAGGCACGATCTTCCTGACCGGAATCCGTATTTGTTATCATTTAATTTTTTCCGAAGTTTCCAAAATGTCATAGGCTTTTTCTCTAACTATTCTTTCAAATATTTTAGTGCGATGAGATGTAAGCGACATTGGCCTATAATTTTTAGCTTCGGATCGATCTCCTTTATACTCGTATATTGGAAATATGTTCGCTCTCTTCAGGATGCTCGGTATTTCTCCCTTTTCTTGTGATCGTCTCCATATCCAATATAGTGTGTGTGTGTGTGTGTGTGTGTGTGTGTATATATGAAACCATTATGTTCATTGTGTCAAGACGAACAAATTTATACATACTGGATCTTTGCATCAGTAATCGAGGAACACAAGAAAGATATAAAATATGAAAAAAAAAGTGTTTTTTTCCGTCTTACTCTGCGCGAAATCACATGCTGCAGGAGTGTTGTATAATTCCATGCTTCGGAGTGTTGGACATCTAGGAAAATGGGGTAAAAAATGTAATGTTACGGTTGTTTAACAGCAAGGTCATACGACGGAGGGGGCCTACAGCTTTACATATCTGGATGCAGAGGACGACCTCCCGTATAACTAGTCTCCAGATCCAATGTTGCTTGGAAAATGTGATAGATTTTATATTCTGTTTCTAACTTCGGGTCTTCTCACGTGCCCAGATTTGACTCGAAACCTTCTACTTTATCTGAATAAACGGAATAAAACTTTGCGCGCCAAAAAGATAACATTAAACCTACAAATCAGGGGTCTTGGAATAATAATGCCATCGGATGCAGAATTCAGAGAGCACTGTAATATTAAAATCACAGCAGCTAGAAAAGCAATGGGAATTATATTAACGAGCTTTCACAGCAGAAAAGCAAACATCATGCTCAAATTATGGAAAAGTCTAGTCCCACCAATAGTTGAATATTGCTCAGTACTCACAAGCCCATACATAAAACAAGACATTGCAAACATATAATCCCCACAAAAGACTTTTACGTCTAAGATAGAGGAAAGGAAAGATGAAAATTACTGGTTTCTACTACAATGTGTAAAATTCTACTCCCTGGAGAGAAGAAGCGAGCGGTACACAATAACATACACATGGGAAATACAAGACAGTTGTGTCCGTAACCTTAGAAATGAAATAAGAAAACACTGGAATGAGGGAAGAGACAGATTCTGTACTATCCCAGCTGCGGTATGACAGGGGACCATGAAAACGAGGATGTTAAATACCCTCAGATTACGAGGCTCGAAACTTTTCAATGTTCTGCTAAAATAACTGAGGAACCTCCAGCACACCAACCCGAATAATTTCAAGAACCAGCTGGGCAGGTTCTTTTGTAAAGTCCCTGACCAGCAATACGTGGTTGGGTTCAATGGCAGGAGGAGATCGAAAACCAATTCCCTTCTCTCCCAAATCCCGCAAATGAGGCGGGATGCTGCAGAAGGGTCGACCGCAGGTCGATCCTAAATCGTCGTTGGAAACCATTATAAGGTATCATAAGAAACAGTATATATATATGTATATGTGTATTAGTGATGTAGCGGATGTCATTTTGTTCACATCCGCGGATGCGGATGCGGATGTTTGATTTCAACATCCGCGGATGCGGATGCGGATGTCTACATTTTCGTTACTTTTTAGGATATATTCGAGATTTGTTGTGTTTAATGTATATAATAAGTTATTATATAGAGAGAGCTGTAGCTATAATGTAGTATAATTGATTAATTGTACAATAATTGCTGTACTTTTCCCTGAACATATAAAATAATAGCAAGCATCTAACTAATATAGAAATCAATTAGTGAATTCGTCTGCAAATAAATTCGTTATATTTTGTTGAGTTTCAGCCACAATTAGAAACCATAATTGTGTTACCCGACCTCTTTCCCCAACCTCCACCCTTACAGAAAGAGATCTTTAATTAGCTTGATAACTATTTATATTAAGTTTAAAGTTTTATTAGGCATATTTATAAATGAGTAATTAAAATAAAGTAAACTAAGATGTTCATCGTTTAATATTCAAACTTAATTATAGGAAGGTTATGCTTAAGGAACATTAATTTTTCTGCCTTTTCTGCTGCCAGTCTGTTTCTCTTTTCATCATATATTAATCCAGCACTGCTAAATAATCTCTCGCTTGGTACGCTTGTTGGAGGACGTGCTAAATGTTTCCTTGCAAGTTTACTCAAGTATGGATAGATATTCTGCGTATTTTTCCACCAACTAATAGGATTGTCACATGCAGGCAGGTGTTTTTCTTGGTTATAGCTCTCGATCATTTTTACTACATCTTTTGACATCGCGTAGGTCTCGTCATCGCTGCTTGACTCAAGAAACTGAGAGAGAGATTCTGTGATAGATTTGCTTGTTGAAGGTGTTGGTTCTGTCACTGAAACTTTTATTCTTTTGGTGGGTGGCGAAGCGACAGATTCAAGAGATTGAAGCTCTTCAACTGCTTTGCCAAGTGATGATTTAACTCGTTCTAATGTACTAGGTGAAAATAACTTAGTAGGTTGCAAGAGAATAACTTTATACAAGAACAGCCTCTCGTCTTGTCGCTTGCATCACTTTTGCGCACAATGAACTAGTTCTATTATAGTAGAATTTGATAATTTCCGCTTATTAATGACGTTTTATCTCAACGGTCCACATCCGCACGACATCCACAGTCCAAAGTGCGGATGCGGATGCAGATGCGGATGCGAGAAAATGTGCGGATGTTCCGCGGATGCGGATGCGGATGCGGATGTGACCTACATCACTAATGTGTATATATATATATATATATATGATTTTTATAATATATATATATATATATATATATATATATATATATATATATGATGCAAACCCACAAGGAAAAAGAAAAATAATTCCAAGGCCTTTCGTATATTCAGAAGTACACCTCGTCAGGGAATGACGACTCCCTGATGAGGTGTACTTCTGAATACACGAAAGACCTTGGAATCATTTTCTTTTTCCTTGTGGGTTTGCATCATTCATTCATTTCACGTGTTTAATTGTGAAATTCATCACACACACACACACACACACACATAATATATATATATATATATATATATATATTTTCTTTTTTCACTTGATCAATGTCCAAGATACTTGTACTTTACAGCTTAAATAGAAGTACGATGAAAGTTTAACATTTTTTCAGATAGAGCATCATTCCACCCAAACCCCATTTCAGTGTACGAGCAACTCCAAGAAGTATTGCCAAGTAAACAGGGGTTCAATGTACTAACGAGGCTTCCGTGCGTAGTTTATTACCATTGAAAGCAACAATGGTCCTTGTTATTCCATTTCAAAGAATATCCCAAACCGTATCCCTTTTCGCGGAATTTTCGCCAGTTTGTAGTGCAGACATATATATGTTGGGGTAAATGTGCTAAATTGGTAATTATGCATAATTACCGGTAAATATGCATAATTGAAAATATCATGACTTAACCTAACCAATTGTCAAGGGCGTACAGTTGACCTAACCGGGCATTCAATTGACCTAACCTTCAATGCCCTGTTAGGTCAGTTGAATTGAATGTTATAATTAATAATAGATCAACTGTACGCCCTTGACAATTGGTTAGGTTAAGTCATGATATTTTCAATTATGCATATTTACCGATAATTATGCATAATTACCAATTTATCACATTTACCCCAACATATATACTATATATATAATATTATATATATATATATATATATATATATATTTTAACTAAATAATAATGTTAAGTTAAGAAACGTAAAACATGATAAATAACAAATAATTGGGATTTCTGGGAATAACATTTCTGTAAGTTGTTTTTTAAGATTTAGTTTAACCCCCAAATATTCTTTCCTCCATGCTCCATACGATTATAAAATGCCTTGTAGAGCTGGAAACGGGGCAAATGATCCGTATTCATCCGAAAGATTGGTATAGAATTAATTTCAGAGTGTAAACCACTCGTATAACCTATCGGGCTTAGTAATGGGGCTCGATCAGATTTACTATCTACTCCAGCTTAAAAAGAAACTATGTAAATATTAATCGGCTCTAGTTATTCCAAACTCCTCACCCTTTGATCACGGTGGATACCGAACAGAATTAAAGAACTGGTGAGGACTGGATCGTACCTGACGCCCAGAAGACCGGACTGCGATTCCCTGACAATTATTAACCCATTATGGCCCATAACTATTTTTGGATCACCTGAAGATTAGGGCCCACAGCCTCCTCTAGTTAGCCTAATTACGAACTAACGAAAATATCACGACCTAACCTAACCAATCGTTAGGTCAACTGTACGCCCTTGACGATTGATTAGGTTAGGTCGTGATATTTTCGTTAGTTAGCCTTATAAAGCTAACAAAAGAAGGCTCGGGGTCCTGATCTTCAAGTGATCCCTATTTTTTTTGTTTCCTGATATTTCTTGATATTTTGAACTTCAGAGAGACTTTAAATAAACATGAAATAGTTATCTCATTCAGAAAAATTTAAATTAAAAAATAAAAATTAAGGTATACATATACTTTAGTGTCGGAAATTATTTGTACGTTTAATATCAACAAAAATTACGTAAGCCTGACTATAACTTTATTAAAAGAATTAAAACTATTACAGCTGATAAATGCGCCATGTTCTACAGATCTACAGACGCTAAGGCTAACAAAGACCATAAGATCCACTCTAAGGTTAGCCCGAGAAAAAGGAAAGAGTAGGGGGATAAAGAGGAGAATAAGGGGTTAAGTAAGTAGCAAAACCTATCATTCGTGGGTTAACATTCATTCAGAAAAAGAGAAAGAAAGACTCACCATCATCGTCCGCCGGCCACTGCCGACAAGTCGGAAAAAATAGTCGAAGAGAATAGGAAAGGGGTGAAAGATGAAAAGAAGTAAAATAAGAACGCTTACAAACCATGCAAACACAGTCTTAACTCAAACACTGTCATACCATGCAAACTACAGACATGCAAGTAGAGAGAGGATAAGAAAAGAAAAAAAGTAGGAAGAGTATAACAAAAAGTGGGTTAGTTTACGCTACGAGCTACATCTAAGTTCGTGTTAGTCTAATTTTTTATTATTATTTTTTTTAAAATAATTTTATTGCTGGCATATCACACGCTGGCATGTCACAAGCTGGCATTAATCGTCAACAGACTCATCCTCGACTATCACCCACAGAGCTCCTGTTGCTAATTGTTTTATTATTTTAAACAACGTTAATATTTTTAAAATGCCTATCTAAACGGTTTTTAAACATAATAACGCTGGAAGAGTTCACGACGGACGCGGGAAGATTATTCCATTTATCAATTACTTTAAACGTAAAAAATGTTTTTAGCGATGTTAGTACTGAATCGTCTGCCACGCAACTTAAATCCATTATTACGAGTATTGCTATTATCGAAAGTGAACAGTTTGTCAAAATTAACGCTATCGATTTTATTAACGATTTTGAAAACTTCAATAAGCTGCCCCCTTAATCTCTCAGTTTCGAGTGAATGTAAGTCTAACTCTTTAATCCTATCTTTGTAAGACTTGTTGCGCAATGACGGAATTAGTTTCGTGGCGCGACGCTGAACCCTTTCCAACCTATCAATATCCTCACGCAAATACGGGCACCAAAACTGAACGGCATGTTCTAAATGAGGCCTGACTAGGGACTTGTAAAGAGGCAATATAATATTGTTCGATTTAAATTCGAAATTACGCGCTATGAAGCCTAACATCCTATTAGCTTTTGCGCAACACTCCAGGCACTGGTTACTAACTTTTAAATCCTTAGATACGCGTACGCCTAAATCTACTTCCTCGTCAAAGCTCGCTAACCGTCTATTGTCCATCGTGTACGTGTAATTATTGTTACGAGAACCTATATGCAAAACTTTACATTTGTCTACGTTAAATTGCACCTGCCACTTACCCGTCCACTCCATAATCTTATTTACATCGTCTTGAGCCTATTTCTATCGTCCACGTTAACAACTTTACCGCCTATTTTAGTATCGTCCGCGAATTTTGACACGTTACTGGTCAAGCCTACATCTATGTCGTTAATGTAGATTACGAATAGCAATGGGCCTGACACTGAACCCTGAGGGACACCGCTACCTACATTCAACCACCCCAATTCCCCACCACTAACATCGACCCTCTGTTTCCCGGCACGAAGCCATTCCTCTAACCAGTTAGCCACCTGACCGCGTATACCGTGCTCTTTAACCTCCGCAATTAATCTTCTATGCGGAACTTTCTTTAAACGCCTCCCAATGAAAATTTGCGTCATTACCCATAAAAAAGTTACCCCAGTCCACTATTCTCATCCTGCCCGCAAAACTATCAAAATTGGCCCTACCAAAATCAGGGACTTCTATTACGTTACTATCCTTAGTGTTTTCTATCAATAACTTAAACCTAATAATTTGGTGATCACTACATCCCAAACTCTCACCTACTTCTAAACCTTCAACTATATTTTCGCCGTTTTTCATCACCACGTCTAAAATATTGTCACCGCGCGTTGGTTCGGTAACCATCTGTCGTAAAAAATTATCTTCCTTGAACTCACTCAATCTCACCCTCATCATTACCAGTAAAAGTCTCGTAATTATGTTGACGACGTAGTTTTTTCTTTGCCCGGTTAGGTCATCTGTACGCCTTGACGATTGGTTAGGTTAAGTCGTGATACTTTCGTTAGTTTAAACGAAAATATCACGACTTAACCTCACCAATCGTCAAGGACATACAGTTGACCTAACCGGGCAAAGAAGTTACGTCGTCAACATGGTACATCACGTGCCTTGTTTCCCAGCTATATTCATGAATTCTTATGGAGAAATAAATATAAAACTAATTTATTTGTGTATTTGATTACTGTATATCCATTAATGACATTTATCAGTTCTAATATCGTTTTAATACTTTTAATAATAATAATTATAATAATAAAGTTATAATTTCCGACGCTAAAGTATACGTATACCAAAATTAATATTTTAAAATTTCACTTTTAAGTTCTAACCTAAATTGTAGTGTTAAAATGTGTACCACAAAAGGGACGCTGGGCGTTAATGGGTTAAGTATAATATGAAGACTATACAAAGAAGAACCACCACACCAGATATTCTTACCTTACCTTATGAACCTTATGTTGTTTCGTGTGTTGGTCTCTCTTCACACGGAGGTCAAGCTGGTGGCCCCGCCTCTAGGTCTGGCCTGGTGGAGGAGCGAGTTACTTTCTTACGCTCTCCACCGTACATAGCCAGGCACGTCCGGCTCATCTGGTACTGTCCTGAGCCAGGCATCCAGTCTTTTCTTGAAGACTTCAACTTTGACCCCCGTTACGTTTCTGAGGTCCTTAGGAAGCTGGTTGAAAAGTCTTGGCCTCCTGACAACCAAGCTATTTTCCTTCAGGGTTGAGGAGGTCCCTTGTCGTGCTTTTAATTTGGGAACACTACACATTCTGCCTTTCCTATTTTCCAGTGTTGTTTGAATGGTAATTGGGTTTAGTTTTAGGTTTGGTACCAGTTTTTCGATCATTTTCCATATGTAGATTATGATGTACCTCTCTCTTCTTTCCAGTGAGTACAGATTTAGTTTACGTAGTCTTTCCCAGTAGTTGAGTTCTTTGCAGCCATCAATCTTGGCTGTGAAATGCCTTTGCGTTTCTTCTAGTTTATTAGTTTCTTCCTTTTTATATGGGGACGTCAAAACTGAGCAGTATTCAAGTTTTGGTATAATCAGTGTTTTTAGCAGGGGAATCATTACTGTCCTGTCCCTTCTCTTGAACGTTCTTAGAACCTGTCCGGCGACTCTTTTTGCTTTATTTATCGCTATCTGATTTTGTGTTCGAATTTCGCATCATCTGTCATTATTATCCCGAGATCAATCGCTTTCATGCTTCTCTGAATTTCCTGTTTATCTGGAGCATAATATGCAGTCTGTTTAAGTTCTTCTTTTCTACCATATCTCAAGAGCTGAAATTTCTCGCCGATGAATGACATGTTGTTGTCTTCTGACCATTTGTATATTTTGTTCGTGTCCCTCTGCAAGGCCTCATGTACATCGCTGATTTTTCTGCTGATCTTTGTATCGTCTGCAAAGGATGTTACTATACTATTGCTGTTTACTCCGCTGTCTATGTCTGTTAGCATGATAATGAACAGGAGTGGGGCCAGTACTGTCCCTTGTGGTACTGAGCTGCGTACTTCCGATTCTGATGATGATATACCTTGAATTTTGACGACCTGTATGTATATATACAGTATATATATCTTAACTTAATGTAAATTTCTCTCGCTTAAAAAGAAAATCTCTTTAAATATGCAAAAAGTTTCCTTTAGAATTAAGAGATTTCTTTTTTTTACTGAATACTTACTACGCATGGCATAAGTTCTTTTATTTCCACCACCAGAATTCAAGAGTTTGGCTCATTTATCTTTAGGAAATGAATGTTGTACAAAAGTCTCTTTTTTACCTTCAAGCCTTTGTCTGTGTGAACTTTAAATATTGTCTTCATGTAAAGATATTCACTTTACGCTCATTTTTTCGAATATTCTTTGTTCGCATATAATTCTAATGAAGTACTAACCGATCCTGTTCTACCATTTATATAAGATGAAGAGAGAGTAAAAACATATTTTAATTTCAGACGTTTCGAAATGCATAAATTTCATCTTCAGTAGCTAAAAATTAGAATATATTTTGAGTAAAATTCTACAAACTAAAATACAATCATAATATAAGCATAAAAAGTAAAATCGTTATTTGACAATCGAGAAGACCATAAACTCGAATACAATAGCAAAATTAATTGCCGGAGAGATGAAATTAAAATTAAAAACACACTAGTTGTATCGAACAATCATCCACACTCCAGTCAGGCTTACACTTACAGTATATATTTAAAGTGTTTCAGTAATCTGATCACTGAAAGAAAGCCACCCCCAGCCTTCTTTAGTTAGCTTTATAAGGCTAACTAACGAAAATATCACGACCTAACCTAACCAATCGTTAGGTCAACTGTACGCCCTTAACGATTGGTTAAGTTAGGTCGTTATATTTTCGTTAGTTAACCTTATAAAGCTAACAAAAGAAGGCTGGGGTGACTTTCTTTCATTGATCCCAGTAACCTTCAAGTCCATGTCATCGCTGTTGCCATCCAAAATTTGAAAATCAGACTGATAAATTGGGTGGTTCGGTGGTTATGCGTATAACCATAGACGTATATGGGTAAAACTGCTTTTGAAACCAAAAATGTGGAAGTTCAGACCCTGCATCCAGACTTTACCAAACCACAAACCTTTCCAACACGCTTGCTTCTACCAACTGTCCGAGAAAAAGTAAATGTGTTGATACAGTGATGTCATTCCAATTTCTGTTTCAAAACTTCTGCACAGTTGTTCAAACTCAAGTAAAGTAAGTAAGGACGTTTAGACTGAACAATATTCCACTTCTGGTATGATCACTGTTTCAGGAAGGGAAATATTACATTCTTTCCCATTCTTTTAAATAAAGATACGTCACTGTATCGACATACGGCTGTAATCAACTATCAATTTAATGTACTAATGTAAGTATGATCCTCCAGCTAATGTTTTTTTTAAGTTCCTTTTAAAAGTTTTGAAGTGACGCTTCAATAATTTAGACGCTTTTGTATATTTACGAGTGAAGTAGAGAACCGAAATGGGAAGTTAGAGAAGATTAATCGGCGTTTTGATATTTTCTTCTCTTTCATCGGTTTTTATATTTTCTGAAAGATCGTCATATATGAGTGGATGAGCTTCTCTCCCACGACCATGTAAGAGGTGTCCAGGTTTCACCATTGGTATCTATTGACACGTTTTAGGGGAACTTCCGGCTTCATTCTTGAGTTAGTAGACCTCGGGGCAGGATCACCAAACATACGAGGAGAGCTTTCATCTCCGAGCACGCCTGGTTAAACCAGATCATCTTTTCTCTCTTCCTATGTTCTCATTTCTCCGCTTCCCCTCCTCTATGCCCCTCTTGTACTTCCTCGTATCTCTTCGCCGATTTAGATTCTTAGGGAACCTACTCTACCGATGTATAATTGTAGTTGAAAAGGCTAACTCATCCATTGATGAGTATCGTTGAATAAATCAGGCATGGGGCAATTACTTGGTCAGTGTAATTATCATAATTACAATTACAGTTACTTGACATATTCTCAGTTACAATTACAATTACTGTAGAGAGTGAAATACTTAATTACAATTAGTGTAGATGGTGAAATAATTACAATTACAATTACTGAAGATAGTGAAATACTTAATTACAATTACATTTGCAATTACATTTAAAAAGAATTGCATTTTTTTCATAAATACACACTATTTGATTTGTCATTATTTACTTAGGTATTTCAATTCCATTTTCAGTTTTGGCCATCATCTTGTATGAAAATTAAATCATTAGGTGAATAAAATGTACTTTTTTTTTTTCAAACATTGCACGGAACTGTATTTTTCATTACGCATTTCTTGCTATGGACAATTGGACATTAGACATACGTATATGATATGGTCTAATGAAACCAAAGATATAGCACTCAAAAAATACTAATATAAGACAAAAGAAATAGCATTTATTTTATCAAAATAATAAGGGCAAAAAACTGGCACTTTAGTGAGGAACATTTGAAATAAATGGAACATTTTATTTCAAATAAAAAGAATAGCAATTTATTTCAAAAGAAAGTTCCCTGAGACATGATGAGCAAGTAGTTTAAGCTATAAGTATGACACATTAACTTTAATATTCATATAATTGAAAGTAATTGACTGTAATTGTATCAATTATATAGCTTGGTTTCCTAATTTGATTAGGTGCAATTACAATTACTTGCCATTCACTTGAAAAAATGTAATTACAGTCAATTACAAATACAAATTACAATTATCCCATGCCTGGTATAAATATGGTATATCATATTCAGATATCGATACTTCCAGTAAGTCACTATTTGTGAGACGAACTATGTAATTATTTATAAATATATAAGTGAGTACAGTATATGAAAGAACCATAAATTTTACCAATTCTATTATGTCAAGTGGCATGTTTTTAATATCCACTTGGACACTATATTACAGAAAAAAAATTTCCATTGGACATTGAGGATATTAAGGCCTCCATTGAGGCATCAGCAAAGCAAACTTAAATGTGGCTGGTGGACATACACATATATGTATACTGTATATATATACTATAAAAATCTAATTAAAAAAGTTTAGCTACTACTTCACATAAATTTTCCAAACTTTTATTTGAAATCGAGACAAAAACTTTTTAACGACAAGAAAAAAGTTTTTGCGAGTCTCACCTTAAACTTTTTGGGGTTGTATTACATTTACTCTATAACTTTTTGGTTTTGTTTAGTTTTGTCAAGTTTCAGTAAAAACTAAAAGAAAAGAAAGGACTATAAATGTTTATGTACTTATTTTTTCCATATTCAGTACGAATCACCCCTCGAATGGATCCATCTTTCCAGTTATCATAACTCAGGGGAAAACTGATTTACAAGAAAAGTTGAAGTTGGAGTTTCACCTAACCCCGGAGAACAGCCGGGCAAGCTACGCCTTCCGGTGGGAGCTTCAGACCGAAGCTCCTACGAGAAAAGTCAGCCTCGAAGAAATTGTTTGGTTGGTTGTTCCATTTTACATCTTTCGTCCAAGTGAGATCAATGAGACGGGTAGTACCGACATCAACTTCACTCAAAACAAACAAAACTTTCCTAATTTAAATGAATAACTTTTTTTTATTTTTTAGGGTGCATTCTAGGAGAAGTTTTTCCTTCTTTTGGGTATCAAAGCTTCTTTTCAGATGATAAACTAACTGCTTTTAATGATACATAACTTCTTTTGGAGAAGATATGGTCTTCAAAACTTCTGTTTTGAGTGAATTAAGAAAATAGAAGATAATATCTATATTTACAGAAGGTTGCGGGAAGTTTTTTTTTAGTGTGATGGAAAAATAAGTCCCCTTTAAAACGTTAAATTATACTTTCGTAACATTTGTTCTTAACATTTTTAAAGTCTATAGATAATTCATTTACTTTGTCAAAATGTTCTTTGTACAAGTAAACACATGAATTTTAGCTTCAACACAATCCTCATTACATATTTTTTTAGTTGTTTTTTATGCAGAAAGGAGGGACCAAAGGCGGGCGCCTGCAAAAATGCCCCTGATAGTTGGAGGATGAGAGCGGTCACCATTCTTTGAGACAGGCTGGATGAAAGCGAACTTCCAGCAGGAAGGAAAAGTACCAGATGAGAGACAAAGACGAAAGAGTTTGCTTAAGCAGGGTGTCAGCACTGAAGCACAGTTCTTGAGAACAACATGAGGGATCACATCAGAACTGCACGCCTTCCTAGAGCTAAGCCCAATATATATATATATATATATATATATATATACACACACACACAGAGAGAGAGAGAGAGAGAGAGAGAGTCAAATTTGCATGGTATTTCCTTGTCCATTTGAGCAGGACTGTACGAGAAAACATCTTTGGAAGTGATTATAATTTCAGACATAATTAATTCAGAGGAGATGATGGAGGAACAGCGCCGGAATCGTCCAAAGACACAACACACACACACACACACACAACACACACACACACACATATATATATATATATGGGCGGTATGGGCCGCAAGGCCTTTTGAGGTACTTCTTTTCTTTGTAACTCTCTCTATCTCTCTCTCTCTGTATATATATATATTTGGGCTTAGCTCTAGGAAGGCGTGCGGTCCTGATGTGATCCCTCATGTTGTTCTCAAAAACTGTGCTTCAGTGCTGACACCCTGCTTAGGTAAACTCTTTCAGTTCCACTGACAATATATAAATTAATATCAGATGATATAGCAACCCCACTCACAAGACTTATGAATGAGTCAATAGTACTAGGTGTATTCCCTGATCACCTGAAGATAGCCACGGAATCATTTTGAGTAAAGTATTTTAAAGAATCGTATACAATTGACTAATCAAATTCTTAGCTAAATACGATATCCCAGCAAAAACACAACTTGGGTTTGGAGAAAGCCACACCAAAGAAGTCGCTATCAACATACTATTAGAAAATATCTATAAAAACCTAAACTACAAAAACACACAATCTTAGTTTTCCTTGACTTGTCGAAAGCCTTTGATACGCTCTCACATAATATCTTACTAGATAAATTAAACACATATGGCATAAAGGGAAATATGCTAAATTGCTAAATTGGTTTAAGTCATATCTCTTTAATCGTCACCAGTATGTTAAAGTAAATTACATTTCATCATATATGCTGTATTGGAAAGTGGGGTTCCACAATGATCTATCCTTGGACCCTTACTCTTCTTAATGCATGTAAGTGATTTTTATCGATTAACAATATTAGACTGTATTCAATATGCACATGATACAACACTCACTTCTACACACCACGCTATCAACTACCTCATGAACGAAGTGAACAGGCAATTAGATCATGTCTATAAATGGATGTGTGCAAATAAGCTTTTACTAAACTTGACAAAATCATCATATATGATTGTAACTAAAAAACTACATCGTGCACACACCATTAATAATTGGAAACACTCCTCTTGCAAAAGTAAATGAAGTTAAAGTTTCTGGCATCAAGTTATATGAAAAATTAAATTTCAAAAGCCACGCACAACATATCAAATCAAAAATATCTAGATTTCTCTACATAATATTTAAACTCAAAGCAACAATTCCCCAAAATGCCCTCCTCACACTGTATTACTCATTTATTCATCCACACTTACTATATGGAATCACAGCATGGGGTAGAACAGAGAATTATATACGATATCCGCTAGAAGTAATTCACAAAAAATGCTTACGAACTTTCTCAAATAATGAAAACAGACGATATCATACCTCTCCAGTGTTCAGAAATTTAAATATTCTAAAACTAAATGACTTGTATAAACTTATGTTGGTATCAGTATGTCCAAAGTTGCTAATAATAGAACCTATACTTCGAGCATTCACAGGCGATTACCCCCATCAGACCAACCATAATCATAATACAAGGTTTTGCAATGATTTCATACATAAACCAAATTATTTCAGGCAATTTGCAGGAAATCCTCTCTCTTACAAAGGGGCAGATATCTGGAGCGCTATACCTATTAATATCAGACAAGCACCATCGTTAATTTCGTTTCACAACTCACTAGAGAAACATTTTATTCACTCCTATTAATGTATGTGTGTATATATATATATTATATATATATATATATATGCATATATATTGGAACTTGTAAATATTACTAACCAATGAAAATCACCTATTATACAGGGTGTTTCAGGAGGAAAGGTCAATATTTCGGGAGGTGATAGTATCGGTCATTGTGAGAAAAAAAGTTCATATGAACATGTGTCTAAGTCTGAATGGTTACGGAGATAGAGCTGTTTGAATCTGATGTGCGCGCAGCTCTTCCTCCCCCCGCGGTGGTCCCAGTCAATGGCCACCAAGGTCTCCAGATCTCTCTCCATTAGATTATTGTTTGTGGGGGTGGATGAAAAGTCAAGTTTACAAAAGAAAGGTGGATACACGAGACGAATTGCTCGCGCGTATTTTGGATGCTGCCGCCCACATAAAGGAACGTCAAGATCAACTCAGACGAACAACACGCGATCTTCGCACACGAGTTGCAAAGTGCATTGAGGTTGACGGTAGAATTTTCGAAAACGTATTGTAAACTGTAACAAATTTGTCATTTCTGTATCTGATACCACTCAAAATGCCAATGTTTAAACATTAAATGTTAGAAACAGTAATTGGTTTCTCTTTCTTGATTACCATTAAGAATGCTTTTGTATTTTTAGTTTAAACAGCTCTATTTCCGTAACCATTCAGAATTAGACACATGTTCATATGTACTTTTTTCCTCACAATGACCGATACTATCACCTCTCGAAGTATTGACCTTTCCTCCTGAAACACCCTGTATATGCCAAATTCACAATTTTAGATTGGGTGCAGTCACAAGCTATATAAATTATATGTTAAAGTTTCCATTATGTTACGCCATAGTTATAATATGCCTCATTTATTTGTACTTTTGTAACTCTAAGACTGTATCATCATTTCTAATTTGTAATATTAGAAATTAATTATTACATTGGGCAACAAAAAAAAAATTCTTCTGCTACTGGAGAAAATGCACCTTTTTCGGGGTAATTTGACAGTGGTAATTCCAAAAATTTAGTCTAGAATTACTGATCACCTCTAGTTTTTGAGTTATGATAAGGTCATTCAAAATATTTTTCTAAATAGTAAAAAAAAAAAACTTTTCCTGTAAAAACCTTACTTGTGCTTTGAAAATTGCATTGAAGAATGTTTTAAAACGATAAAAGACACACTATAACTATTGCAAATAGGATATAGAAGAAATAAATGGCCCAGCCAGGACCCACCCTTTTCCCACCTGGTCATACCAAGCTCCTGATTACCATTTATTTCATCCATCTATCCATCTTTTAATTCTTTATTGATAAACATACGACATAGATATTAATGGAAAAAAGGATTGAGTACATTAAGGTTGCAATATTTATTGAAAATACATTTAAGTACTGTCAAAACACGTAGTACTATTTCTTAGTTATTTTTTTGCAAAATATTTGCTTGACTTATTGCGCCTTTTGTTCATGTTCTCAGTTTCACGCTGTAAGAACCAACAGTAATCTCCCATCATCGCTGGATTCCATCGTCCTTGATAGCGCTGTTCCATTATAGAGATATCTTAGTGAAATCGTTCACCATGTTCATCGCTCACTGCACCTAAATCATTTGGGAAGAAGTCTAGATGGGAGTGTAAGAAGTGCACCTTTAATGACATCCTACACCCCATATTTCGATAATTCTCGAGCATATCATTTATTATCCCAACATAGTTTTCATCTCTGTGATTTCCTAAGAAATTATGGACAACCAATTTGAATGAAATCCAGCAGCAAGTTCTTTCTAACTGAGCATTTTCTCAAAATTAATATCCGTCAGCACTTCCCGAATCTGTGGCCCAACAAATATGCTTGCTTTCAACTTAGCTTCACTGATTTTTGGGAACTTGTTAGAAAGATAGAAAGACATCTGAAGCCATTGCCATCTTTGTTCATTCCTTTTACAAAATTCTTCATGAGTCCCAGTTTGATATGAAGAGGGGGTAAAACACATTTTGAGGATTCACTAAAGGTTGATTTTTATGTTCTGTTTTCCTGGGATGTAACTCTCTCTCAGTGGCCATTTCTTCTTTATGAAATGATTTTTATCATCTCGACTGTCCCAGAGACAAAAAGTAGCAATGTTTGGTATACCCACTCTGCAATCCTAGAAGTAGTGCAATCACTTTTAGATCACCACAGATGTTCCACCTATGTTGATCAGTTTGATGGCTTTAAGGATAGTCTACATGCTTTCATAGGTTTCTGTCATGTTAACAGTATGAGCAAGAGGAATCGATGGCTTAGTGTTCCCATTGCGCAAAAGTACAGCTTTCAGACTAACCTTAGAAGAATCTATAAAAAGTCTCCATTCTTGAGGATGATGCTCAGTACCCAGTTCTTCCATTGGTGCATCAACATTGGCACAGAAACACAAACTATCTTGCATGCTGTAATGAAGAGAAAGACTTTGATGGTGACTTCGATAAATTTAAACTTTTGTGCCTGGAACTAATAAATTCCACTGCTGCAAGCGAGAGCCAAGAAGTTCTCCATGTTGCTTTCATAGAGACAAGTCACGAATCAGATCACTTAGTTCTTCTTGTGTGATCAGATGGGGCAGTTTATTCTGAGGTGCCATAGAAGAACTAGATGAAGAGAATGACGATGAGTTATTATCTTCATCGCAGGATGACCCATCTGCTTCTGAATTTTCCGGTGGATTTGGCACTGGAAGATCATCCCCATGGGGTACTAGTTTCATTGCAGATGCAATATCGGGATAACTAATATATTGCTTAGTCTTGCTTGAATGTCCAGAAACATTTGTCATGCAAAAATAACAGTCAGTTAGATGATCTTTAGGCTCACGCCATATCATCGGAACTGCAAATGGCATACTTGCTCTCTTCTTATTCAGCCACTGCAAACTGTACAACACACATGTGGAGCCCAGTATTTTTCTTAGTCACCAATCTTACACTCAAAGTAGTGGTAGTAAGCCACCTTCACTTTGTGTGTGATGTTCTTCTTTTGTGAAACTGTAATGTATTTTCCACAATTGTAGCAAAAACTGTTTGGGTGGTTTTTTAATTTCCAGATTTTACTTAAACTTGAGGCAGCCACCATTTCTAATGATCTATGAAGAATCGAAAAGAATTTATGTTCACAAAACTAGAAATTAAAAGTGCAACAAACAGTTCTGCGAAATATAGCACACCGAATTTAATTTTAATTGTGCACAAAGCGACGCGAAGTGTCGAACTAAATGACTGAGAGAGAGAGAGAGAGAGAGAGAGAGAGAGAGAGAGAGAGAGAGAGAGAGAGAGAGAGACGTCTGACTCTGCTCCCTTCATATGACTCCACCCCATTCATATTCAGACAAAAGACTACTCGAATGTGTTAGCAAATTCAGCATGTGAGGTATTTCTTATTTCTGGGCGAATTTAGTGATTGTGGGAATGAAGCAAGGCTGATGCATTTCATTACACTGAGCTGATTACACATGATATTGCACACAGTGCTGTCAAATAATTGATATACAGTACGTCAGTAACTTAAAATCTAAAGATGATGGAAAAATTCTGACTATATTTTTTAAATCAGTACCATCAAATTACTGAAATCACCTCAGTTTGTTTCAGTAGCAAATTTAATGTTGTCCAGTGTTATCGATATTTCAACACCTTCTGTTTACCGCATTGTTTATCGTTTTTCTTTTCTATTATTCCTATTATTATTTCTATTATCATACCGTATTGTTTACCTCTTCCTTTTCTATTATTTCAAAGATTATTTAAATTTTAATTTGTCATGACAGAATTAACTAAATTCAACTTTATTTTATTTTCCACAAATTCTATTTATATTTCTTAGTTCCCTTCATAAAAATAGAAATGAATCTGAAAGAGTTTTGCCTGAAAAGCTGTCATGCTTCCGAATAGCATATTCAGACAAGAATACTGTAATTAAACTTCTTGTTACTAAAAAATACAAAATTAAACGTTAATGCCAACATTGTGTAAACCTGAAGGGACGTGCTGTAATGTGTTCTTTCTGAATAAAGATTATTGTGTATATACAGTATATATATATATATATATATATATGGGCGACTGACTCATTGAGGTGAAAACGCAGTTTGTTTCTTAACTATCTTAACTCCAAACATCCTAATTAATTTCGAAATTGAATCTCAGAATTCTCTGTCCTTTCTGGACATTAAGATTACCAAAACAGACTCTTCTTTTTGAAACATTCGTATACCCCGAACCCACATTTACTGGTCTTACCACCAATATCATTTATTTTATTGCTTTGAATTTTGATTTTGAAATTTGATTTCCACTTTGGCGTACAAAGCATTTAATATTTGTTCAAATTATTTTAAGTAACGTAGAGTTAGAATTTCTTAAACTCCTTATAAAGAATAATTTTCTTTAAGCTTTATAGAAACTACACTAGGTCGGACCTTAAACAGATTAATTAATCCTACTACTAGAAATATAGTCACGGTTCCCAAGAATACCCTTTATTTCTCTTTACGTTATACAGACTCCTTAAGTTTCAGTATAAGGAATAAACTCTTGAAACTGTTTAAAGAAGTTTATCCATAGTTAAGTACCAGTGTTATATTTACTCCTCCCACGCCAGTTTTTCATTTGTTTAAATAAAAAGATACTATACCTACAATGCTTCAGTCCTTCACAGTTTGATTAATGGTAGAGAAGTACGTCAACTGATACCATAATACTCATCGACCCTTACCTTAATTTCGCTCACGTAGCTGTCAACATGTGTGGCGTTGCAACCACAGTTAAAAGTGTAAATTAGGTTGAAGACGAAAGCATCCGGTCAACCTTTCCTTAAGTTTAAAAATAAAGGAAATATGGTTAAAATTATTGGTAAATATAAATTTGAAGTCAGTTTCAGTTGAGGTTAAATTTATATCTACCATGTAATAACAATTTCCAGTTTTGACTACAGCAACATCACCCCTCATTTGTGGATTTGGTAAAGGAGAGAGTTGTTTCCCATTCTCATCCTGCCCTCGTAGGATATTCCACAGATATTCCACACAAGAACCTGTTCAGTTGGTTCATGAAATTCGGCAGTACATTAAAAACTATTGGGCCTCGTATTCTGAGGGTATTTTCCACGTTAGCTTTCATGGCCCCCCTGTCCCACCCGCAGCTGGGATAATACAGAATCTACTTGTTCTCTCATTTCATTATGTTACTCTTTTATTTCTAAAGTATGAGACATGTTCTTCGAGTATTTTCCATATGTATAAATTGTATATTGTTGTGTATCGTTTGTCTTCTTTCCAGGAAGTAGAGTTTCAGAGATTATAATGGATACCAGTACTCCTTATTTTTCGTTTCCTCTGTATTCGACGTAAAACGCCTTTGTATGGCTTTTATGTTCACAAGGTCTCGTTTACTGTATAGGATTGTGAGTACTGAGCAATATCCAATTATTGGTAAGACTAAACTCTCCCATAATTTGAGCATGATGTTTGCTTTTCTGCTGTGAAAGTTCCTTAAAATAGTTCCCATTACTCCTCTAACTGTTATAATTTTAATTTTATAGTGTTTCCTGAATTCTTTGTCCGATGACATTATTAATCCAAGATCCATGATTTGTGGGTTTGACATTATCTTTTTGTCTTGTAGTACTTTGCACCCTTCATTCTGTAGCTCCTTATTGTTACCGTATCTCATAAGTTCGAATATTTCTTCGTTAAACTTCATATTGTTGTCTTCGCCCATTCGAATAATGTTTCAATGTCATTTTGAAATTTTTCTGTTACCTTCATTTGATATTTCCTTGCATATTATTGTTATCCGCGAAACACGATGCGATACTGTCATTTATATTTGCATCAATGTCTGCAATCATTATTATAGACATCAAGGGAGCTAATACTGTGAAACAGAGCTGAGACTTTTGACACTTCAGAGTTTACCCCATTTACTACCACTCTTTGTGTTCTCTTGAGTAAAAAAATTAAATATTCATCATTCCAGTTTTCCACTAATTCTTGTATTCTTAAGTTTATGGGCTATAATTTCATGTTCATTCAGTAATATATATATATATATAGAGCTGGGCACTTGCGTTTTTTTGCGCGTTTTTTTGCGGTACTGCGGTACTGCGGTACTACTACCGCACTACCAAACCGGTACCGCATAACGCAGTACCGCAAAGGATCGCTGAAAGTACAGCAGTACCGCTACCGCATTCAAATTTCCCGCGGTACTTTCCGCGGTACCGACCAACACGGTAGTACCGCAGTACCGCAGTACCGCAAAAAAAACCGCAAGTGCCCAGCTCAAAAAAAATAATAATATATATATATATATATATACACACGCACACGTTGGTCAACTTAAAAGTGTGCACTGCAAAATATAACATATACAATATATATACCTTTCAACCTTTCAAAGGTTCCGTGTGATGATTCTTCATTTCATGAAGGTCAAGTTTGTCGCCCCTCCTCTCCTTTAGAAATATAAATAATGCACCTCGATGGTGTAGTGGTTAGCGTCGCTAATATACACAGTTATATTAAATAATTAAATATATTGAAAATAATAATATACGAAACGTATAATCAATTGCATATTAGTACAGGAAATATATATATATATATATATATATATATATATATATATATATACACACACACACACAGTTAAATAAATAAATATACATCCTTTATGTTCTACGGCGCAAAACACTAAACTCACACGTAATCGAGTCTACATTCACATCGTTATTACTTTGTACTACGCGGTAAAACCGTCCAAGCAACACTTCACCGTTTAACTTGTATGGATGCCTATATTCGACATAAATAGCTTTCATATCGTTCAATACTATTTTTGCGCCCACGTTACATTCGGTTGGCAAGTTATCTTTGAACACGGCTAGAATACAATCAAAAGCACGCACAAAGAAGTCATCGTTAACCACAACATCATTATTAAATACAAGTCTATAAACACTCCTTTCCAATCGAGGGTTTTTTCTTACCGTCCCGAGCTTTTCAATCGTGAACTCTTCTTCACTCTGCATAGCGGCAATTGAAATAATCTTCCAAGTCGTAACGACAGCTATTCATTATGTAAAATACAGCTCTTCAGGGTGAACAGTATAGACAAGCTCTGCCCTGTACCGCTGAAGTGTTTTGTACCAAAGTTCATGATATTTCAAAGAATCTAAACCTTTTAAATATGTATCCAGCTCTAGACCATTCTCGCCTTGTTCATTCCTACATTCGATAAATCCGTCGAGCAGAGCGGTGTATGCGTATTCAAGAACCGTGTCAAAATAAATCAAATCCGTAACACGAGCGTCTAATATAGGCTTCAGCTTGCGGAATCCAACGATTTCAAACATTCTGTCGAGGATGAAACAGTTTCGCTTGGGACAAGAATGTTATTATCAGATGCATTCTTCCACATCAGTCGTATATCAATGCATGGCTGTTCATTATTTATACACAACGTGCAAACAACGGCAAATGAGGGGGCGTCACTAATCTGCTTTCTTCTTGTACCTACACCTGCAGGTATTTTATAACGGTCCTCTTCCCACTTCTCAACTATCACGAAGATTCTATTCATCTCCTCAACACTTAAATAAATAACATTACGTTTACCAGAGTTTGCTTGCCTGCAAATCATCGTTTCAAGTACATAGTTAATGGTGCCGGTTTCACGCCTGAACACGCGTAATGACTTCGTCACGGAGACATCGTACGAGACGAGGCGTTGAGAATGCTTCTCAAAGGAAGTTCCATCGTATTCGCACGTCCACACGGTTCAAGCTCTGAGATGACTATCAGCCGCAGGTGGACGGAACGGCTCGACAGGCGGAGTAAGTCACGCTGGTGAAACGTGTACAGGTTTGTTCGAAATCGTGTGTTTCGTGAAGTACACGGGTGGCGGCTCCAGGGGGGGAGCGAGTCACACCATAAACTGCTGAAGCGTTTACAAGCTTGTTCGAACATTTGTGCCCTTGGACAAACAGAATCTTCCGCTACATGAAAAAATACCGGCCTTAATGTTTTATCACTCACCAGACGTTCATTTCCACAAATTAAACATCTTCACAATCCGGTGCACTATTTGAGAGAAACATATGCCCATATTTATCCTTTTTGTTTAACATGCGATACTCGTCTCTAAAGTCTGTCAAAAACTCACACAGCCCATTAGCCACAACCTCACCTCAAACCTTGTCATGATAAACAGGGCGTCCATAAATGATTACTCTGATTAAAGCATGCTATAACTTTTAAATAAACACTCATGTTCAAACACAGTTTTAATCATAAGTAGATAAACATACAAAGTTTTGATACATAGTTAATGAACTTAATAAGCTTCCACATGTGCACCCCCAGTGGCACGTAAAATGTCTAAACGGTATTCACACTCACGCCACACATTGGGCGCATGTTGTTCGTGAAACTCTCGACGCAACATTTCCAAATTGATGGATTGGCAGGGACGGGCCAATCCCATGGCCCCCAAGATCACCAGACATTACCTCGCTGGATTTCTTTCTCTGGGGTCATGTTAAAGATTTGGTTTATGCAACAGTTGTTCCAGATATCAGGACATTGCGAGAACGCATTACGGATGCAATTGCAACAGTTAACCCACAAATGTTGGAAAATGTGTGGCGTGAGTGTGTATACCGTTTAGACATTTTACGTGCCATTAGGGGTGCACATGTGGAAACTTATTAAATTTATTAACTATGTATCAAAACTTTGTATGTTTATCTACTTATGATTAAAACTGTTTGAATACGAGTGTTTATTTAAAAGTTATAGTATGCTTTAATCAGGGTAATCTTTTATGGACACCCTATATATTAATATAGTGGTAAAAATACTTAAGATTCCCCATGATGACATTCTCAACTGTAGGGTACGAGAGTCGGTATGGTGTAACATGACATAATATGCTTGTCACACCACTCATCAACAAGACTCACTATCCATAACCGTTGCTTATCTTCTGAACGTGTTGCTTCTTCTACTTCGCGGTATATGTGAGCCTTCATAATGGTTAGGTCTATAACATACTTCAATACATCGTTTGTATTAAGAAATCCTACAATGCCCTCGCCAGAATACCCGTAGAGTATTTGAACATCTTGGTCCTTCGCACGGCTCAATGTAGCCTTAAAAGTATCAAAGGAGGGGGGAATAGGGAGTTTTTAAGTATCCACCACATCTTGGCACTTTGCCGAATACCACTTCATAAATGTTGAACACGCAATATTAAAGGTAGCCATTACTATTTTTTCTACGCGGGAGAACACACGTCTGACCTCAAGGGTATGCAGAGGTCAACTGAGCAAGAAGGGATAGAGATATGCTCAGGTAGCGGGAGAACTCACATTGCCGATCTTAAAGTGGGCGGAGTTTAGCTTTTTACTGTACACACACACACGCACACACGCAAAGGAGAAAACGAAACCTCAAATGAAACAAATATACGTGATAAATAAACATATCAGTACACATATATATAAATACAATCAAGGATTAAAGTAGCCAAAGGGTATGGTATCATAGGTACCAGGCACCAGGTAACGCTTCCTATAGGTGTTACGGCATACCTTCGTGCCCCTAAGTTCCTTCACACACCCCAGTTTCTGAGCCCGAAAATTGTGCGTCCCCACAGTCAGTTGGGGTAGCTGGTCACCCTCATCATCATCCAAGCACACTAGATCCTTCAACGAGTCAAAGTAAACCACTCGACGGTTCGCATGGTTAAGCGTGATACCCTTAGCTTTCACGATATACTTCATGTCATCCCCTACCCTCACCCGAACCCCATAGGTTTTAGGCCCTGTTGAGACAAAAGAGTCGGCGTATGCGAGGTCTCCATACTCATCCTTGATCTCATCAGTCAACTCTCCGAGGAATTCACCAATGGGAGGCACGTATTCACCTTCTCTCGCTGTGAATATCACGCTGTGTCAGCGAACAACACCCTCCGTCCAAGAGAGTGCAAGAGGCCCCAAAGTTTGATGCGGGCGTAGGCCGTTGTGAAACTAGCTACAGGTATGTTTGTAACCCGTGAGGTATCTGTGGCCAATTCGGAATTGTTGTACTTTATTATGTAAGTATTACCTACATTCACGAACTCCATAATCTCTTTATCGGGGGGCGTTGGCATAATCCCAGACTTCACTATAACTTTGTGCCAAATGGACGTTCCCTTTGCCGGTATTCTGCGCAAACTTTCCCCAAAGACTGTTTAGACATAAATTTGCACTAAAGCGCTTGCCAGGATTCTTAAAATTTGGGATCGGTGAAACTATATACCTTCATGGGCACGGTAACGCTGAATATAAGCCGTTTTTTCGTCTTCGGTATCCACCCCTCGTGGATATCCTGAAGCCTCAAACTTATCCTTCAAAAAAGCGTTTACTGTATAAGGTATGAAAAGGTTGGGTAACTTCTGAAACCTCCACACCTCATGTATCTTCATTATTCTATACCCATGGCGAACGGCTAGGGCCAGCTCAGGGATTGTATATACACCCCTGATCTTACGCTGGTGGGTTGCATGGTCACAAGCACCGTTGTTCTCTTCTGCGCACTTCAGCACAGGGGAAACATGAGCTTGTGATTTATAACGACGCGTAAGATTGGCATCCATAAATCGCGAGGGGGGAGCACGTCTACGAAAGAGAGTCCAAAGTAGCGCTCATTCAAGTTAGCTGAAAACTCCTCGATGGTTGGTATGGTGGGGCGCACCATTTTTTCAGGTGCACCTACGGGGTACGGATTGTTCTTCATGACGTAGGGGTATAAGGAGCAGAAGTCGTAGTAATGGAGTTTCACGCCCTCCGTAGACGGAAAGTATAGCTTGAAGGGATTTGTATGCCCTCCGAACAAGCTATCACCGCATTTGAGAGGATCTAGCACCATCGAATGTTTGATCGTGTTTATTTCTTCACGGTACTGTTCATCTGTTTCCATCCGTGCATCATACTCATGCTCCCACAAGACTTTGCGAGTGAACTGGGAGCCTATAAGTTGATCGCGGGTGCGGGTCCACACAAGACTGTCGGCAGGAGATCTACCGTGGATATCTCCTACGATTCCACACTCAGGACGGGGGCATCCGTGCCACCAGCAACCGTTAAAGGAGTACACAGTCTTCTCACCAGTGACACGGTTTTCACTTAGACCATCAACCCAAAAAACACGACCATTAACCTTAATGGGTACTTCACCCGTGTTGCGGGTATGCTTTATGTATACACCTGTCTGCTGCTGTAGGTGTATGAGCCAGTAAATAGCCTTGTGCCCATAACTGCGGGGATTGTTTCTGTGGATAACGGCTAAGGTGTCTTTAGGCATGAAGTTATTCTTGAACACCGTAAAACATAATGAGGCGATGGTGGTTGCGACTTGCAACGGATCGCATTTGAAACGACTATGTACATCCTTCTAAAGGCCTGGAAACATACTCTAAGCACGCGCACATCATTCACGCAATAACGCTCACATTCATCAGCTATATTATAAGGATTACATTCATTAAAACTGTTGTAGTATCGGTCAAAATCTTCACGTTCATCTGTACTCATACATTCATAGTTAAAGTAATGTTTGGGTGGAGGTAGTCCTACGTAATTTAAAGTTTCGCTAGTGAGGAATGTGTAAGGGAAATATCCTTTTGAAACTTCAGCGGCTACGCCCATCACCTTGGGTAGCTTTGCTAATTTACAAGGTGTGAATAATAAAGTGTCTTTAAACTGTACATTACCTCTTATTTGCATCTGTATTAGTTTGTTGCCTCTTTTCAAGGGATCACCTGTAAATATCTCAGATGACTCGTGCTCAAGCAACTCCTTATAAAGGAACTGTGTGTCAAATTTTGCCCCGTTATGGGCAGAATATACACAGTCATTTTTTTAACTTGTCCGCTAACTTGACAATATAGGACACAAAGAGTTTCACAGGGCTATCGTGGGCATTCGTTTTAAAAACGTTTGTCCGTTTACCACATTTGTGACACTCATCACACTCGCTCTCCATACACTCATCACAGATAGTCTGGCTTACAAGTAAATGTGGAATAACCTCTTTGGTTTCAGCATTCGTATATGTTTCTATATCGTAGTACACAGTTATACAAGGTCTGTTTTTAGGCTTGGCGTCTTTCATATAACATACATGCTTTACTCCAACCGCCTTATATTTCTCATGGCATGTAGAACAGTGAATTTCATCACATTTGTGCTCAAATTTCCCCAATTATCCATCATATGAAACATACCACATTCACAGATTCTCATTTTCCTGCACGTGCCAATTGATTTATGGAGCTCAAAACAGTTATTATTGAAAAATGTGCGTCTACACACATCACAATCCCTCTTCTCAGCTTCAACTACACGGCTTTCACATTTGGAGCTTTTACACTGCTCACATACCATGTGGCATTCTTTACAATGTTTCACTCTTTCATCCGCAAACTCGATACATCCCTTACACAAATCATGTCTTCCATATTTTCGACTTTTATCATAACTCGCATAAAGGTCCCTTATATTATGGATGGGTAGATATGTTCCTGACAGCCCTAAAACAAGTAGGGGTCTTGTACGATCTCTCACACTGCTTTTAAAAACATACACAGTCCTACGACGATCATCCATTCCAAATACAACTATACGAGCATTCATTTCCTGTTCTACCCTTCTCAGCTCTTCAGGACCCATATTAGTCAAATTCAAGTTTACAGTCTACAGCTAGTTTACGGGCACGCTCCACTACCGTAGGCAACCAAATGTTTTTGACCCATGTATTTAGTACAGTAAACATACGGGCCAAGACTACTGCTATAAAGCCGCAACCACGATCGGCGTTTATATGCCGTCTATAAATAGCCTGAGAATTGAAGTTAAGAGTATAAGGTGTGCACTATGACCCGCAACACGGAATACACGGTCAATATTTACCGTGAAGTTGTCCATATTGAAGGCTATACTACTTTGAGAGGCCTGCATTATACGGCTAATATATACTCTATATCTTCAGCTGCCAAGCGTCTGAACGGTATTACTACCCAAAAATCATCTACATCTCCGTCATCTGACCCGAATCCGAAGGACAGCCTCGTCCTGACTTCACGTTCGTCGCGGTTCTGAAGGGCAAACTCTACAATACGTTCAACTATGCGCCGTAGTCCGTGTTCAACACCATTGCTATACATGGATCTAGGATCAACCCTGACTATATACCGATTTCTAGTCAAGGCCGGGGTGGGGTAGCGGTGCGCACCAACTCGAATGTTATGCCATCCTCAACAGAACGAGAAGCTGCTGTGGAGGATGTACCCGGAATTGAATAAGGGGGTATATTTGAGGAAGGTACTATTGTGGGGGTTGTGTCGTAAGACGTAGAAGGTTGGGGCTCTATTACTGGTGGTCTAACAACCGCTCAATCCTGGCGTGCTTTATACCTGACGTGGTGGGCTCTTCATCATGCCTCCGCTTTGAACTGACGCGTGCTACAGGTATCGCTGGTGAGGATTCGTCAGCGGGGATGGATTCTGTGATCACAACTGCACGGTCAACGGGTTCGTCTGTGATATCGATGATGGGGTGCTGTACATCGTCGTCATTCACGGTTCTGTGGAAGAAGAAAACAAAATATAAGGAGCAGCACTCAAAATTTGTAATATTTTGTAAATGACCCACTTAGGGGTGTGACGTGTTAGAGATGGAATCTGTAGAAAAATTCAGGTTCACAAGCCCCTCCACATGTATTATATCTGGCCCTACAGGATGTGGAAAAACTGTATTTATGCTTAAAATCATTAAAGATAAGGGGAGATGTTCTCAAAATTTGTGCATAAAGTATATGGTGCTATTCGACGTATCAGTCAGTGTTCAACGAGTACCAAGATGAAATTTTGTTCCACAAGGGGTCTATGACGTTAATTCGTTAAAAGGTAATGACATACAGTTATTGTAATTGACGATCTCATGTTGGAAATGGATAAAACGTTTGCCGAGACATTTACAGTGTTCTCCCACCATCTTAACATAAGCGTATTCTTCATCAACAGAATCTATTTTTCAAAAATAGATACATGCGCGATGTGTCGCTAAATACACAATATCTAGTCTTATTCGCAACGTAGAGATGTGTCACAAATTGGGGTATTAGCCAATCAAATGTTCCCGAATCAGCGTAAGGAGTTTTTGGAGGTTTATAAAGAGGCCACAAACCAGCGTTATGGATATTTGCTTTGTGACCTTCACCCGCGAAACACGTTTAGGGTGCTTCTAAGAACGAATATATTCCCAAGCGAACCTGAAACGGTGTATATTCCAGAATGACAAATAGGCTGAAGAAATATCGTGAATTAATAAAAATCTATCAACGATTGCCCCGGGCACTGCAACAGATGTTTGTTAAAAATATCGACTCTGGCTTTTTAAAATGCATCTGTGAAATCTGTCTTAATGTTATAAAATGTAATGTGCCAATGAAACCCTCTCAGAAGGCTCGTCTACGTCGTTACAAGAACATAATACGAGCGCTCGCTCATAAAAGTCAAACTGTGGGTAAGAAAAAACGAATTATTGTAAAAAGGGGAGGATCATTCCTACCCATCTTATTTTCAGTTTTGGGTCCTTTACTGACTAGATTAATATAATGAAGAAGGTGGTTGTAATTCAAAGATTCCAGACACGGCTCTAGAACCCCGTAAAAGCAGGTTTAAAAGAATGGAAAGCGAGTTGATAACCCTATTAAACTGAAATGTCACCTGATGAGAAAAGGATATTGTACCAAGAGGCTTTGCAGAAATTTCTTCATAAGTACGAAGATTATAAAAATCCTACAGAGCTTCCCGTGCTTATTAGGCACAGCGCGAGTAGTGCTGAGCATGGCGACACAGGACCTGGCCCCGACGTTAGAGATGACCAACCAAAGAACAACGGAACACAACACATCGAACATGAGCTAAAAAACAGCCTCCCACATATATTGAGGAATAAAGGCTTAAGTCTTTATGATCTATTGAGTGAGGACCCCATCATACAGTGGGCCGATGCAGGCGAGGTCATTGTTGAAGGAACAAGGGTACAAGAATCCAATATCGTTGATACTTTTCATGATCTGGTGAGAAAGTGGGACAGACACTCGCCAACAGGATGGAAGCATATTAAAGCAAGACTACATCAAATAAATGTCCCCATAACATTGGTAGGTAATCTGAATAGGTTAAAAGACTTGGATCAAGCTCGCATGTGTCACAACTGATTACGCCATCGCCCCCAGCAGCAACGTCTCTGAAGAGGAGAAAGAAGAGAACAAACGGCCAACCTTATCCATGTTTCTCTAAAATACGCAAATGACTAACATATTACGTAAACGCTATTATGACATTTCTAACCCCGCCTCCTATGGTGGCGTTAATAGATTGTACAGAGGTGTTTACGGTGTAAGGAAAAAAGATGTTGAGCGGTTTTTGTGGGAACAGGATGCTTATACACTTCATAAACCGGTGAGAAAAAGGTTTAAAACGGCCAAGACAGCCGCGGATTCGATTGACTCTACTTCGAAGGCGGATTTAACAGGCATGCAAAGATATTCATTATATTATGACGGACACCGCGACATCCTATTCATAATAGATGTATTCTCTAGATATCTGTGGCTAATTCCCATAAAAAATAAATCACCTGAAACAGTTGCTAATGCGATCAAAACGTTGATGTTAAAAGAAGAAAGGGTTCCTGGCTATTTTTGTACGGATATGGGGAAAGAATTTACAGGTCGCGCTTTTCAGAACATGCTGACAGAGTTTAATATCAGTTAATACACTAGCAGTTCTATACATAAGGCCTCTTTAGCTGAAAGAGTTCAACGTACCATAAAGGAACGCATGCATCGCTATTTTACACATAAAAACACATACAAATATGCAAAACGTTCTCGGTTCATTGGCTTCATCATACAACCGTTCACACTAGTGCTTGCATAATACCGAAAATTTTCAATACCGGTATTTGGAGGCAATTATGCTAATCCCGGTATTGATACCGGTATTATGAAAAAAATAATTTATTTTGATTTATTATGGTGCCACCCTACCAACCCTCCCACAAGTCTGAGGGACTTGCAGTACTCACCATATTTACTATAAATTAATGACCCAACTCCAAATAGATGGCATTCTATTCGAAAAAGTTTATACAGTAAATTACTAAATTGTAATAAAAATATTATTTGAATTTTTTTTTAGCATATTATTATACAACTACTCTACAATGTTGAAAATCCAAGTGACAAATGTAAGAAGAAAGAACGATGCATTGGGATTTGGGAACGCGATGATTTGAAATCGTGTGCATAAGTTTTTGAACGTATCTAATACGTTTTAAAACGTTTGAAGCGAAAAAATTGACAAAGTACGTTACAGTTTAAAGCATTACTTATTAAAGTCTCCTAGAACACGATAAATCTGGTTTATAAGAATTATTATGTATATATATATATATATATATATATATATATATATATATATATTTATGTCTGCAATAAAGAGTTTTTGTTTGTTTTGTTTGTTTGTTATAACCTCTTTTCATGATCCATACATAATATAAATTTATAAAAGTTAGTGCAATAAATAGTTTTCTTTGATAGAAAGGAATAGAAAACGAAAAAAAGAGGTTAACTGCAAAATACCCTGAAACTTTTTTTTTCTCCGAATCCTCCAAAAACAGTTTATTTGCCTATCGGATGGCTAAATTGCCTAAATTTTACAATAGCAATTTTTGTCAATACCGAAAACCTATAATATCGGTATCGGTATTATTTGTACTTCTTCAATACCGGTATTAATACCGGTATTTCAATACCGGTTTTAACCCCTAGTTCACACCATCGTACGATTGGCACAACGCCTAACGAAGTTTTAGAAAGAGGTGCGATCCAGAGGTGAGAAGGGATGGAGCACCGCCACCACACTCTACACATTTCAAAATCAATGATTATGTAATGCTATCACGTTCGGGAAATAAATTCTCGAAGGGATTTGAGCAAGGATGGACACGTGAGGTTTTTAAAGTTCGTGCTATGAGACCTAAAGGTGAGATAATGATGTATTACGTTGAAGATTTGAATGGGGAAGAGATTGCTGGAGGCTTTCACCGCGAGGAGTTGCAGAAAGTGACATTTAATTTAGGAAAAAGTGTTAAAAATTGAAAAAAATTTAGGCAGCAAAGGTTCAGGAAAAAGAAAAATGTACCTGATGAAATGGCTGGGTTACCCAGAAAGCTTCAACACCAACAGTATATAAAAGCTGCTGCAATAATGAAGCTTAATTAGATGCAACATGGCGCCTAGTCACTTCTATGTCACACTCCCGTCCTCTTCTTCTCTGTCTGTACATCCTAACAACAGCCTCGCCAACTTTGTGACACAACTCCACGGACCCATTGAATTGGAGCGTGATTCGTATGAGGTGGGTTTATGTGAACTCCAGTTAGCCACCAAATTTTTAACTCTTGAAAATGAGCAAATCATATTTCTGATCCTTAGAAAGATCGATGAGTGCGAAAAATTAGGCACAAACTTAGACACTACTATGCGTTCAGTTCTGTTCGTGAGGAACGGTACTATAGCACAAATGTATCGCAAGAAATCGGGCATTATGGTACAGCCATGGACATTGTGACGGAGTTAAACAAGAGTCTTGAAAAGTCGGACTTGACAAACGATTTACTTTTTGAAGTCATAAACATAGACACGCCTGCATGCACATTGAAGTTAAAGTCAACGCTTAGTAGAAATATTAAAGATAAAGAACTGTTCACAATTGTGGCTGAGGGCCGATATAGCGCAGCTCTCGAAAGAGATACCTTTCACGAGGCACAGCATGACTTGTCCAGCTTAATATGTCAATTGAAGATGGAGAAATTGGGTGAAAGCTCTCCGCCCACAGACATGTGCTATATTTACAGCAATATCGTAGAGCACCAATTTGTTGGAGACACCCAGGCGCGCCTGCTGCGCATTGCACACATCCCCAACCATAGAAGGAAGTGTTTGAGCATTACATATGACAAGCCCCATTATGTGAATGTTGGGACTAATCTATTAACCAACATCTTCATATATATAAGAACGATTGAGGGAAAAAATTTCCAATTCGGTGATGAGAGCTTAACACTGAAACTACAGGGTGGGCCGTAAGTTTCCATACATAGGAAAAATAAACATTTTGTTATGGACAACCATTTTTATTTATATAATATGCTCTACATGGTTGCCATTGTTTTGAAAACACATTTCAATACGTGTTTCCCCACTGTTGATGAACACGCATTAGGCACAGTTTGACGTTGCTTGTAATGGCGTTGGTGATACGTTCCTTTAGATGATTTAGTCTCGTATCTTTCCTGATTACACCATGGCCTTCAAGTGCCCCAAAGATAGAAATCAAGGGGCTGAGATCTGGGGATCTGGGAGGCCACTCCACAGGACCACGCCGACCAATCAAGCATCCGGAACTGCTGATCCAAATACCGACGCACGTGAAGACCATAATGAGGTGAGCTCCATCTTGCTGGAAGTAAACTGGGAAGTTACCTTCCTCGTTTAGCAGGGATGGGAAAATCTCTTCTTGCAACATGTTAAGATACCTTTCGGCATTAAGATTTCCATGCAAAAATTGGTCCAATAATTCTGTCACCCCATATCCAGCCCACACCATCACTTTACCGGCACCTTGCATCTTCGTCGGACTCAGCCAGTTAGGGTTAGCATTACTCCAATAACGTATGTTTTGCCGATTAACCTCTCCATTGACGTAAAATTTGCTTCATCAGTAAACAAGAATCTTACGTCAAACGCATATTCTTAGGGTATCTGAAACATAAAAACAAACGTTTAATTTTTCCTATGTATGGAAACTTACGGCCCACCCTGTACACTTTCGACGTTTATAATGACTCGAAGGCCATTCACAGTCTACCGAGGAGTGAGATACCAGCGTGGGAGTGGAATTGGATCCAATTTTTCATCCATAGTACGCACCGCCGTCCCACTGTTGAAGAGGGGTGTCAGGTACCTAGGGCAGAAGGCGTTACAAACAGGTTTTAACGCGACAGAAGACATAATGCGCAGAACTAAGCCTAAAAGAAGATCTAAAAAAACATTTAAAACGTACATTGGACGAAGTCATCAAAGATGCAAAGAGAAAAATGCGTGGTGACGGAAAGAAGAGATCTGCCAGGAAGAAGGGGTTACCATCACGTGGCTAAACGTAAAAGGAACTCAAAAAACAAGTGCTCTAAGCGTATGAAACTTATGGCTGATAATTTTTTAACTGATATAAGCTGAGGACACTACTCTCACGAATCATAGGCTGACTAATACTTGTCGAGGGATGTGGCACTATTTCTGACTCGTCATGGCGCGTTTCATCCATTCGTGTAGTTCACAATGCTGTAAATCGGAACTGTCCCTCTTTGATATGCACCCCACTCAGGTCTCTATTGAGCATAGCGACTTTATTACAATTAACCCATTAAACACAATTAGTTCGCCCAGTGCCCCTATAGAATTCGTGATACCCAGCTCAAGCCCTTACTTTTTTGACCCGAGCTGCATGCGCATGTACGCTAAACTGCTTATAGCCCATTCTAATGGAATGTTACTCTGCCTACCCTGAAACCAACTTTTTACACTCCATATTCAGCCAGTGTGAGGTGTATTTAAACCAGGTTAACATCTCGGCAGGAACGGGGAACTACCACCTACGAGCCTATCTGGAAAATGTCCTCAACTTTTCAAGAGAAGCGAAAGACACCTTTTTAACCGCCGAGAGGTATTACCAGACTAAAGATAAAAATGGTATAAGGGATAAATTTAAAAACTCTAAAAAAAGATATATGAATGCTTTGGACGTCTTCATAGAGATTTCACATTCCAGGAGAAACTGCTTATGAACGGGGTGGATATGAAGTTGAAGCTGATCTGCATAAATCTCCGGCCTGATCAAGAAGAGGGCGTGAAACCCGTTGTGATTCACATCATGGAGACGTATTTGCGTATACGCCGACTGAAATTAAATTCCCCGGAACAAATAGAAATTGAGAAAGACTTAATACACGCCACAGTAAAATACCCAATTAACAGGGTACAGATCAAACTATACACGGTGCCAGGTGGGTTGGCCTCGAAGCAACTAGAAAACGTGGCCCTTGGAGTCTTACCTAAAAGGATATTAGTTGGAATGTAGGACCACGCCTCGACGAATGGAAAATATAAAAAGAGTGCCTTTAAATTCGAGAATTTCGGCCTTAAAAATATTACTCTATACGTAAATGGCATCGCTTTGGGAGGGACCATAATTACGGACTACTCATCAGACGCTGTGTTCCCGCTCTGCGCGAGAACATATAGTAGTCTGGCTCATAATACAGGCGCCTATGACGAACTTGGGTTTGGTGTAACGCAGAAAGAATTATCGAAGAATTTAACATTTATTCATTTGATAGTACGCCTGACTTGTCTGCTGGCGCAAATACGCATTTAAGTCCACAGCAGAGTGGGAATATCTCAGTCAGGTTGGAATTTGCCAAGCCTATAGACGCGCCTATAAGTGTACTCGTGTACCTCGAATCACAGGCACTAATAGAAGTTGATCGTTTCAGGAACGTGGTCACAGACTTTTAAAATGGACGCGAATATACTCCAGAGAGTAATGAAAAGTGACCGTTCCACACGCTCAAAATTTAGCGGTGTGTTTGCGAAGAATGGAATATTGAAGCTGCCAAGTACGGGATTATCGTTAACATCGACATTGTGGGGGGGTGAGGGGATTCATTGGTTTGCAATCTATTTTAAAAATAGGGAAAGAATGTACTATTTTGATTCACTCGGCTTTCAGCCCTGGGATGATTCGGTAATTGTACAGTTTATTGCGCAATTACATGTACCTGAGATTGTTTGGAACCCATATTGTCTTCAAGGATATTATACTGAAACGTGCTGCATGTATTGCATTTCATTTTTCCTGCACATGTCACGTGGGAAGGGATTTATAAATTTTTAAAAATTATTCGATTTGTGCGACACAGAGATGAAATATAAAAGTGTATGCAAACAGATAAAAAAGGTTCCCATATGTTAGCACTCGCTGTAATGTGTAAAGGTGTATATCTATATTGTGCAAAGTTGTATATACATTTGTAACTGTAAAATGTAGTCATTAAGACTTATTTAACGGACACTAGTTCCGCTTTGTACGTTTTCTGCCATTTAATAAATGAAAATACAATGTGTTTTGTTCTTATTAACCTCAAAAATATTTACATTAGTTCCCCGATGATCTGAGACTCGCTTGACCGGATGTGAGCCAATACCTCGACTTCTGTATTCAGGTCAGTGAGTTGACTGTGCGGAGAAGCATCAATATCATTTAAGTGGGGAGGGTGGGGGTAATGAGGGAGGGGTGGGGTAAGTGGGGAAGAGGGATGTGGTAATGGGGGAGGGGGTGGGGGTAATGGGGAGGGGGTTAGCCCCCAAGTTGCATAAATGGGGGTGAGGGGATTTTGGGGATATCTTATAAATAATTTGGCCTGTCTGTTTGTTGTCTGAGCCTGTCTGTTTGTCTGTGTGAAATTTATCCCGGGAAACGCCGGGTACCTCACCTAGTATATATATATTTTCGCCTGTCTGTCTGTTTGTCTGTCTGTCCTTTATGAAAGCGCAAACCGTTTGACCTAGAGCTACCAAATTTGGCACGGGAACCTCTTATGGGATGAAGAATGTCAACACAGAGTCGGTCAGCCTGTCTGTTTGTTTGTCTGTTTGTCTGCAACGCGGGGTACCTCAAAAGGACGTGTGGGAGAGGGGTGGGGGTAATTGGGGAAGAGTAGGAGATAATGTGGAGAGGGGTGGGGATAATGGGGAGGGGGTTATCCCCAAAGTGGCATAAAAGGGGGTGAGGGGATTTTTGGGGAGTGGGAGAATGGAAGCAGTTACAAACATGAAACTTCACACACACATATTGATTAGGTCCCCAGGTTGTGCACCTGGTGTTAATAAATTAAATAATTAAAATTACTGGGCCCTAAGGCCCCAACACCGCGATAGAACTACAGAAAAGAACGCAGCCGTGAAAATTTTGATTATTCGGTCAATAAAACTATAGAAAAGAACAGTCATGAAAATCTTGAGCTTCACATATAATTATTTTTTAGGACGACTTCAAACCGTTTGACCTAGAGGTACCAAATTTGGCACGGAATAAGATAAATCATTTTAATCAAATTCAGCCTTTTGTCTTAAACTTTATTTTATTTAAACCGCCGGGTACCTCCGTTATATATAGCATTCAACTTTCACCCGGGCAACGCCGGGTCGCTCCGCTAGTATATATATATATATATATATATATATATATATATACGCAGAAATAACCCGAATAAAACAGAGAATTAAAAATATTTTTGAAAACGCGCTTATTGCGGCCTTTTACGTTTAGGTTATATTGTTATAAACGAGAAAGAGTCCTGGGATTAATTTTTATTTGTAGGAAAAATCACAATAAAGCTAAGTTAGACACTTATAATTTACTTACATTTTAACAGCGTCTTCATTGAACGGTTCTCGCATTTCGTCACAATTTTCCGTATCAATCTAGGTAGATAAAAGTTCCCCCCGATATATAGCTCTGCAAATTAGAAGCGTTGCTGGAGCATAAAAGTCTTGATCTTCAATCAATTCAGGAGAATTGTAGAGCGATAACTGACTCATAGTGTATATTTGAAAACCACTAAGCGAAAAAAAACATACGAACTGAGGCTCTGAGATGAACTGCTCCCTTTTATAAAGGGGGCTTGTGACCAACTCACAAAACACAATCGTTGGCTTCCTATTGGCTGACGGTGAATTTTGGGCGGTGCTTGACGCTTTGGCCTGCATAGCGGCCACACAGAGGTCCTGAGATCCGCCCACAGGGCTGTGATTGGTTGCCCCGTGAAATTTGGGGCATGTCAGATATCCCCATTCGTGGAGAGACGAGAAACGCTTTGTTTTTTGATCTTGTATTCGACCGAGAGAGAGAGAGAGAGAGTTGAGGTTGGAATGTGAAACGTTTTATGGTGCATGATACTCGCCTGTACATTCTCGTTTGTCGGGAAAGGAAGGGTTTTCGTGATATTGGAAGATATATTCGGAACAATTTGCGTATGTTTGAGAGAAACGCTAAACTGTGGTTTATGGTTAGGCTGACCATACGTACCGTTTTGAACGGGACAGTACCGTTTTTTTTATGGGTTCTGTATGGGTTCTGTCACTGAAGAATAATTGTAAGCTCAATATGTTTATGTACTTACTTTTTCATGAATACAGAATATTACATAACCCCCGTCCCTTTTTTGCCATCCCAATGTCCCGTTTTTGTCTCAAGGAAATATGGTCAGCCTATTTATGGTGCATTGAAACATAAAAGTGGAAGATATTTAATTACCCATGAAGGCAGCTCGCTGATTAATATATTGAGAGAGAGAGAGAGAGAGAGAGAGAGAGAGAGAGAGAGAGAGAGAGAGGAGAGAGAGAGAGAGAGAGATTTGTACATATGTACCTTTGCTTTCGGTACAATAAATAAATTTAAAAAACAAAGACGTGTGATGTAGTGTTTCAATAAACACCAAAGTTCACGATCTCGAGCGAATAGAAATAAGATTGAATTGACACTGGGTAGTATAATTTAATAATGCGTACTTTATCTCGAATCTTGGAAACCAGAGAAGCGGCCATAAAGAATTAAACAACATATATATATATATATATATATATATATATATATATATATAAATATATATATGAGAAAAGTTCAAAATGGAAGGGTATTTGTAGCGTCTTAATCTTTATGACCTCGAAATAAACTACTGCGGAAAGAAGTTTATTTATTGGAATTTTAATTCGATATTATCTTTCGCTTCCACTAAACTCCACAATTTTCAGAACGATGTTTAATATACGTATTATATATATATATATATATATATATTATAATATATATATATATATAATATATATATTTTTTTCCATAAATATTTATGTCCTTCTATCGTTCAGCTAGTTACATCGTTTAATTAGGAGATGTTTAGGAAGGCGCTTGTTTATATCGCTTTCACCTTTCTTCATTTCCCTCTTTTATCATATTCCCTTTCTATTTAATTATTTGTGCTGCACATTTTAATGCTACGTGCACCATTTGTCCTGTTTTAATTGATATAGATGAAAAAGATCGTAATATTAGATTTAAGTTAGCCGGAGAGTGAGTTAATTAATGCAGTTTGACAAAAATGCTTACCCGAATTTTTAGATGAACTTTTTCCCGGAATTGTACATATATAGGCCCGCCTTTGCTTTCCGCCCGAATTGTTCATTCTGGCGAATGTCAATCTTTACACTCCACCTTAGACCTACTTTTAGACGCGGAAATATATATATATATATATATATATATATATATATATATATATATGAGAGAGAGAGAGATCCCTGCTAAGGCGCTGTGGGTACCTCTACCAACCGTGGAAAGATGTTTACACGAATTTTTAGATGAACTTTTTCCCGGAATTGCACATATATAGGCTCGCCTTTGCTTTCCGTCCGAATTGTTCATTTTGGTGAGGTTCAAGCCTTACACTCCACCTTAGACCTACTTTTAAACGGGGAAATATATATATATATATACATGAGAGAGAGAGAGAGAGGGAAATAAACAATCAGATAAACAACATGATCGAGCGTTGCAATAACGGGATCCCCTGGTTGCCCCTACGAACCGTGGAAGGATGTCTACACTCCACCTTGGACCTACGGTTTAACACGGATCACTAGGGCACCCTGGCTAGCAACCGCGGAAGGACGCGCCCCCGCCGTTTATCGAGCCCGCGTACACTCCACCTTAGACTTAAAGTTTAACGCGGTCGCTGGAGCCCGACGCATATAAACGTAATATTTTATGGGCGTATAGACGGGCGTGTACGTGCCAAACGAAGTATACATTGTGTCAACTCGCTGATGATGCCTGGAGGCACTGGCTGATTAGGGGCCCTATAAGGCAATGGCCGCTCGGCTGAAGTCTTAATATGCGCTTGGCTCCTGTCAAGCGAACACCTCTCCTCCTCTCTCTCTCCTCTCTCTTAGGTTAGGTATACCCTTTTCGGGGGGTGAGGCCGTCCCACCTAATCCCCCAAAGAGGTCTCCCCCAGGGGGAGTTCATTGCAACTTGGGCGATAACTCCGCCTCCAAGTTGCATAACTCCTTGTTGCTCTTGCAGCAACCCCCCCCCGCTTTAGGGGGTGCCTTGTAACAAGAGGGAAGGGGGGGTTGGCACTATGGGTGCCTTGTAACAAAGGGGGATGGGTTGGCGCTATGGGCGCCTTGCAACAAAGGGGAGGGGGATGGTATTCTTGCAACATCTGGTAACATTTGCAATTGCATTGCACTCGTCTATTTTGCGGGCATACTACTCAGACCCAGTGACGGCAGGCGAAGCGCAGCAAAACCCAGCTTTTCATCCTTTCACACAATAAAAAAAATTGGTTGGTAGATACATGGGTACCCTGGGTAGCCTAGTGATTAAGACGCTGAACTGCTGGTGGGGTGTGGTTCGGATTCCACGTTAAACTGTAGGTCTAAGGTGGAGTGTCAAGCTTAACCTTCGTCAAAATGAACAATTTGAGCGAAAACAAAACCAACTTTAACCAAGGTGTATATACAGGGTGAGTCAAAAGTAGCGCCCGATTTCTGTTTTTTCGGCTGTCAGATAGATTCTTTCTGGGAAGTCATGTTGTTAATAATTGTCTTGCAGATTATTAATTTTCTTAGTTAGATAAGTTAGATGGTTAGTTAGATGGTTAGATAAACATGTCATTCATTTATTTCTACCTTCTTGTACACTGTAATACAAATGGCAAACAAACAATCAACTGACAGAAATCGGGCGCTACTTTTGACTCACCCTGTATAGGGTGATGATGATGATGATGATGATGATGATATCTGTTCGGTTATACATGCCTAAAACGGCAAGGGCAATCTGCACCAAATTTAGTAAAAAATTAAGGGAGAACCAGTGAAAGTTGTACTCTCAAACTCGCCCCTCCCAGTTAGCCTATGTTGTGTTTCGAGGGCTTTTGTTGCGCAAGGGACAAACTCCTACAGTTTCTTTTCAGTGAGCGACGCCCCCACGAAGAACCTCGAGATTCTACTGTGATACTCAAAATTTTATAAATGTATTTTATGTTAATGCTGGAAGGTTGAGATATAAATTTCATGAACTATTAAGTATTGTCCTTGACCAAAAATTTGAGGTTGTAGCAGTTACTGAATCCTGGTTAAATACAGAGAGTAGAGATTTCCTCGGGGAACATCATATCCCAGGTTATGAGATGTTTAACAATGATAGACAAGAAAAAAGGGGTTGTGGTACAGAACATACTTTTGGTCACACTTAAAACCCATAATTAAAAAAATTGCAGA
This sequence comes from Bathynomus jamesi, assembly GCA_023014485.1. Taxonomy (NCBI): domain Eukaryota; kingdom Metazoa; phylum Arthropoda; class Malacostraca; order Isopoda; family Cirolanidae; genus Bathynomus; species Bathynomus jamesi. Next base: position 201,518 of record JAJOZX010003243.1, read on the forward strand.
AACCTATAATAATAATAATAAAAGGACGTGTGTGTGTGTGTGTGTGTGTGTGTGTTCCAGCCATAACTCCAAAATGGAAGCAGTTACAAACATGAAACTTCACACACATATTGTAATATTAGGTCCCCAGGTTGTGCACCTGGGTGTTAATAAATTAAATAATTAAAATTACTGGGCCGGAAGGCCCCAGCACCGCGATTAAACTACAGAAAAGAACGCAGCCGTGAAAATTTTGAGCTTCACATTGTGTCAAGATTTCTGAATCTTAAGATTTTCATGACTAATTAGTTGGTCAATAAAACTATAGAAAAGAACACAGTCATGAAAATCTTGAGCTTCACATTGCAGCCCGTAATAATCTATATATTATAATAAGAGAGCTGTCCGTCTGTCTGTCTGTCCGTCCGTCACACTTTCAGAAATTGTGAGAAAAAAATTCAGAAATTGTAAAAAAAATTCAGAAATTGTATTACGGGCGGCAATGTGAAGCTCAAGATTTTCATGACTGTGTTCTTTTTTGTAGTTTAGCAATAGTTTAGCAATGGGGGAAGGGTGGAGGTGGGGGTAATCGGGGATGGGTGGGGTAATGGGGGAGGGGTGGGGGTAATGGGGGAGGGGGTTAGCCCCCAAGTTGCATGAATGGGGGTGAGGAGGTTTTGGGAGATACCAGATTCAGAAATGTTGACACATGTGAAGCTCAAAATTTTCACGGCTGGGTTCTTTTTTTGTAGTTTAGCCTGTCTAACCGTCAGCGAAGCGGCGGGAAGAACTGTACTAGTCTATATTATAATAAGAGAGCTGTCCGTCTGTCCGTCCGTCTGTCCGTCCGTCTGTCCGTCCGTCCGTCCGTCCGTCCGTCACACTTTCAGAAATTGTGAGAAAAAATTGTGAGAAAATAATTCAGAAATTGTATTACGGGCGGCAATGTGAAGCTCGAGATTTTCATGACTGTGTTCATTTCTGTAGTTTAGCCTGTCTGTTTGTCTGTTTGTGAAATTTATCCCGGGCAGTAATGGGGGAAGGGTGGGGGTGGGGGTAATGGGGAGGGGTGGGGGTAATGGGGGAGGGGTGGGGGTAATGGGGGAGGGGGTTAGCCCCCAAGTTGCATGAATGGGGTGAGGAGGTTTTGGGAGATACCAGATTCAGAAATGTTGACACAATGTGAAGCTCAAAATTTTCACGGCTGCGTTCTTTTCTGTGGTTTAGCCTGTCTAACCGTCAGCGAAACGACGGGAATTGTACTAGTAATCTATAATAATAAAAGGACGCAGTTACAAACATGAAACTTCACACACACACACACATATATAATATATATATATATATATATATATATGTGCCCGGTTAGGTCAACTGAATGCCCGGTTAGGTTAATTGAATACCCGGTAGGTTAATTGAATGCCCGGTTAGGTCAACTGTATGCCCGATTAATTAATTGAATATTCGGGTAGGTTGATTGAATGCCCGGTTAGGTTAATTGTACGCCCTTGACGATTGGTTAGGTTGAGTCGTGATATTTTCGTTAAAGCTAACGAATATATCACGACTTAATCTAACCAATCGTCAAGGGCGTACAGTTGACCTAACCGGGCATTCAGTTAACCTAACCGGGCATTCAGCAACCAGGTGCACAACCTCGGGACCTAATCAATAACCTAAAGCTAACGAAAATATCACGACTTAACCTAACCAATCATCAAGGGCGTACAGTTGACCTACCCGGGCATTCAATTAACCTAACCTGGCATTCAACACCCAGGTGCACAACCTAATATATATATATATATATATATATATATATATATATAATATATATGTGTGTGTGTGTGTGTGTGTGTATAGCGTTCAACATCCACCCGGCAACGCCGGGTCGCTCAGCTAGTTTATAATATAAATACCATGTTTGTTGAAATTAAAGACAACTCACGAAAGAAATTAATTATAGGTTCAGTTGTAGGCCTCCCACTCAGACTGTCGGTAGAGATAATAGACTTCAGGAACTATATTTTGATGTAAGTAGCAAACAAGATGCGATAATTACGTGAGATCTTAATTTACCTTGCAGGGAGTGGGGGGTCCTTTACAGTCTGATTCCGGTCGTCGATTGTACGAGGGTTTGTTCGAAAGTTCACTTTTTCAAATGGTCAAGGAACCCACTAGAGAATGCAATATTCTAGATTTAGTTTTAAATACAAACCTACACTTAATTGATACTATCTCTGTAGGAGACTACTTCTCCACCAGTGATCACAGGCAAATAACATTTGAAATTAAAATTAATCTATACTATAATAAGAGAGCTGTCCGTCCGTCTGTCCGTCCGTCCGTCACACTTTCAGAAATTGTGAGAAAAAAATTCAGAAATTGTATTACGGGCGAGAATGTGAAGCTCAAGAATTTCATGACTGTGTTCTTTTTTGTAGTTTAGCCTGTCTGTTTGTGAAATTTATCCGGGGCAGTAATGGGGGAAGGGTGGGGGGGGGGTAATGGGGAGGGGTGGGGAAATGGGGAGGGGTGGGGAAATGGGGAGCGGTGGGGGTAATGGGGGAGGGGTGGGGAAATGGGGAGGGGTGGGAAATGGGGAGGGGTGGGGAAATGGGGAGGGGTGGGGGTAATGGGGGATGTGTGGGGGTAATGGGGGAGGGGGGTTCGCCCCCAAGTTGCAGGAATGGGGGTGAGGAGGTTTTGGGAGATACCAGATTCAGAAATGTTGACACAATGTGAAGCTCAAAATTTTCACGGCTACGTTCTTTTCTGTAGTTTAGCCTGTCTAACCGTCAGCGAAATGACGGGAACTGTATTAGTGTTCATAATTCGGTGAGTCTGGAATGCGTTTTGGATTTTAAAAGTGCTAAATTTCCTGACATGAAACTGCAACTTTCGACCCATAATTGGAATGAGGCTCTATCGTGTGATGATATTAATGGCATATGGATTCTTTTTTTAATTACAAGCCGCACCTTCGGCTCCCTACCCTACGGGTAGTGTTCGTGATCACTTCGTGATCTTTAACGCCGCTCATCTTGATAGATCCGACCCTGATGGGTGATTGAGATAGAGACATTAGCTCTACACACTTTACGCGAGCCAGCCAATCATAACAGGCGACTGAGCGAAAGAGATATTTGTTACTCCGCTGAACTCCACTCAAAACCGCGCAAAGTTTTTTTACTTACATATAGATTTTAAATGTTCAGAATCGAGTAATATCCCCTTTCGTAAAAAGAAACTGTCGAAGTCTGTTAAACCTAAATGGTGGACTGCTGAAATTAAAAGTAGCTTAACGTTCAAAAGGAACGCGCATTTCAAAGTTAAGGAAGCAAATAATTTGTCCCATGAAAATACTTACAAGCAATTAAGAAGGCGAAACACAAACCTTATTGGAAAAAGAAGCGCAACTATGAACTATATACAGTGAACCAAATTAAATCGAATCCGAGGGAATTCTGTAACTATGTTGGAAATAAAAAAGTAGCTTCGCACAATATTGGCCCACTCATCGGCGAAAACAACGAACAAATTTACGATGTTTTACAAATGACGGACGTTTTAAATAAATTATTCTCTTCTGTCTTTACTAACGAAACTATGAAGACCATTTCCATTCCCGTAATGATGCTCAGTGATGATTATTTAAAGCTTCACGATTTAACCATTACTGAAATTGAAACGATCGTTCGGGACAAAAGAGTTAATCACTTAGAAATGAATAATTTAATCAAATATTCTCAACACGGATTTCGACGTAATCGCTCTTGCCTTACTAATTTGCTCGACTTTTTTAATGATATATGACGAGAATGAAACCATAGGTGTTACGGTATATATTTCGATTTTCAAAAGGCGCTTGATAAAGTGTCCCCATACAAGGTTATCAGCTAAACTTCAGTCTCACGGAATTGATGGTAATGTTCTCAAATGGATCGAAAATTGGATTAGTGGGCGTAAACAAAGAGGGGTCATTAATGGCAAAACGTCTAACTGGAGAAGTATAACTAGCGGCGTGCCCAAGGAATCATTGCTGGGACCAGTTCTTTTTATTATTTATATCAATGACATCGATCGACATAGAAATTATTAAGAGTATAATTTCAAAATTTTGCGGATGATAGCAAACTAAGGGGATGAACAAAATCAGCAACAGAAAGTTTGCAGATTCAAGAAGATATTAAGAAGTTCCTCGAGTGGGTAGAAATTTTGGGAATGGAACTTCAATACAGGTAAATGTAAAATGATGCATATTGGTAGAAACAATGTTGAAGAAAAGTATTCTGTGTGTGACAAGACACTAACGAGTGTTACAGAAGAGAAAGATTTAGGTATTATCGTTGCCGACACTCTTAAACCGAGTAAGCAATGTATCGAAGCGGTTAGAAAACCAAATAGAATCTTAGGATTTATTGGTAGATCATTTGAATTTAAGTCGGAGAAAACAATGTTAACATAATTCCTTAGCACGCCCCCACATAGACAGCTACCCGTTTAAAAACGTTGAATTTATTCTCACTTGTAAAAAGGCGTATTCGAAGAGATTTAATCCAGGTGTTTAAAAATATTAAAGGTTTTGATAATGTCGGCGCTAAAAATTATTTTACCTTCAGAAATACAGATAGAACGCGCGGTAATGGCTTCGAATAGTGGGTGAACATTTTAATTCTAATGAAGCAGGAAAATTTTTCTTCAATCGTATAATTAAATTGTGGAATGAATGGCCAGTCAGAGTAGTTGAAAATAATTTGGTCGGTTCCTTTAAAAAGAGACTAGACGCTTATCTTGCCTTAAACCCCTAGCTTGAAACATTTGTTGGCGTATAAAAGTATTGTAGGATTTTCGTTCAGATTCCCTTCTCTTTACTTTAAAATTTTCACTTTATCTTTAAACTATTTTTCTTCTTCCTGTCACCCTCCCTTCTTTGCTTTGCTTTGAAACTTTCACTTGTTTTTAAATTTTCGTACACCTTTTAACCTTCCTTCTTAAACAAACAGCCTTGTAGAGACCAGCCGGTCTGTTGCTGTTTGGTGTCCTTTGTATTCCTTTGTGTATGTCATTTTCAAACATCATTATAAACTAAATATGTATGGAAGGAATTGTTTCATTATTTATAAATGAAGCATCAAACAATGAAGTACATTGAAGTATGTCGATCCTGTCGCATTACATAAATAGAAGCGAATAAGTGTCAGGAATTATTTTTTCGTAGCCATTCAGCAATAAATATCAACTGTTTCGCATTTGAAATTAGGTTTCATCTCTGTCAATATTTATCCATTCAGCTTATTAATGAAACACATGACTACACAGACGCCATCTGTTGACTGATTACTCAACCATCACGTACTTTATTTGCTTTATGTTATTTGCACTAGATGTTCTTCTAGTCTGAATGGATAGGAGACGTCAAACGCATGCTCGCATACCCGTGTGTGATAAGTGGTATGCAAAATAAGTGAAAAATAAAAATATGTTAAAAACTTTATGCATAAATCCTGCTTTATGTTCATTCATTTAATCATCTAATTCATATAAATATGTACCTCCATACACAGAAAAAATACTTGGATGCAGCAACTAAAGGGCGTAATATAATATTTCATCATCATTCAAAACGTCCAAAGTAAATATTTGTTTCTAAAAACTGATTTAAAAAATGTTTGAGTTATGTTTGCGTTGTTGCTATGATGATTTAAAAGACGACTTCTCACCATTTCCATTTCCATCCGCATTTCTCAAGTGGGAATACACAAAGTCAGAAATCCAGAGTTGGGAAAAGAATTTCTTGATTTCAGAAAGAATGTCTTTCCGATTCCCATTCACAGTAAGTGCACGAAACAAGAATGTCCTAATCAAAGTTAACCTATCATACCCTTAACTTAACCTAACTTAACCTGGAACAAAGTGGGAACGCAGTGGATAAAAATGAGAATGGCTTGAAATGGCAATTAATTTGTTTGAGTTGTCGCCTTTGAAATTCTCATTCGTGAATTTCTCACTTTTGGGCGAAGAATGAAATGGGAATGATTTTATGCAGGAAGAGACCGATTTAGATCGGTTGTGAAATAGTATATGATTAATACTATTTTGTTATGAGCCAAGTTTTTTCTGTATAAATTTACAGTTTCATTTACAGTTATTTGGATGATATGAATTATGAGTAATGGAAGAATAAACTATCTTTCTTAGTTAAAAAAGTTACAACTTCCTCAATTGCAATCGGGCGTTGCATGAATAAAGTCGAATTTCATAATGTCGATGTTCGACCTTATGCGAGCATATGGATTTCAGATTTCGAATATACATTCCAGATTTTCAATGAAAATGACTAACCTAACCTAACCAGACCTAACCTAACCAAGAGTAACCTAACCGGGCGTAATGTAACCTACCCTAACCCAAGTGAACCTAACATAACCTAATTTAAACTAACTTTTTAGTATCGACATTATGCATGTCGACATTGTACAGATCGACTTTCTTCCGCTACCTGAACAAAACGTTACGTTAATGTTACTTTTTCATATGTTTAACATTTATATATGTTATATACTCTTTATATTAGCCAGCGTCTGTAGCTCAGTGGGTAACACCGTTTCCCGATCAACGAAGTGAAGACAATGAGGGCGATGGTTCGAGCCCGATGAAGCTGGTAGTACTCATAATAATACAGGAGTTAGTGTAATGTGCCGCGTTAGTTGGCCTGACCGCAGTGCCAGTTTCTAACCCTCCTGACTACTGTATTAGTTGTGGTATTAATGAAAGTTATAAGTATCTTCATATTTAAACGATATATTTAAACCAGGGATGGGAAACCGAAATGAATTTTGATTCGAGTTTCGATTTCAGTTCATAGTTTTGAGAAATATCGATTTCGGTTTCGATTTCGGTTTTTTCATTTTTTTTCGATTCAGGTTTTTTTTTCGATTTCGGTTTTTCATATCGATTTCGATTCGAGTTTCGATTTCGATTTCAGTTTTTCAGATTTCAATATAATATGTTCATTACATTATTTACATATAATATGAGCTTTTATCTATTATTTCTGCACACTTATTCCAAATAAAAAAGTTGTGCTATTGGATGATTATTTACATTTAATCAGTACTATATCTTGAAGTTGTCTTCATTTTTTTTCAGTAAACTTTTTCATATTATTTCTACAACTTAGGGACCCGCCTAAAACCGTCCTCCTTTGAGGGAGGAGAATATATTTATCAGATCAACGCAGTCAAAGCACCCTGTTTCTATTTATATATATATAAAAAATCAGGGATAAATAAACAAAACTGGATGGAATGTAAGGAAGCTAATACATCTTAAAATTTCACTCCTTTACGTTACCCTATTTGAGGAGTCAGGTATCATAAAAGTAGCCCTGTCTTTAATCCCCGGAAGTTGGTCAACTCTCCTTTAATAGAAAGCAGTTTGAATATTAAATTTTATTTCTTAATTTCGGTTTGAACTGATATTTTTTATCGATTTCGATTCGGATTCAAGTTTTTTTATTCTTTTCGGTTTCGGACTAAATTTCGATTTCGGTTTTTCCAAAAATATCAGTTTCAATTTTTTTTTCGATTTCGCTTCAAGAAAAAATATCGGTTTTATCGGTTTATCGATTTCGATTTCTATTCAGTTTCCCATCCCTGATTTAAACCTTACACAAATGATAAGGTAGTCCTCGGAAACGTTAAATTAATATTATCTGATGCTATAAAACAACTCCATGAAACATTTGAAGTGTACCACATTTTTTGGTGTCTCGGACATACTTCTCTAAAAGTTATGTGATGTTTCTCTGCATAATACATTTTTTTAATATTGTTTTAAATAATAAACAACGAATATTCACATTATTCTAGAATAAATAAGAGAATCAGTGTTACTCCAACGTTAATTTGTTTGGCAATGTTACACTGACAGGATATTTTGAAAACACTTCAAAACACTGAACATTGTACAGTCGCCCAAAATAGTTTTGCTTAGAACCTGTACATATCTCTATATGAACTACAGTAGATGAAATATGTTTTATAATGATTTGGGTTTTGACGAAAGCATTCCAAATTTTAGCCATGTGCGGGTACGTCTGTACGTGCGTATCAGCTTGTGTGCCCACCCTCAACATCAGGGTGCAATTCATACGAACTTTATGTAAATTAGGCCACCCCAGATAAAAACCTACCTGCGACTTATATGCCGTTGCGAATTATCAGCCTGTTTATACGGTAACGCATAAGTAATATGTGTAATTCTGTAGGTACATGCTTGGCAAATGAGATGGGAGAAAATATGCAAGAAATTGACAAAGTACCGGCATTGCTGACATAGTTGTGATCAATTCAACAGCGAAACACATTTAGGCAAACCAGATTCAAATTTGACTGTCGCCAGATTAAAAAGACAGGGATAGACAATGTTTAATTGTTTATTTAAATATCGACATTTTACGCGATGTTCGTAATTTTTTATTACCATTTAAGATACTTTAAATGAAATATGAAATATTAATAAACATCATCAATTACAATGTATTTAGCAGTTTTCAAATGCATATGTTAGGCTAAGTACATATTTTAGATCTGTAAACAATATCGTAGGTTGAGCACATACAGTACATTTCTTAATATGAACTACATACTCTCAACTACGTACTGTTTACTCAATTCCAAATAGTCTCTTTATCAAAACATTTGGGTAGGTACGTTGTATAATATGTGTAACTGTTATTAGCAGTTTCAGTTGACTCGTGAGGTATGGCTTCTGAGATTTCCCAATGCAGGTGGTTTACCTCCATTGAATGAATGTCATTCTGGCCTCTCTCGTCCTCTTTGCTTGCCTTCATTCTTTCCAGCAATGCCTTCAATGCATTGAAGACATTTTCTGTAGGATTTAAGAAGGGAGAATGAGGAGGCAAATGTTTTATCATTTGATAAGAATTTTGAAGGAGATCGTCACTGTGACAAGAGACATTGTCCAGAAACACCACAGAATGTTCTCGACTAAAATGGCCGAGAGGTACTGGAAGAGGTACTGAAATACACATTTGTTCACGCCACCAAAGGATACTTTATAACAAAGCTCTCCTACGTTTTCACAAATCGCCATGATAATATTAATATTCCTGCTTCTTTGCCCAACAACAATTCCGTTAACTCTTTACCCCACTGGCGCTCATCCGTACGTCTGTCTCGTATAAAGATTGCGGCCAATCTCGTCAACGTAGATTCTCGTACAATTAATCCTTGTGGTATATCCAGTGTAATAGTATGACCTCAAAATGGGAGAGTGCAAATTGCAATGCAATGTTGAATCATTTGTTGCAAAGGGGGAGGGGGTTGGCGCCCATGGGAGGAGGGGGGCTGGTACCAATGGGGGAGGGTGTATGTAAGCAAGGGAGAGGGTGTTTAGCCCCAAGGCTGCATGAAAGGGGGAGTGGGTTTTTACTTCCCCCAAGCCTAACCTACGAAGGTAGCCTAAGAGAGAGAGAGAGAGAGAGAGAGAGGAGAGAGAGAGAGAGAGAGAGAGAGAGAGAGAGAACTTTTCGCAGGCATATCCCGTCGCATACTGGTCCTCTCCACCTCAGCAGCTGGCTTAGAAGTCTTAATCAGCCAGTTGGTTTAACCTGACTTAGAAGGCGTAATTGGCTTAGAAGGCTTAATCTGGTTTAGAAGGCGTTTATAAAGGAGTGTGTATATATATATATATATATATATATATATATATATATATTAACGGAGAGTGAGTAGATGCTCATGCTGGCCTGAAGCCCTCACAAAAAATTATATATTTATTGAATCAGAAGCACACACACACACACACACACACACACACACACACTTCGTATATAAACAGATGCATGTAAATAAGAATTGTTCTATCCCAGTAGCAAAATATATACATATTTCTTTCGAATAACTACCGCACAACCCCAAAAAGTCAACCTTAGACTACCTCGCAATCAATCATAATATAATTTTTAATCAATATAGAATTTAAATTAGGGATAGTTTTTATTAAGGGAAAAAATACATATACAGTAACCGTTAAATGTTGTGGCGGGTCACACAAACCCGCCACGACATTTGACGTTTCCATTCATACCCTTCCCAGCTAGCCCGTATGGGTGGAGTTATAAATATGGCTAATCTGGCATCTTGCCTAGTCCCGTAGCAACACCTCGGAGCTCAGACTGTCATTCCGTGTTCATCCAGGCCTGAAGGGGGAAAGTTGTTTCGTGGCCGATATTCCGTGCTTGTATCTAAATTCAAGCGTATTTTTCAGATTGTTGTGATCGCTCAGTGCGACATGGCATCTAAACGCATTATATTTCAGGATACTATCAGCCGTATATACGCCCTGCACAAGACTGGTTTTGGTGCAAAAGCTATTGGGGAAACGACGGGAGTCGCTCAAAGAACTGTTGAACGGTGGCTTCAGCGCTGCAGTGCGGCAGTTGGTGATAAGACACCCACACATTTACCAAAGTCTGGACCGCCATGTAAATGTAGTAAAAAGACTTTGAATGTTATTAACAAACAACTGAATGCCTCGCCTACAAAAACAGCACGTGAAATAAAGGAAACTTATCCTGCATTACTAGGTAACGTGTCCGTAAGAACTGTGCAGCGTTATTCGCTACGAAATCTCGATCTGCCAACGAGGAAGGCAGCAAAGAAATCTCTTGACCGCCCGCCACAAAGCAAAACGAATTAGTTTTGCTAAGGAAATTAAAGACTAGCCTTTGGAGAAAGTGCGGCGCATTTTGTGGTCAGATGAAAGTGTGTTTACAGTGTCCGGTACTAAACGAGGGAAGGTGAGACGTCTCCGGAAATCGGACAGGTTCGACCCACGGTACACCATGAAGACTGTAAAGAACCCTGATTCAGTTATGCTGTGTGGTTGTTTTTCTTATTATGGAGTGAGTAATTTAATTTTCTTAGAGAAAGGTGTTACCACGAAGAGTGAAAGGTACCTTGATTTATTGTATGACAATCTGGAGGAATGTTTTGACAAGTGTAATGCAGAGACATTCATGCAGGATGGTGCTCCCTGCCACACAAGTAAACAAGTGAAAGAGTGGTTTGATTTGTATGCTCTGGATTACTTTAAAGACTGGCCTGGTAATAGCCAGACTTTAATCCTATTGAAAATTTATGGTCGATAATGAAAAAACGACTCCAGGATGTTGACACTAGCTCAGTTCCTAAGTTGAAAGCAGCCTTAGTGAAAGTGTGGGAGGAGATACCTGCAGAACATTTGCAGAAACTTGCAGACTCGTTGCCTCATAGGCTACATGATGTTATTAAGAAGAAAGGAAATACCACAAAGTACTAAAAGGTATTTTTTTATGAGTGTTATTTGAAGTTTTTATGTTGCGATGCTGTTGCCGGGGATGGTGTATGACTGGAAATGTAAAATTTCGTGACGGCTTTGCGTAACCCACAACATTTGAGGGCTACTGTATATAATGTCATATATATATATATATATATATATATATATATATATATATATATATATATATATATATATATATATATATGAAACTGAATTATTAACGACGATATTTGTGCAGTTTCAAATAGGAAAGTCAGTTGAGATCTGTAAATTCTCACTAATTTTCATGCTGAATACTTATTTATTTTTAATCTGGCCATAAATTTTAATTTTATTTAGTATGCCATACTTATTATACACATCTACACATGAATGCTGATACAATATACAGTGTGTATAGTATATATATATATATATATTATATATATATATATTATATATACATACAGGTGTCCCAGAATTAACTATTTCAATGAAATTGGACAAATTTTTTAAAAAACACACTTTTATTTATGTTTATCGTGTTTAATATGTGTTAAAAATGTATAAATTTCTAAATTTTTTTCATAATTTTATTTCATAATTTTTTCATTATCTGGTCCAATGAAAGACCGTCTGAAGTCATAGAATGGCAAAGAGACTCTCCAGAAGTTAACATGTGGCTTGGAATGACCAAATCCAAAATTTATGGCCCATTCTTCTTTGCGGAGGCAACTGTAACAGGTACCGTCTACCTTGATATGCTTCAGCAGTTTCTCGAACCACAGCTTCTTGATGATGGCATTCTTGATAATGTTGTGTTTCAACAAGATGGAGCACCATGTCATTATGCTCTAATTGTTCGAGAATACCTCAACAGACGCCTTCCGAATCGGTGGATTGGACGTGGAGGACCTCGACCTTGGCCTCCGCGTTCTCCGGATTTGACACCCCTGGATTTCTTTGCATGGGGTTTCATAAAAACAAAGGTTTATCGCCAACAGATCAATTCTTCTTGTTGAAACAAAACATTATCAAGAATGCCATCATCAAGAAGCTGTGGTTCGAGAAACTGCTGAAGCATGTCAAGGTAGACGGTACCTGTTACAGTTGCTTCCGCAAAGAAGAATGGGCCATAAATTTTGGATTTGGTCATTCCAAGCCACACGTTAACTTTTGGAGAGTCTCTTTGCCATTCTATGACTTCAGACGGTCTTTCATTGGACCAGATAATGAAAAAATTATGAAAATAAAATTATGAAAAAATTTAGAAATTTATACATTTTTAACACATATTAAACATGATAAACATAAATAAAAGTGTGTTTTTAAAAAATTTGTCCGATTTCATTGAAATAGATAGTTAATTCTGGGACACCCTGTATATATATATATATATATATATATATATATATATATATACTTTGAAAAATTAAACAACTACATTATTCTCTTCATTTAGTCAAGTTATTTAACATGGAATCATTTATTTAGCATGCGCTTATTCGAAATATATAGGAGATAAATATACAAATCAAAATAATAATAGTAGAAGAATAGCGCAAATCAGGGCGACTTACTGACGGGGAAAATTCGCATCGCATATGAAATATAAATAAACTTTATCCCTGATATTATTTAAGGGATGTTCCTAATCCCCAAAATTTATTTATGACGAAATGAGCCGCCTGTTGTTCAGGATTAGTGAACCAAAAATTCCCTGCCAGGTGTTCACCCGGGCTTCTGTCGTATGAGCATAAGAATAGACTAAGCGTTACGATAAGAAACCGTGCGTACCCAAAATATGAACGAAGGCATTAATATTTTTATAATATAATTTAATTCTGATGCTTTGATGCACCACTTGGGTCCAGTACGAGCTAATGAACCCGAAATTTACCTGCCTAAACTCGATTAGAGACTTAAAAACTTCGTATAATAATAATACACACAATTTTCTCTCTCTCTCTCTCCCTCTCTGTCTGCGTTGACAAAAAAGCACGAGGCGATTCTGCAAATTTGTTTGGGCGAAGGAAGATATATATATATATAATATATATATATATATATATATATATATATACATGTTATATTATCTTTCTTCATTTCCAATTATATTATTTCGTTAAAACCATATAAAGCCCGAAGCTATAAAAACTTGAAATCGCTTCACAATTTAAAATTGACGTGCTTTGTGTATCTAAATACCTTCCTAAATGGAACTGCGAATAAATGGTTTAAATTATTTTAAGAATGATATTATTCATACAGTATTTCTTTTCAACCAGAAGTCACACGCTAAATGACGCAAAGGCACCTCACGTTGGGGATTTCCTTCCAAACGGAAGTGACACGAGCTGAGGTATAACGAAGTCACCTCGTGCTTTCACGTCACCACCTCATGCGAATGACGCCGAGGACTTCCGTTTTTTCTCGTATATAAGGAAGCGATCCACACCCTTAATTCAGATTCTTGCGCGCGGAGGTCAGACGCAGATCTCCGGACAGTGTTGACGCCTATTCGTTATTACCTCCCTTCGAGGAGAAGTCTACAGACAACATTCGAGTAAGCAAATTCAGATTAGGCCTCGCGGTAAGAAAGGCAAGAATCGCTTGTAAGAAATCTTGGATAAAATCTGACTAAGTCTAATATAACTCTGAGATAAAGTCGAACAAGAAACGACTTGACCCCCACTTGTTTTTAATTGGAATATTAAGGCAATCTGATTCAAGCTCATTAAACAAAAACTTTGCCAAGCCGAGCTCTCATGTTTCAGAAGTACAAATACCAGCCATCTGTTGCTGTTCTGCATTCATCGCTCACAGACTATTCCTCCAGAAGAGGTCACGAATACCTTTCCGATAGAATAAAAAATTTCCCTACCTAACTCTATTCTCAATTTTATTTTCCAAGCAGCATTCTCTGCCGATAATAATAATAATAATAAAACAAATTTTAAGAGATAAAAATTTATTTAATTAATTATGTTGTTCCGAAATATTTTATCAATTATATAGTAATTTTTGTACGCTCATTCCGAAAATAATATTAACTTTTCACCATCACGTACAGATTTTTTCACAAAATGTCGTATTTCATATTACATATGTAAGTAATTTTCATTAAATTTTTATTTAAAACTACTGTCTATAAATGCATATAAATGACTGGTTTCGCCAAGACACCAAAGAAATGTAGAAGAGATATCAGGGAAGGTGGGACGGACGGGTTACTCCAGAACTATTACATAAAGAAAAGGAACAGCCCCTACATTCGAGCCTAAAAAGCATAGATCTCACAAGAAAACTTCAGACAAATAAAGATATGTAATTAGCATTAATAGCCTTCTTTCTTTTAAAAATTGTTTGTATTTGTGATTAGGATAACAAAGCGAATTAGGCACCTAATACAAAATGAAATAAATAATATTTATCTATGTTGACTTTTTTTCCCTTCCAGTTTGCAGAAAATCCTTACGTGATAGAAAAAATGGACACCTTATTCGAAATCAGCGTAGTTGAACAATATAAATCAGTTATTAGTAAGAAGGTATCTCTTACAAAGTTCTCATTCGCAGGCACGTGTAATAATAATACAAATTTAAATAGTTTAATTAATGAGGTTGATCAAATTAATATTTTATTAAAAGTGATTCTTGCGTGTATATATACGCAAGAATCACTTTTAATAAAATATTAATTTGTTCAACCTAAGTAATTAACCTATTTAAATTTGTATTATTATTACACATGCCTGTGACTGAGAACTTTGTAAGAGATGACTTCTTACTAATAACCTATTTATACAGTTCAACTTCGCTGATTTCGAATAAGGTGTCCATAACCGTTAAGAATCGGACCTATATATACATATATCCCCTCAGCTGCTCCTTAAATACTAGCTCAAGCCTATAAGAATGGGGCACAGAAAAATTTCGAACAAATTCAATTACCAAAATCTACTGAACTCTGCAGGTTATGTATTGTGTAAGCTATACAAGTAATGTAGATTATAGAGAGATGGTTATTGTCGCTTAAAATAATAAAGACGTTGTTGACAACGGTTCCAAAGGGCAGGGGTCGATGCCTCGTGACGGCTGGCGGCGCGCAGTAAACCTATCTGATTATCTTTCAGTACAACAAAGAAAGAGGGTGGCAGATAAATGGCAACCCTGGGATATATATGATAAGAATGAACATTGATTATATTTGCCGCATAAATTTGGGATTTTAAATTAGCTACATTATAATTTTAGTTCCTCCACACAATAAAGAACATGGCTAGCAGATAAATGGGTATCCTAGGTATATATGACGAAAACTCATTTGAAGTGCAAAGTTGTTCGTCGTTTTTCTCTTAAAGGGCATTCACATTTCTACTTTTACGTATTAAATTATATCATAATTCAGAGGCCTGCAGACTTTCTTCAGAAAAATAATTTTCTGTCTACATCCATGCCATTTTTCTCAAAAGACTCGGTCGGAACTTGATCGTGTTATTGAAACTTTTCGTAATAGCCTTGAAGAAACCCAAACATCCGACGTGGATTTGAGCATGGGGGTTGAAGTTATACTGGACACTCAATCCAATGAATGCCAGGTCGTCGAAGAAATAATGTGAGTTTTCGTTTCTTTTTTTTTTGGTGTTTCGTTGTAAGAATAAGCCTTGTATTTTCAACATTTTATTTAATGACAAAACTATGAGGATTGTTTTATAAATTAATACATAATAGCGTTTACTTTATACAACACATTTTCAATGTTTCTCGCACATATAGGAGTGACATTAATATAAATTGTTTTGTACATTCTATATATATATATATATATATATATATATATATATTATATATCCAACTAAATATATTTGCAGAATTAGCATATATTACATTTTTAAATAAGCTACAAAACATAAGCCTCGTCCTAAAACCCTACACAGACTAATATTATTAGGCACATTTTATAATTTTCCACAATATTGTTACAATTGATGAAGCCACAATTATACACGCGTAAACCTTCACATAATACACCGAGTGCGTACAAACAGAAACCGTTTTTTATGTGGCTGCAAACCATTTCGTCATTCCGTTCGGTATCGTACAAATCGAATAAATTTTAAAAATTTGTTAATTCGTTCCCGCGGGACATATGCATGAGAAACGAAAGGCAGTACATGCCACATACGTTGATATAGTAGCCCTGGAATCGGTAAGGATTCCAGACTATCTGGTGAATTTGTAATTAATTGCTCGAAAAATTTTACAATAAAGGCGTCACTCGAAGGATGGATCACCAGTGAATTAAAATAGCACATTCGTTACCTATGTTTAAAGTAAACGGCTATCCAATGAATCCCTTCGCCACAGCTAACATCCGTATTTAGAATAAATGCGCCGCAGTGCTTCGTAGCTGGAAGCTTCAGCTTTTCATTCTTCGCAAACACACCGATAAATTTGGAGCGTGTGAATCGGTCACTATTTTTTACTCTCTGGAGTGTATTCGCATCTATTTTAAAAGTCTGTGACTACGCCTCTAAACCTATCAATCTCTATCCGGGCTTGTGGTTCGAGGTATACTTGTACACTAATAGATGCGTCTAGCGACTTGGCGAATTCCAATCTGACTTAGAAGTTTCCGCTCTGCTGTGGACTTATGTGTTTATACTAGCAGATAAGTCAGAAGTGATGTCAAACGGGTAAAGGTTAACCTGTCCGACGGATTCTTCTGTGTTACGCTGATACCTAATTCGTTGCAAGTGCCAGCAATATGTGCAAGATTACTATAAGCTCTCGAGCAAAGCGGGAACACGGCTTCTGTTGAATAATCCGTTTCTAATGTCCCCCCTAAGGCGACTACATTGACGTATAGGGTTACATTTTTAAGGCCGAAATTTTCGAAATTAAAGGTGTTCTTTTTATATTTACCATTCACAGAAACGTGTTCCTGCATTCCAATTAATAACTTCTTAGGTAGAACTCCCAGGGCGACGTTTTCTATCTGCTTCGATGTTAGCCCAGAGGGCACCGTATATAGGTTGATCTGTACTCTGTTAATTGGGTATTTTACTGTGGCGTGTAATAAATTTTTTTCAATTTCTATTTGTTTAGCTGAACTTAATTTCACTCGGCGCACGCGGAAATATGTCTCTATAACATGAATCACCACAGGCTTTGAGCTCTCTTCTTGGTCAGCCCCCAGATTTAAACAAATCTCGGGATTCGTACGAGTAAGCTTTATTTTCATATCGACCCCCCATTCACAAGCAGCTTCTCCTGGAATGTGAAATCTGTGTGCAGGCGCCCGAAGCATTCATATATCTTTTTAGAAATTTTAAACTTGTCCTCTATACTGCTTTCATCTTTAGTTTGATAATAGCCTTCGGCAGTTAAAATGGTATCCTTCGCTTCTTTTGAAAAATTGAGGACATTTTCCAGATAGGCTCGAAGGTGATAGTAACCAGTTCCTGCCGAGATGTTGACCTGATTTAAATACACGTCACACTGTCTGAATATGGAGTGTAGAAAGTTTGTTTCTGGGAGTACAGCGTATATATCTTCGCACTCCGTTCCATATGAATATGCTATTCGTAGTTTAGCGTACATGTGCACGCAGCTTGGATCAAAAAAGTAAGGGCCTGAGCTAGGGATCACGAACTCTATCGGAGCACTCGGCGAGCTAATGGCGTCTAACGGATTAATTGTAATACAGTTACTGCGCTCAATAGAAACTTGAGTTGGGGGTATGTCAAAGAGGGACAGCTCCGATTTACAACATTGTGACTACACGGATGGGTGAAACGCCCCATGGGGAGCCAGAAAGAGTGGCACCTCTCTCGATAAGTAGTAAACAACCTATGATTCATGAGAGCAATATCCTTAGCTTATATCAGTTAAAAAAATGATCAACCATAGGTTTCATTCGTCCCGAAAACTTTTTCGATGTCCTTTTACGTTTAACAGCACGTGCTGGTAACCCCTTCTTCTTCTTCCGGACAGGCCTCTTCTTCTTCCACCACCACACATTTTTCTCTTTGATATTTGCTGATTTCGTCCCGTGTACGCTTAAAGTGCTTTTCAAGACCTTCTTTGGGACTTGTACCTGCCATTATGTCTTATCCTGTTAAGACCTGATTGTAACGCTTTCAGGCCGAGATATCTGGCACCGCTCTTCAGCAAGGGGACATCCATACGCAGTATGGTTGAAAAAATGGATCTAATCCCACTCCCGTACTGGTATCTCACCCCCTCGATAGATTGTGAAACGCCTGCGGGTCATTATATCACAGTGCGACGAAAGTGCAGCTTCACTGCTAAGCTCCCGTCACCGAATGGAAAACTTTTCCCATCAATCGTTCTTATATATATTGAGATATTGGTTAGTAGGTTAGTTGCGACATTGACATAATGGGGCTTGTCGTATGTAATGCTTAAGCTCCTTTCTCTATGACTGGGAATGTGAGCGATACGCAGCAGGCGCGCCTGGGTATCCCCAACAAACTGATGCTCCACGATATTACTGTAAATATAGCACATGTCAGGGGGCGGGTAGCCATCGTTCAATTTCTCCAATTTCAGCTAATACATTAAGCTGCACAAGTCATGTTGTGTTTCGTGAAAGGTATCTCTTTGGAGGACTGCTCCATATCGGCCCTCGGTTATAATTTTGAACAGCCGTTTGTCTTTAATATTTCTGTTACCCTCTGATTTTAGAGTCAGAGTATGTGCGGGGTTATCTTTGTTTACGATTTCTTATACTAAATCATCCGTAAGATTTGATCTTTTCAAACTACCATTTAAGTCTCTCACAAAATGCTCGGCTGCGCCATAATGACCCGGGCCTAGTGTTACTACTGTAGTGTAGTACTGTGTCTTCCCACTCCAGGAAGCACGCATGGTCTCGTCCCGAGTTACACCGGTCTTTTCACATTCATCACGGTCTCTAAGAACCCTCAAAACGGATTCTTTATTTTCAGGACTTAAAAACTTGGTAGTCAATTGAATTTCGCATATTCCTACCTCATATGAATCACGACCCAATTCGATGGGGCCGTGGAGTTCTGTTACAAAGTTGGCCAGATTGTTGCCAGGATGTACAGACAGAGAAGAAGAAGACGGGAATGTGACGTAGAAATGGTTAGGCGTCATGTTGCATACTATTTAAGCTTCATTATTGCATCAGATTTTATACAGGGTGTTTATAAAGTCCCTATCTATTTCAGTGAAAACGTAGCAAAAAGGGTAAAATTTAATAACAATATAATCGAAGGCATACATTTAATGAATACTTAAGCATATGATTCTAAATGTGCACCATCAGTATGTGTACAGAGTTTGAATCTGTTAGCAGCATTGGGGAACACACTTTGGAGCGTGACAGGGGTTATTTTGTAACTTCTGTTACGATACGAGCACGTAAATCATGCAGATCTGTAACCCTCTTTCATAGGCGTTTGATTTGATAAAGTCCCATGCAAGGAAATCCAAGGGCGTTAGGTCAGGAGATCGAGCCGCCCAGGGCCTGTTGCCTACACGTCCGATTCACCGATTTGGAAATCATTCATTTAGGTACTCCCGAACAATGTTTGCGTAATGACAAGGTGCTCCATCTTGTTGAAAGACGAAGGTGTTTAAAATGCCATCTGAATGAAACTGGGATATTTACGTGCTCGTATCGTAACAGCAGTTACAAAAATAACGACTGTCATGCTCCAAAATGTGTTCCGCAATGCTGCTAACAGATTCGAACTCTGTAAAGATACTGATGGTGCTCATGTAAAATCATATGCTTAAGTATTCATTAAATGTACGTCTTCTATTATGTTGTTATTGAATTTTACCCTTTTTTGCTACATTTTCACTGAAATAGATAGGGACTTTATAAACTCCCTGTGTAGGTGTTGAAGCTTTCTGAGTACCCTAGCCATTTCACGAGATACATTTTTCTCTTTCCTGAACCTTTGCTGCCTAAAATATTTTAAATTTTGAACACATTTTTCCTAAATTAAATGTCACTTTCTACAGCTCCTCGCCGTAAAAGCACCCTGCAATTTCTTCCCCATTCAAATCTTGAACGTAATACAGCATTATACCGTCTTTTGGTCTCATAGCCTTAACTTTAAAAATCTCACGTGTCCAACCTTGCTCAAATCTATTTGCGAATTTACTACCCGAACGCGACAGCCTCACATAATCATTGATTTTGAAATGCGCAGAGTGTGGTCGCACTGAACGAGTGTCTTTTCTCACCTCACGACCTGTGTGCGTACCGCTTTCTAAAATTTCGTTAGGTGTTGTATCAATCGCAGGGTGGTGTGAACGGTTGTAGGAAGAGGCCAGCAAATCCAGAATGTCTATACATCTGTATGTGTTTTTATGTGTGAAATAGCGATGCATGCGTTCCTTTATGGTACGTTGTACTCTCAGCTAAAGATGCCTTATGTATAGAATTGGTAGTGTAGTAACTGATATTAAACTCTGTCAACATGCTCTGAAAAGCTCGGCCTATAAATTTTTTTCCCATGTCCGTACAAAAATAGCCAGGAATCCTGTCTTCCTTCAACATCAGCGTTTTGGTAGCTTTAGCAACTGTTTCAGGCGATTTATTTTTCAGGGGAATTAACCACAAATATCTGGAGAATACATCTATTATGAATAGGATGTAGCGGTAGCCACCATTATACACCGAATATCTATGCATGTCTGTTAAATCCGCCTATCAAATAGAATCAATCGAGGCTGCTGTTGTCTTGGCTGTTTTAAACCTTTTTCTCACCGATTTATGAAGTGTATAAGCATCCTGCTCCCGCAAAAACCTCTCAGCATCTTTTTCCCCTATTCCCTCATTATTAACGCCGCCGTAGGAGGTTGGGCTAGAAATGTCATAATAACGTTTTCTTTATATTTTATCCATTTGCGTATTTTAGAGGCGCTGGGTAGGATTGATCACTACTGATTAGCCTCTTCTTCTTCCTCTTCAGAAATGCTACCGTTGGGGGCTAAGGCTGTTCTGTTGTGGGACACGCGTGGCTTGTCCCAGGTCTTTTTACCTGTTCAGTTTGCCTATCAATGTTTTGGGGACATTTATTTGCTGTAGTCTTACTTTAATATGTTTCCATCTTTCTGATGAGGGTCTATCCCACTTTCTCACCAGGTCATGGACGATGTCAACGATGTTCGAACCCTGTACCTTTGTTCTTTCAACAACAACCTCACCTGTATCGTTCCACTGTATAATAAGATCCTCACTCAATAGCTTAGAAAGACTTAAGCCTTTATTCCTCAATGTATGTGGGAGACTACTTTTTAATACATGCTCGATATTTTGTGGCGTCACTCCGTTGTTCTTTGCCTGTTCATCTCTAGCACCGATCCCAGGTCCTATGCCGCCATGCTCAACGTTGTCTGCGTTGTGCCTAATACCTACAGGGACCTCTGTCGGATTCTTATAATTTTCATACTCATGAAGAAATTACTGCAGAGCTTCTAGGTGCTACCCCGACTTATGAGCGCAGGACAAATGAGCGCCGACAAATGAGCGCCGACAATTGAGCGCCAAGACAATTAAGCGCAAAACAATAACCTAACCTAACCTAACTACATTATTTTTAACATCCTTAATAAATATTGTTTTTTAACATCCTTAATAAATATTATTTTTTTAACATCCTTCATAAATATTTGTTGAAGCTTATTTTGTTTCTTTTATCCAGTTTTTATTTGCTTGCTCTCGCTCAAATGTTTTGCGCTCTTGTTTTTGCGCAAAACAATAACCTAACCTAACCTAACCTTTTATCCAGTTTTTATTTGCTTGCTCTCGCTCAATTGTTTTGCGCTCTTTTGTTTTTGCGCAAAACAATAACCTAACCTAACCTAACCTAACCTTTTTCCAGTTTTTATTTGCTTGCTCTCGCTCAATTGTTTTGCGCTCTTTTGTTTTTGCGCTCAATTGTCTTGGCGCTCTATTGTCCTGCACTCTTTTGTCTTGCGCTTAATTGTCTTGGCGCTCAATTGTCGGCGCTCATTTGTCGGCGCTCATTTGTCCTGCGCCCAATTGTCGTGTCACGCTTCTAGGTATAAGAATCTTTTCTCATCAGGTGACTTTTCACTGTTTAATAAGTCTAACAGTTCGCTTTCCATTCTTTTAAGCCTGCTTTTACGGGGTTCTAGAACCGTATTTGGACTCTTTTGAGCTTTGTAGTGAAGCATACATATCGTGTGGAATCACAACTACTGTCTTCATTATATTAACCTTGTCAGTAAAGGCCCCAAAACTAAAAATAAGATGGGGAAGAATGATCCCCCACCTTGTACAATAATGCTTTTTTTTCCTCCCCCACAGTTTGACTTTTACGAGCTAGTGTGCGTATTATGTTCTTGTAATGGCGTAGGCGAGCCTTCTGAGGTGGTTTCATTGGTACATTACATTTTATAACGTTAAGGCATTTTAAAATGTCGGAGTCAATATTTTTAACAAACAGCTGCTGCAGTGCCTGGGGCAGTCGATGGTAGATTTTTATTAATTCATGGTATTTCTTTAGCCTCTTTGTCATTCTGGAATATACCCCGTTTCAGGCTCGTTTGGGAATATTTTCGTTCTTAGAAGCACCCTAAACGTGTTTCGCGGGTGAAGGTCACAAAGCAAATATCCGTAACGTTGACTTGTAGCTTCTTTATAAACTTCCAAAAACTCCTTACGCTGATTCGGGAACATTTGATTGGTTAATACCCCAATTTGTGACACATCGCAACGTTTTGCGAATAAGACTCGATATTGTGTATTTAACGACACATTGCGCATATATCTATTTTTGAAAAATAGATTCTGATTGATGAAGAATACGCTTATGTTAAGATGGAGGGAGAACACTGTAAATGTCTCGGCAAACGTTTTATCCATTTCTAACATGATATCATGAATTACAATGACCGTATGTTCATTTCCCTTTATCGAATTAACGTCCTATACACCTTTGTGGAACAAAATATCATCTTGGTACTCGTTGAATACTGAGTGGTATGTCAAATAGCATCATATGACTTTATGCACAAATTTTGAGGACATCTCCCCCTTATCTTTAATGATTTTATGCATAAACACAGTTTTACCACATCCTGTAGGGCCAGATATAATACCTGTGGATGGCTAGTGAACCTGAATTTTTCTACAGAATCCATCTCTAACATGTCACACTCCTAAGTGGAACATTTACAAAATATAACAAAATTTTAAGTGATGCTTCTAATATTCTAGTCTTGTTTTTCCTCTTCTTCCTCGGAAGTGTGAGTGAGGGCGAGGTACTGTGCCAGCAACATGCCCTCATCATCGATATTACAGATAATTCTGATGACAGTGTAGTTGTGGCTACAAGCTCCACCCCCGCTAACGAACTCCTAGCAACGCCAGTTGTAGCACCCCCAAGCGAAAATTCGATGAGAAAGCGGGGACATGATGAAGTTGATGATGATTCACGTCAGGTATAAAGCGTGCCAGGAGTGCACCGGTTGTTAGACCCCCAGTAATGGATCCCCATCCCTCTACGTCTTACGACACAACCCCTACACTAGTTCCTTCCACAAATAAAACTGTACCCCCTTATTCCTGTTCAATTCCGATCATACCCTCCACAGCAGCAGCTTCTCGTTCTGTGGAGAGTAGTATAACATTCGAGCTGGTGCGCACCGCTACCCCCACCGCAACCCTGACTAGAAACCGGTACGTATTCAGGATCGACCCGCGAACCATGTATAGGAATGGTGTTGAACACGGACTAAGGCGCGTAGTTGAATGTATTGTGGAGATTGCCCTTCAGAACAGCGACGGACGTGAAGTCAGGACGAGGATGTCCTTCGGGTTCGGGTCAGATGACGGGGATGTAGATGATATTTAGTGTAATTCCATACAGACGCTTGGCTGCTGTAGACATAGATTATATTTTGAGCCGTATATTGCAGGCCTCTCAAAGTAGCATCGCCTACAACATGGAGAGCTTCACGGAGTATTCCTTGTTGCGGGACATACGGCCACACCTTATATTCTTAACTTCAATTCTCAGGCTGTTTACAGATGGCATATAAATACCGAGCGTGGTTGCGGCTTTATAGCATTAGTCTTGGCCCGTATGTTTACTGTGCTAAATACATGGGCCATAAAAATTTGGTTGCCGACGGTTGAGCAGCGCGCCTGTAAACTGGATTCAGATTGCAATCTTCAGTTTGACTGTAAAAGGGGTCCTGATGAGTTGAGAAGGGTGGGGCAGGAAATGAATGTTCGTATAGTTGGATTTGGATTGGATGATCGTCGTAGGACAGTGTATGTTTTTAAAAAGCAGTGTGAGAGACCGTACAGGACCCCTACTTATTTTAGGGTTGTCAGGAACAACGTATCTCCCCATCCACAATATAAGGGACCTTTACGCTAGTTATGATAAAAGTTGAAAATATGGAAGACATCATGATTTGTGTAAGGGATGTCTCGAGTTTGCCGGTGATATAGTGAAACATTGCAAGGATTGTCACATGGTATGTGAGCAGTGTAAAAGCGCCAAATTTGAAAGTCGTGTAGTTGAAGCTGAAAAGATGGACTGTAATGGGTATAGATACACATTTTTCAAAAATAACTGTTTTGCGCTTCATAAATGAAATGGCACGTGCAGGAAAATGAGAATCTGCGAATGTGGTATGTTTCGTATATGGATATCGGGGGCAAATTTACGCATAAATGCGATAAAATTCACTGCTTTATATGCATGAAAAATATAAGGCAGATGGTATAAAGCATGTACAGTATGTTATATGAAAGATGCTAAGCAAAAAAATAAACCTTGTATTACTGTGTACTACGATATAGAATCATATACGCATGCTGAAACAAAAGAGGTTATCCCACATCTACTTGTAAGCCTGATTATCTGCGATGAGTGCATGGAAGTCGAGTGTGATGAGTGTCACAAATGAGATAAACGAACAAATGTTTTTAAAACGATTGCACACGATAGCCCTGTGAAACTTTTTGTGTCCTCTATCGTCAAGTTAACGGACAAGTTAAAAAAAATGACTGTATTTTCTTGACCATAACGGCGCAAAATTTGACACACAGTTCCTTTATAAGGAGTTGCTTGAGCACGAGTCATCTGAGATATTTGCAGGTGATCCCTTGAAAAGAGGCAACAAACTAATACAGATGCAAATAAGAGGTAATGTACAGTTTAAAGACACTTTATTATTCACACCTTGTAAATTAGAAAAGCTACCCATGGTGATGGGCGTAGCCGCCGAAGTTTCAAAAGGTATTTCCCTTACACTTTCCTCACGAACGACACTTTAAATTACCTAGGCCTACCTTCCCCCAAACATTACTTTAACACTGTCAACATGAGTGATAGTGAGCGTGAAGATTTTGAACACTAGTACACCAGTTTTAATGAAGATATTCATTACAATATAGCGGATCAATGTGAGCGTTATTGCGTGAATGATGTGCGCGTACTTAGAGTATGTTTCCAGACCTTTAGAAAGATGTACATAGACCGGTTTAATCGCGATCCGCTACAAGTCGCAACCACGATCGCCTCATTGTTCTTTACGGTGTTGAAGAACAATTTCTTGCCTAAAGACACACTAGCCGTCATTCACAGAAACACCCCACGCAGTTATGGGCATAAGGCTATTTACTGGCTCATACACCTACAGCAACAGACCGGTGTATTCATAAAACATGCCCGCAATACGGGTGAAGTGCCCATTAAGGTAAATGGTCGTGTTTATTGGGTAGATGGTCCAAGCGAAGACGGTGCCACTGGTGAGAAGACTGTGTACTCCTTTAACAGTTGCTGGTGGCATGGATGCCCACGTCCTGAGTGTGGAATCGTACGAGATATCCATGGTAGATCTCCTGCCGACAGTTTTGCATGGACCCGCAGTCGCGATCAGCTTCTTGCCTCCCAGTTCACTCACAAGGTCTTGTGGGAGCACGAATATGGTGCACGGATGGAAACATATGGGCAGTACCGCGAAGAAATAAACACTATCAAACGTTCGATGGTGTTGGATCCTCTCAAATGCGGCGATAGCTTGTTCGGTGGGCGTACAAACCCACTCATTCTATACTCTCCACCTGCGGAGGGGGTGAAATTCCATTTCTACGACTTCTGTTCTTTATACCCCTACGTGATGAAGAACAATCGGTACCCCGTAGGAGCTCCTGAAAAACTGGTGGAGCTCGCCTTGCCCACCATCGAAGAGTTCTCATCTAATTTGAATGAGAACTATTTCGGTCTTTCTTTCATTGATGTGCTCCCCTCTCGTGACTTATGAATGCCGAGCTTACCCTTCGTTATAGACCACAAGCTCATGTTTCCCCTGTGCGTGAAGTGCGCAAAGGAGAAAAATGGGGCCTGTAGTCACACAACCAACCAGGGGAAGATCAGAGGTGTATATACCCTAGCCCTAGCCCTAGCCATGTCTCTAGCCATTCGTTACGGTTACAGAATATTGAAGATATATGAGGTGTGGAGGTTTCAGAAGCTCCCCAACCTTTTCACGTCTTACATAATCACTTTTTTGAAGGATAAGGTAAAAGTATCAGGGTATCCGCGAGGAGTTGAGACCGAAAATGAAAAATCGGCGCATATTCAACGCTACCGTGATCGTGAAGGGATACAACTTGACCAGTCCCAAATTGTAAAGAACCCTTTCGTGCAAAGTTGTAGCTAAATAGTCTTTGGGAGAAATTTGCACAAAATACAGGGAAGGGGAACGGTCATCTAGCCCAAAGTTATAACGAGGTGTGGGATTATGCCAACACTCCCGATAAAGAGATCATGGAGATCGTGAATGTGGGTAAAACGTACATAATGAAGTACCGTACAACAGAAACGAATTGGCTACAGATACATCACGTGTTACAAACATACCTGTAGCCAGCTTCATCACAGCGATAGTGTGATAATCACGGAGAGGGAAGATTACATGTCACCTATTGGGGAATTCTTTGGAGATCTGACTGATGAGATCAAGGATGAGTATGGATGAGTATGAGTGCTTACGCTGATTCTTTTGTTTCAACAGGTCCAAAAACTTATAGGATGCGGGTGAGGGTGGGGGAGGAAGTGAGATATATCAGGAAAGCTAAAGGCATCACACTTAATCAGGCGAACCGACAGATTGTTAACTTTGATTCGCTGAAGGAAGCTAGTGAGCTTAGAAGATGAGGGCGACCAGCCACCTCAACTGACTCTAGGGACTCACAATTTTCAAACACAGAAACTGGGGCGCGTGAAGAAGCTTAGTGGGACGAAAGTGTGTCGTAATACATATAGGAAACGGTACCAGGTGCCTGGCACCTACGATACAGTACCCTTTGGGTACCATGGCCCTTAAATATATATATATATATATATATGTGTATGTCTAATTACTTGTTGACGATATGTTTTTTATTTATTACGTGTATTTGAATATATGCCATGAATTAGAAACTATTTACTTGTTGACGATGTGTTTATTTATTTAAAATAAACATGTTTGAATTAGCGTTTCATTTTCGCCTTCATGTGTGTGTGTGTGTGTGTGTGTGTGTGCGTGCGTGTGTAGTAAAAAGTTAAGCACCG
Source organism: Bathynomus jamesi (assembly GCA_023014485.1). Taxonomy (NCBI): domain Eukaryota; kingdom Metazoa; phylum Arthropoda; class Malacostraca; order Isopoda; family Cirolanidae; genus Bathynomus; species Bathynomus jamesi. Next base: position 229,437 of record JAJOZX010003243.1, read on the forward strand.
CCCACTGTATGCCCAATCAAAGGGGTTATGTGACTTCTGCCACTATTTGGCCATATCTCTGCCCTGCGTCCTCAGTTGAACTCAACAAGCCGTGGATATCAGACATGTATTTTGAAGAATTTTCACATAGACCGGAAATAGCAATGGCTATCTTTGATATTACATGCTCGAAATTCATGAAGTGTATTCGATAAAGTCTACAGATGTGGTGAAGACTCAAAGAATTCCTAGTCCTCCCTCCTTTGAGGCTTTTAAGGCCATATTGAGCTGAGCGAAGCGCGAGGAGCAGGAGGTCCAAATACTCTAGGGATATTCTGGCGAGAGCAATGCGGGCTTTCGTGGTTCAAACGATGTAATGGACTACGACATAGGACTAAACTGCGTAAAGGCGCACAAACACCGCGAAGTGAAAGACGCATCACATGCAGAAGAGAAGGAACGGGTATTGGTAGTGAGCCTTGTTGACGAATGGTATGACAAGCGGTATTATGTCATGTTACATCACACCGAGTACGCATATCCTGCGTCTGAGAATATAAATCTTGTTATCATGGACAGCCTAAAATATTTTTATCATTACGTTCATATATATCATGATGAGGTTCGTAGTGAAGTTGTGGCTAAAGGCTTGTGCGGGTTTTGAATAGAGTTTAAGGATGAGTATCGCTTGCTGAGCAAAAAGGACAGATATGGGCGCATGTTTCTCTCAAATAGAGCGCCAGAGTGTTAATGTGAGGAGAAAATGAATGAAGATGTATGGTTTCGATAAAACGTTAAAGTCGATATTACTTCATGTATCGGAAAAATTCTGATTGTCCGGCATAGTGGGATACAAGTATTCATATGATTCTTTCATGTTGGAACAGCCCCATACATGAATGACTAATGCTTGGCATGACACCTCCGTGTGACTTGTTCCCCCACACCTCCCACCGAACCAAACCGCGCACCTGCGGCTCATAGTCACCTCAGAGCTTGACCCGACTGGACGTACACTCCTCACAATAGAAAACGATGGAGCTTCCGTTGAGCAGTATCCTCAACGCCGTATACGATGTGTCCATGACGAAGTCAGTGCATGTGTTCAGGCGTAAAACCGGCGCGCTTAACTATGTACTGGAAACGGCTTGTAGACAAACAAACTCTGGTAAACGGAATGTTATTTATTTAAGTGTTGAGGAGATGAACAGAATCTTCGTGATAGTTGAGAAGTGGGGCGAGGATCGTTTTAAAATACCTGCGGTTGTAGGCACAAGAAGAGATCACATTAGTGGTGCACCCTCATATGCTGTTGTTTGTACATTGTGTATAAATCGCGACCAGTGATGCATTGATATACGATTGATGTGGAAGAATGTCTGATAATAACGTCCTTGTTCCCACGCGAAACCGTTTCATCCTCGACAGACTGTTTGAAATCGTCGGTTCCCATAAGCTGAAGCCTATATTAGACGCACGTGTCACCGATATGCTTTATTTTGACACGGTTCTTGAATACGCATACACCGCTCTGCTCGACGGGTTTACCGAGTGCAGGACTGAACAAAGCGAGAATGGCTTGGAACTGGAGGCGTATTTAAAAGGTTTCGACTCTTCGAAATATCTTAAACTTTAGTACAAAAGACTTGAGCGGTAGAGGGCTGAGCTCACCTACATTGTTTACCCTGATGAGCTATTTCTTTATATAACAAGCAGCTGCCGGCACGACTTAGAAGATCATTTCAATTGCCGATATGCGTTGTGAAGAAGAATTCCCGGTTGAAAAGCTGGGATTGGAAAGAATAAACCCTCGTTTGGAAAGGAGTGTTTATAAACTCTTCGAAATATCTTAAACTTTGGTACAAAAGACTTGAGCGGTAGAGGGCTGAGCTCACCTACATTGTTTACCCTGATGAGCTATTTCTTTATATAACAAGCAGCTGCCGGCACGACTTAGAAGATCATTTCAATTGCCGATATGCGTTGTGAAGAAGAATTCCCGGTTGAAAAGCTGGGATTGGAAAGAATAAACCCTCGTTTGGAAAGGAGTGTTTATAAACTTGAATTTAATAATGATGTTGTGGAAAATGATGCCCTCTTTGTGTGTGCTTTTGAATGTATTCTCTCCGTGTTTAAAGAGAGTGATAACTTGCCATCCAATTGTAAAGTGGGTACAAAAATAGTGTTAAACGAGCTGAAAGTCCTTTACATTGAATATAGGCTCCCGCTTACTTTGAGTGGTGAATTTAATGTTAAATCTTATTTATTGCATAGTGCAAAGCAACGAGAATGTAATTATAGACTCCGCCACATGCGAGTTTAGTATTTTAATTAAGCGCGGCAGAACATAAAGCACGTATATATATATATATATATATATATATATATATATATATATAATCATCCAAGTATCGGAATTCTCCTGCACTATTTTTGATGGTGATATATAAGTGGTATTTGTACGTACATATATTAACCGTGTATATAGATTTCTCCTGTACTATTATTATTTTGGATGCTTATATATAAGTGTGTAGATGCGCCTACATATATTAAACGTGTATATAGATTTCCACTATACTATTATCATTTATGATTGAAAAAATATATATATATATAAGTGTGTATTTTTGCTGTATAGAATTCTTCTACTACTATTGTTATTATTTTTTATTGTATATTTACCTCCTATATATTTCTCACAAATGTATGTTAAATTATTTCTGTTAAATAATTCGACTAAATAAATGGAATGAAATAGTTGTTTTCTTATACATTAAACGATATTAATTGAAACAAGTGCTTTCCTGGGTGTGTATATATATATATATATATATATATATATATATATATATATATATATATATAAATAAACGGTATTAACCCTTTCATGCCGTATGGGCGCAAATGAGACCATCAAATTTTATGAGATTTTAGTCATTCTGGAGATATAACACAAATGCTTTTTTGTGGCATGAAAAGTAAACGAAAATCAGGTATGAAAGGGTTAAACGATAGAAATAACTGGGATGATGGCAACATATAAACGAAGCATGTATGCTTCAATAAATATATATATATATATGTATACACTACGCCAAATGGCTGGTTACGCCTTCCAAGCCAGATTAAGCCTTCAATGCCAATTAAGCCTTCTACGCCATGCTAAGCCAACTGGCTGATTAAGACTTCTAAGCCAGCTGCTGAGGTGGAGAGGACCAGTATGCGACGAGATATGCTTGCGAAAAGTTCTCTCCTTCTCTCTACTCTCTCTCTCTCTCTCTCTTAGGCTACCTTCCTAGGTTAGGCTTGGGGAGTAAAACCGCACTCCCCCTTCATGCAGCTTAGGGCTGAACACCCTCCCTCTTACTTGCATACCCTCTCTCCCCATGGGTGCCAACCCCCCTTCCACCTTTGCAACAACTGATCAACATTGCATTGCAATTTGCACTCTCCCATTTTGCAGTCATACTACTAGTGCGTATAATCTTGTCTGACGTCCTGAACTCGTCGCGCGCTTCGTGGTACCTGACCATTTTCAGCGAACTTCCGGGTAATTAATTGAGCATCTAAGGCTCTACTGATCGACGCATCAGATAATTGGGGCTTCCCCGTAATGATGAATTTGGCTCCCGAGATTCCCCTCATTCATCATGAGTAGGAAATCTCTTATCTCATGATCTACACTTCGCCTGCTTCCACCTGAAAGGCATGAAAGTAATAACATGTCTGTCGCTGATATCTTTCAATATGAAATGCCAAACCTATTAGAGAGTTCTAATACTTATTATACACTTCGAAGATTCTCTTTTGCCTTCTTAGTGACAGCATTTCTTTATGGGCATAACACCTTTTCTGTGATAACGGCATTCGACCTCGTTAGAAGGAACCTCCGAACATCACGCCTCGTTCGCACCTCACCAGGCTTCACAACCTCCGCTGCCGCACAATATAATCAACTAACCATTCAATTCAATTCCATTTAATCCACATATATGCATTCAGTGTTCCATTGTGAGCAGTTCCATCTTTTTGCAGTTAATATTTGTTAATAAACTCATCTATTAATTTCCTTAAGTAGTAACATTATTCATTTAATCTTGTGATCTCGAGCTTCAAGCAATCATTTATATAAACGATCGAATTAATATTTATTTTGGTGCCAGTGCATGCATATATATATATATATATATATAGAGAGAGAGAGAGAGAGAGAGAGAGAGAGAGAGAGAGAATTACTTTTGTAAGTCATTATTCCCCAGTACGTCTAGTGCGGACGTAGTTTGAAACAGTCAATTGCATAACGCTCTATCATTTAGTTTCCTTCATAATATCTGAGAAAATATTACTTTGTTTATTTTATACTGCAAACTGTCATTTTTACTGCAATATCGAAAGAGTTTGCATGTTCGTCATATCCATTCAGTTGATGGTCTGGTCATACGATTTTCCTGTCAAAAACATCACTGCGTTGACGAAATGAAATGAATGTTGTCGGCAGCATTTGGACTTCAATAGCATTTGCAAAAATTGTATTTTTCGTTTGCCTTTATATTTATTATTGATAAATTTTAAAGTGAAGGAAATGCTCCAACTTTATAGTGTTTAGACATTATTTCTGTATACTTTAATGCATATATTTATAAGACTATATCTGAAAATGTTGTACAATGCAATGAGAAATTTATAGAATTAAAAGATTCACAAATAATATATATATATATATATACAACGTGAAAAAAAAGTCCGTTATCATAGGAAATTAAAGTTTTCTTGTTTTGTTTCAGGTTTATAATTGATGAATAATATGGCGATTACACCTCACAAGAGAAAGTAAATTAGTTTTCATACATGTAGCTGGTAGAAGTCAACGAGAAACATAATGAATTCCACAGATTTTATTCTGACAGACTGAAGCCAACACTTGGCATCGGTCTGTCATGTTATGTGTTATACCGAAGAGCTTTGAATTAAATACTGCCATTGGCTAGAGTGCAGGGGGAGGGCTAGCACGCAAGTCACCTCTGGTCACGAAAGCGTTCTGTGTTTCCTCGGTCGTTGAAACAGGCGCTAAGTTGTCTTAGCTTTCGCCTTGTCGCAGCACAGTGGTCACCATCTGTGACTTCTACTCAAGCGATCCTAATTTCGAATCCTTGTGGGATTAGCTTTGCATTATGGAATAACGTGCGCGATCATGCACGATATTCCATGTACAGCATATGTAAGCTATGAGTTTATTATAGTATTATATATTATATTATTTATTATTATTTGAAGCTGTAATTATTTTATTCGAATTTAATCTTAAAAAGATTAAGAGCTGAAAATTTGTCAAGACTGAGAAAGGTGAAGCATAACAAAGAAACACTCCTGTTTGTTGCATGTTTTACTTCAATCTCCATATTAACATCATTATACGGTTATTGTAATTTTCTGTTATATATAATTTTTCATGGAGAAAGGATGGGTCAAGGGCGAATGCTCGCAAATGCTCGTCACATACACATAGAGAAAGAAGAGAGAAAATCATGGTCCAAGATTTTGGAGATGCCTGGACACTGCATTTCAAAGATTGGAGATCATAGACGGAAGGAAAGATAGATTAAGGAAGATTGTTCCAGAGTTCACCTATTGAGTAGATGAAAAATTAAAAATACCGATTAACCCTTGTGTTAGAGACTTGGACAGTAAAGGAATAAGAATGTGTGGAAAGTCTGGTACTGCGTGATCTCATTAAAGGAGGCATGCAGTTAGAGAGGTCAAAAGAGCAATGTCTTATAATATCAATAATAAAGAGAAAGTGAAGCAACATTGCGGCGAAGATAGAGGGATTGAAGATAGAGGGATTAAAGACAGTTAGTAAAAAGGGGGGAAAATGATGAGACAAAAAGCCTTTGATTCCACCTGATCAAATACAGCTGTGTGGGTTGAGCCACGCCACACATGAGAAGCGTACTCCGTACAGGGACGGACAAGACCCCTGTACAGAGAAAACAAGTGGGGTTGAAGAAACTGCGGATCCGGTAAGCCAACAGCACATCTAACCTCTTAGAAGCTGTTTTAGAAAAAGAGTATATGTGATCTTTCCAGGAAAGATCACGAGAAAAGGAAACGCCAAGAATGTTAAGAGAATAGGAAGGATTGAGTTGTGTATTGTTGAAGGTAAGGGGATAGCTGTGTGGAAGATTGTGACGAGTGGACAAAAGAAGAAACTGAATTTTCGAAGCACTGAAAACTACAAGGTTTTCTCTACCCCAGTCAGAGATAGTAGAAAGATCAGAGGTCAGATGCATCATAGCCGTCTTACGCGAAACATGAAGTGACTGTTAAAAGAGACGCTTTGTGACGCGGATGGAGTAAAAAATGTTTGATATCACTGAAATCCCGAAAGGAGGATGACTAAAAGTCGGAGATATACAAGAAGATCGCCAGTAGATAGTCCCTTCCGGAACCCATACTGACGATCTGAAAGAAGATTGTGAAAAGACAGGTGCTAAAGAATCTTCCTATTAAGGATAGATTCAAAAACTTAGGTTTAGTTCATTATGTTACATGTAAATATGTTATATGTTATAAAAGCCGAAATCAGTTTTTACTATTAAAAACTGGTTTTGACTTATTTCGGGTTTTGACTGCAATATATACACCGGTATATGTACTGGTACTCGTATACTAGGGTGGAGTAAAAAAACTTTTTCCAGAATTCAGTTTTGTAGGGGCACCCAAAAATTAGTCTGTGGTACCAATAAGAAATCTGTGAAATATTAGCTACCTGCGACATCAACTTCACCGGCCACAAGGAGGTAAAAGGGGGTCAAAGATTTTGCCTTTCAGGTGCCCCAAAAAATTAAGGAAAATTCAAAGATTTAAGCGTATCTTCCGTTGTTTTATGCTAGGAAGATCATTTTTCTTTCATTTGATTTGTCTATTTATGTTCTTTAACTTTACTCTTATACACATTTTTTCCATTCCTCATAGAAATTTGGAAAATTTGGTATTTCGTGAAAAATACTAAAAAAAAAGTTTTTATTGCTTCGTTGATTGGTTGATGTTAAGCGTCATTCAGTGATTCAGTTTTCTTTTAGAAGCTCACAAAATAGCTGCATGGCTTTAAATATATTGGTTTATTGGGGCAGGTCTCCCCTAATTTAAGCTAGATACAAGCCATGCATATCTCGGCTTAAATTACCCAGAACTCACCACGTGGAGGTGAATACTTTTTGAGTTTCACCCTAACCCACCCACCACAATAATTTAGAAAGCTTCTTATTCAGTTTTGTAGTCTCTCTTGATTCCAAATGATTTCATTATTGCATGAGATGCAATTTTGGTTTTAACGTAGCCATCTCTCCTCTCACTTCCATAAACTGCTCTTGCCGCTTCTGTTACAAGTTTGATACTCCTTTCTACTGCTTGTGAATGACTAGGGAATTGAAAGAGTTTTAATTTTTCTTCGCTAGTGTTCTCAGCCAATGATATAAACTCCTCTTTGGTTAAGTGGTTTGTCAATGGTGGCTCAAGCCTGATGGGACTATCTGTCCAAAATATAATATCAGTGTAGTCAAGTGCATGGAAATTTAGCTTCGGTACGCTAAACTTGTGAATACTTTTCATTTTTACAGCTTGAGGTCTTGCTACTTCGATCCTTCGTATTGACAATTTTCCAATGCTTGGCCGGTTATCAGTAATCATTGCAAGAAGAAGGTTCTCTTGATGCGCAAAGTAGGGGTTACAAATGATAACTTTATCAGCAATATCTCTAAGCTCCTTTGTTAGGTGTCTGGAGTAAGCTACCATCTGCCACAGATGACGAGGCCCATCATAGCACCAAGGTTTTTTGTTGATCGTGAACCACACTGGAGCATAAACTTTGATGATGTATTCTACCAGCACTTTTAAACTATCCATCGGATTTTCACATCCAATGTAGAAACGCAGGATGCAGTTAGCAGTAGACAACCATCTGGATTGGACCATTGGCCCAGGTTGAAGATTTGCTAAGTCATTGCTGCAACAGCCAGAAGTAATAGCCTGAGAAGCTTAATAGAGGTACAATTGATCTGTACTTAGATCATCAGAATCAGTAATTGGAAGAGGATTTCCTTCCACGGCTTCAAACGTAACTATTGGTTGGTCGACAGATTTTAATGCTTTTCCAATTCGTCCTGACATTTCTCGTGGAGCATGGGAGGGCCCATCGAGGTGTTCTAACAAATGCTTCAATGGTAACTCATTAAAATGAAAGAGACAAATAAACCAGTGAAAGTGTTTGTTCAATTTTTTAATATGCCTCTTTTTATTCCAGTATTGACTGCATTGCCATCACAGCCAATGGCAACAATATTTCTAGCACTGATATTTTTGCATCCCAAGCATTCCAAAATGCCTTTATAAATGCTTTTTGATGTGCTCAATTCTGGAGATATGTGGCCTAAGAAAGTTGAGCCTGGTTCTTTCAAGAGGACAAAATGCTCTTCCATAGTAATCCTAGAGTGATACTTACTACCTTTCATTGTGATAACGTTTGTTCGATCTTTTCTTCCATCAAAGTAGAGACCCATAACAATTTAGGGCGGGTCATACTATGCATTTTTTTTAAATCAATGGAGAGGGGTGTTCAAATGACATATTTTGGTGCATAGAACACAATTCTGAAGAAAATATTTAATTCTGATAGACCTAACCTACATCATTTTGCAGTTGATTATTATTAAATTGTTGATTATTTTACTATTGTAGTTACCCCAGAATATGTCTTCTCACGTTTTCTATCATGGCTGCTCACGTTATCTCTCACAGAGCATTGTTCTAACTAATTCATATAAACACATATAATGTAATTCATATAATAATAATAATATTTAAATACTCAAATAAAAAGGTGTGCCATTCCACTTAATTGTAATTATCATACAGTTTGGTATATGAAATATTTTGACGGTTTTCTGGCGCGCATAAGGCCATTTTCTGAGCCACCTTTCTCAGAGGCTAGAATGTAACGTTTCAGAACATTCTAAAACGTTTTGTGAAATATTTGAAGTGACTCATGATTTATGAAGCTATTTTACCACCTCGGCTTGCAGTGAGGGGATAGATTTAGTGATTATCTACTGATATTTTTTTTGTCATTGTTCACATGTGAGTATTATTCTGTTATATTTTAGAAAAAGCTATTTCTACGCATATTATAGTGATACATTGAGCAAAATTTAATTAACAACTTTGATTTGAGCTAAAATTAGGTGGTTCATTTTTAGTACAACTGAGCAGTATGAGGCCTATTTCAATGTTCTAAAGAATATTTTTAGGATGTGTTTCTTTAGTTTTTTTAGAGTACATGAACAAATTATTTGCATTACAGACAACAGATAAATTAGCATTTTATAACATTTTGAAACCAAAAAAGCATAATGTGTTTAGCATTTGCAGATAAATTTGTTCTTGCCCATTTCAGCTCTTTTTTTAACCAAGAATTTTGCGCTGAAAAGAGTTAATACCTGTCTGTAGTGGATACTTAACTGTTGTATTATTGTTTTTATTTCAGTGTGAACTCATTAAGAAAATGGCTCAAGTCAGAACAAGGACGAAATCAAGTTCTCATCTGAGTAATCTTGTTGGCACTGGCCGGGAGCTGTTGGTGTCTGAACTGCCAACTGTGAGGGATATCCTGAGGTATGGCATCTACTTGAGGAAGCAAAATGAAGATGACAGGAGGAACTACCCAGTGGACAAGCTGGTGAGTGACATCTACCCTGGTCTGATTTGTCAGTGGAGCAAAGCTAATGCTCTTTTCAAGCCACCTGTTATCAATGAAAAAGTGACCATCATGTCCAAGCTCAAGGAGGTCTGGAATCAGGCAGTGAAGTTTTCTCTTGGGAAGGGCAAACTTGATGCCAAAGAGAGGTTCATTGTCAAGTTAGACAAGTTCTTTGATATTTTGACTTGCAAGTGTCAGATTACCAGTTGTGAGGGGGTAGGCTGTGAGGGCTGTGTTATCCAAGCCCACATTAACTGTTCCTGCAGCAGAGAGAAAAAGATTCCTGTGAAAGATCTTGCCTACATCAAGGGACAGAAAGAGAAGGTTGGAAGTAAGGGACCCCACCAAATAGGGGGTCCTGATCTACCAGAGCACAAGAGACAGGTGAGGACATTGAAAAGGCAGTGGATGGAAAGGAAGGCAGAGAAAAGGAGAAGGAGCAAGGAGGAAAGTGCTGCAGTAGCAGAGAAGGCAGCCAGGAAGGATGTTAAGAGATTTTTGGCAGATGGTGATGAGGATCTGGAATTGGAGAGAAGTGGTGATGAAGATGAGTTTGTTCCTGAAGTTGAGCTCTTCCCTCAAACTGACCCTGAGCCAGTAGCTTCGGCAAAGGTACAGAAAAACTATGATGAGATTCAAAACATTGCCCTTGCTAGTGTAAGGTATGGCATAGGACTGAGGCCAACTGCAGCGATAGCAACAGCAGCTCTGATTGACGCAGGAATCATCACAGAAGACAATACAAGTAAAGTGATTGGTAAGAGCAAGGTCAAGAGAGCACAGGAGAAGTTGATGAGAGAGCTGGGGGAACAGTTCGAGAAGAAGTGCAGGGAGGAGGAGGTGCGCAACTGGCCTTGCCACACACAAAGCATTGAGAGGGTTGTTAAAATGGTGACTGAGGCTTCTGCTAAGTACTTCTCACAGGAAAAGAGGGATGGAGGGATCAGGACTCAGGAGACCAGCAGGAAGCTGATGTCCAAGTCTGAGTCAAAGCAGGATTTGTGCAACCTGGCAAAGTTCAAGATGTCAGGAGAATGATCTTTGTAATTATATCCAGTGATATAAATGCAGTTCACCTATTAATAAATATATGTAAAGTTGATTTGGCCTTGTCAATATAAATGATTTACCTTATATCTTTTAATATATTATAAAGGGGTTCAAAAGGGTAAAATTGGCAATTTAGAAATACAAAATGATGTAGGTTAGAGTTATCATATCCAGAAAATAAGCTCATATTTGAATTCCCCATGTAAAAACACATAATTTAGACACCCCTGATGGTAGGATTTCCTCAGATTCATGTTGTCACCTGAGTACGACCCGCCCTACCATAACATGATCACTTGAACTGAAAGTTAAGGTATCTTCAGAGAGATCTTTTCTAATCTTGCTCCTTTCTCGTCTTATCTTGCTTCTCTCGATCACTGAACAAGTATCTTCACTACTAATTAATTTTAAATCTTGAAAAACAGCAGATGCAAGAGCTGCCCCAGCACGGTCAGATATTCCTCTTCGTTCGCATTCTCTACCCGCTGTTGGCAACCGCATTCTCATTTGTAAAGGTCTGGGATGAATTAATGGCTTTGTCGTGAGTTTAAACGGCTCACTGCCTAACTTATTTTAACCAATCAGAACCTAACTTATAGTATCCTAACCAATAATAACCTAACCTAACGACTCTTATATTCCTTATACTTTTGTGTATATTCCTGATACTTCTGTGAAGCCTTTTTATTTTTTTCCATCTTTTTGGTGACCATTTTATCTACGGATCCAATCATCATTTTTCGAGACGTTCGTTGGTCATTAAAGAAATTCCTTTCCAGAACAGGAGCTTTTCGATATTTCTCACAACGACATGTCAGGAAGTCTTCACATTTACAAGAAGCTATATCAAAGAGCTTCAGTAGGTCAAGTTTAAATTTGGGAAGCAATGCTTGATAGGATGCTTGGTCTTTACGCCCTTTGAATTGTTTTAAAACATTTTTATATTTTTCGTACAAACCTTGGATGCCCTGCGTTATGGTTTTATGATGGCTAGTTGGAATAGAAGCACGATCCCATACAGTCTTTACTTTTTGGGCAACGACTGTAGCAACATCATAAATTTTTGGATTAGCTTCTCCTGACTTAATTCTTTCCTGTCTAACATAAAGGAAACACTGTAGTATATCTTTGGACGAAGGCAAATAAATCAGTGAGAGATCCTTTGGTGGTTCAAAGATTTGATTCAGCTGTTGAGTATTCCTTGACCTCCTTTTTGCTGATTCATTCGCGGCCATGGAAGCCATGCCTAATTTTGCTTTGTGCTTCGGAATAGAATTAGACCATATTAATGATTGTAAATATTTTTAGCGAATCAGATTAAATATACAAATTTATCAAATCAATCAAATAATCTGAAAAAGAGATGTAAATTATGGATCACCTGAAAATCAGGCCTCCAGCCTTCTTTAGTTAGGCTTATAAGGCTAACTAATGAAAATATCACGACCTAACCTAACCAATCGTTAGGTCAACTGTAGGCCCTTGACCTTGGTTAGGTTAGGTCAGGTCGTGATATTTTCGTTAGTTAGTCTATAAAGCTAACTAAAGAAGGCTGGGGGCCCTGATCTTCATGTGATCCTAACTTATAATGTAATATAGTATAAATCACAAACCCTAAATAACATAATTATGAAATAATTTAAATCTGTGAAAATCTAAACAAATGGAAACCTTAAAATGGTTCTAAAACATCTACTAAAGTTGAGAAACTCGACGAAAGATATAAAAATTCCTATTTTTTATTAGTATTTCTCATGAAATAACAAATTTTTCAAATTTCTGTGAGGAATGGGAGAAAAGTGTATAAGGGAAAAGTTAAAACACATAAACAGACAAATAAAATGAAATAAAAATAATCTTCCTAGCATAAACACAACGGAAGATACGCTTAAATCTTTGAATTTTTCCTTAATTTTTTGGGAGACCTGACAGGCAAAATCTTTGACCTCCTTGAGGCCGGTGAAGTTGATGTCACAGGTAGCTAATATTTTACATATTTCTTACTGGTACCACAGACTAACCTTTGGGTGCCCCTAGAAAACTAAATTCCAAAAAACGTTTTTACACTCCACCTTAATCAATATTAATCAATCAATGTTTTAGACATTTGTAATTACAGCTCAAGTTGAAGGTTTAACATTTTCCATATATATTAGGTAAATAATATTGGGAAGAGTTGTTGTTGTTGTTGTTGGTTAGCCGATCAGCCCAACCTGATCGAGGAAGCCGGCGGCACGCAGGTAACCGATCGCCCTCTCCGGAGTGGACCAGAGGTTCAGCGCACTAGTGATGTTGTGTTGTGTTCTATGTTGTGCCAGAGCGGTACAGTCTGTCATAATGTGTTCAATTATTTGTGGTATGTCCTGGCACAGGTGGCAGGTGTCGTCTGTGGAGTTGTCTAGTTTGTGTTTATATGCCTATAAGTTGGGGTGATGCCCACATCGGAATCATGCTAAGTTAACTCAATCCGATCTGCTCAGGATGGTCTCTGACCTGTCAGTGGGTGGCGGTTTCGCACCTAGGACCGCATTCGGACCGAGTCGTGTCAGTGCTTTGTTGGTTAAGTGTGTATGTGTGTGTGTGTTTTCAGTACTGTGTGATGTCTGTGGGGCGTGGTATGGAATGGAGTATTTGGTTATAATATATCTCTGGTGTTACCTTAATGGTGCGAGGTGTTGGTGCAGGCTTGGAAGGGGTTCCAATAAACCTTACCCCCCCATTTGCAGCTTGCATGTTTACTTATATCGAAATAGTTTTTAGTGATTATAAAAATATATAAAATTCATTATTTATTGCAGGTATTAAAATTACTCTTGCTGATAAAGTGATAATAAATGCCTTCTCAATTAATTGGTGATTCGGAGAGGCAACGTGTGATAGATCGCATACGAGCAATAACATTTTGGGAAGCTCGTGATGCTGGAGCCACCTTTATAACACATTCATGGGTTGCCAAAAAGTTGCGAAGAAGTGAGGACTTCGTCAAAAGAAATTGGAATAAAACTTTGGATGAATGTGAAATGGATACAACCAAATTTGGCCGCCCAAATTTGCCACTCTCTCAGGAAACAAAGGACATCATTGAAAGCGGTCCGCGTAAGCGGAAAAACAGTGTGCTAAACTTTCTAGAGAGATCGAAGTGTTGAGAGGAAAGATCGTTAGTGGTGAGATCATTCGACTGTACCGTCATAGGCAAGGTTTAAAGCCTTGGCATGAACTTCCAAAGCCAAGAAAAACTCAACTTAACATCGATGACAGAATGTGGTTTGCCCATTATCTTGAAGATTGGGATGTGTATGATTTCATGCATTTAGCTGTCTCCGATGAATTTTTTGTTTACGTAACACGTCGGCCTAACTAGCAAAATGATCGAGTGTGGGCCACAACACCAGATGAAATCGATGACAATGAACATTATCGCGAATTATTAAAAAGTCTAGACTGTGTTGGTGTGTTTGTTTTGTTCACTGCAAAGAAGCTCATGTGGGTGCTGAAGCCAAATGGTCAGAGTTGGGATGGACAGTATTTTCGTGATATTATTCTGTCCCAGCAGGTCATGCCTTTTCTAAGAAACCCAAACAATGTTATGGATGTCGATCAGGTCACACTTCTGCACGATAAGGCCCCCTGCCTTAAGGCATTAGCCACTCAACAGTTGTTGCGGAACCATGAGATCGATTTCTTTGGAAATGAAGAATGGCCAGGAAATTCTCTTGACATGAACGTCTGTGAACACATTGGATCAGTTATAAAGGACAAGGTTGAATGTCTCTTGTTTCAAGAACCTGCAGAAAATCGATTTTCGAAGGATACAATGACGCAACACATTGAAATTGTCTTAGCAAATTTGCGTAACGATCAAGATCTATTCACGTCACTTTTGGCAAGCTACCCAAAGCGAATTCAGGGTGTCTTGGAAGCCAATGGCGGGAACACCAAGTTTTAATTGTTTCTCATTAAATGCAGGATTAAATTCTCTTTTGTAAGGTATGTTTAGTTTTACTGTACCTCTAATGGTTTTGGCCATGGGCGGGGGGGCTAAGGTTTATTGGAGCCCCGTACATGTAGTGGCAAGGGTGTTGTGGGTTAGTTGTCGCTGCTGCCATGAATTGTGTTCCCTTTATGTCTAAATGTTCCCTAATTTTCAGTATTTTTGTTTCTGTGTGCAGGTGTTCTATTGGTGTTGTTTGAGTACATCCTGTAATGATACGAAGTGCGTTGTTTTGTATTGGCTGTAAGGTGTTTATGCGTGTGTTTGAGATAATGGGTGCCCAGCATGGGATAGCATAGTCCATAACTGAGTGAATATATTGTTTGTATATACGTGACGTTGTTTCCTGCTGGTGTCCAAAGTTTGTACCTGTTAGTGCCCTAAGCGTGTTAAGTCTTGACGTACATTTGTTTTTAATGTCCTGAATGTGGTTTGTAAAAGATAATAATGTATTGTATGTGACCCCAAGTATTTTGGTCCTGTGAGTGTATGGAATGTTAGTGCTGTTTAGTGTAAGCTGTGGAGTTATCTGGCGTTCTTTTGTGTTGCTTGTTAGCAAGGTGATGGTTGATTTTGTGGGCGCTGCTTTGAGTCTAATGTGTGTGAGCCAGTTTTGTATACTGTTTATGTATGTTTGTAGGTTATTTGTAGCGGTGTCGATGTTGTTGTGGGTGGATGTTAGAGTGATGTCATCTGCATATAATGATAACGTAACCTTGTTATCTATGGGTGTTGGAATGTCATGCATGTATAAGTTTAAGAGTGTTGGTGAGAGAACAGAGCCTTGAGGGACCCCGTTCGGAAAAAGCTTGTTTTTGGATGACTTGCCATTAAATGTGACATGTGAGTATCTTCCTGAAAGATAGTTGCTCAGCCACCTTTTGGTGTTATTGTGCATGTTTGTGTTGAATATTTTGTTTATGAGAGGGAAGCGTGGGATAGCATCAAATGCTTTACTAATGTCTATTGTTGCTAACAGTGTACGTTAAGCTGGTCGTCTGGAGTTGATGCCATCCATGATGTGCTGCGTGAGGTTAGTGAGTAATGTCGTGGTTGAGTGGTGAGGTCTGAATCCATGTTGTGTAGGCGATTGTGGTATGTGTGGGTTGGTGATTTGTAAGATTAGTCTTTCTGTTACTTTGGAAGGTGTGCATAGTAAAGTAATGGGTCTATACGAAGCCGGTTCTGTTGGATTTTTGTTTAGTTTCAGTAGTGTAATAATTTTACCTTGTTTCCATATGTTAGGAATAATACAGTGTTGGTATGAATATGTGCTGATGTTTGTGAGAGCTAGTATTCCCTCTGGGCCCAAGTGTTTATCTTGGTGGTCTGGTCTGTATTGAAGGGTGTAATGGTCGTGTCGAGTCTGTAGATTTTCTTGTGTCTGGCTGTTTGTCTCTCTGCGCGTTTCAGGTTCTTGTCTCTGTTTAAGTGACTTATCTTTGCGTAGTGATTAACTAGAATGTTAGCTTGTTGTATATATGTTGGGATATTATTTTGGCTGCGACAGATAGCCGCGTGTGAGGTGTGAATGCCTGCTGTTAGAGTGGGTAATGCTGTTTATAGTCTTGTATAGCCTGGATGTATCTGTGGAGTGGTTTAGCGTTGTTATGAATTCCGTAAATGTTTCTCTTTGTTTTTCTTTAAGTTTGTTGTTTATTTCTGTGTTGAGCTGTTGTATCTGCTGTTTTATGGCTTCTGTGTGTGGTGTTTGTGTGTTATGTTTGAGGTTGTTACGTTGCCTTATGAGGTGGCTATTTCTCTAGTGTAATTTGGGTTGTATTTCCTAATGTTGTCCTTGGGTATGTATTTGTTTGCATTAATGCAAACAAATTGGGAAGAGTAGTATACTTATAATGACTAACGATAAAGTTGTAAATATCCCCATTTATATGTAAATACCATTTCATGCTCCTTCAAGAGTGAAAAATCCGCGAGTGACAATCCCAAAGTAGACAATTTCGAATCGATCCATTTTCACTCCCATTGCAAGATTTCCCACTTTTATGGCAAGTAATAGTTTTTTATATGTAATACTTTAAAAATAAGAAAATCGATGAGTTTTTTATGAACTTTCTCCTTTGTAATTTTCCTCGTAGAATTCGAATTTCCTGTTTTTCTTTATGGATAATAAATCGAAACAATCGCATTTTACAGAAGAAAATGTAAAAATGAGAGTTACAGAAAAAACATCTATTTACTGTTTTTATTCATCCATTTATAGAGAAATCGTACGAAAAGAAAATATATATGGTTGCATGAGTTTTTTTAACTTCAATTTTCTCAAAATAAAATATTCAAAATACAAGATTTTTTTAAATATTAAAAAAAAAAATTGATATTGAATGGTTTTCAACGTTGCAGGAAAGCTACTAAATATAAAAACCTTTCCAACAAAAAATTTACATGAAAATATGAAAAAATAAAGTAAGTTTTGAAGAGAAAGGTGAAGTAAGGTGATTTTTTTTTTCAATTTCAAGGTTGAAACAAAATATGTGAAACCATATGCTTTATTTGAAATTTTTTTTACGACGTTTCCAGTATATTGTATCAAGATGTCGGGAGCAGCTTTCAAGTTACTACCTTCAAAATTCAAATGTTGGAGAGAGATGTGTAGAAAAATGTAAGGTAACATAAAAACCTTTTATAACTTCAAAGGTTTTAGTTCATTTACATAGATTCATACTTCGTACAAATACTCAATAAATAGACGCAGAAAAAAGGTGCAAATTTCATTCAAATCGGTTTGTAAATAAAGAATGTATAAGCAACACTATCATTTCCTCTTAAGTTAGATTGCAATTGCATCATCGCCTCTTTTCCACCGTTCCCCAAATGAGGAAACTCTTTTATCATATTTGGAATTCTCACTTCCAGCATTCTCAACTGCGGACTGCTAATTAGAATGGGAATGACACCAAGTGAAAGATAAACAATTCTCACGTGAGACCTAGAAATTTGGGGAGAATTTTTTTTAATATTTTACCACAGTCTGGCTCTTTACTTTCATCCATCGTCTGCTGGACCATTCCCGTCATCTGTTATGACTTTCATACATTATGCGAGTACAAAGGATTAAATTAAGCTCTTGACTTTACTGGGCTCTCGTATTAATTAAAAGATAATACACGTTACTTTATTGGATTACTTTCCACTCAACGTCAGTCCCATTTCCATCCGTGGTCCGCAATTAGAAGTGAGCAAAAATGAAAAATCCACATTTGAGTAAAACGTTTCTCGAGAAACAATGTCACTACATTCTCACTCGCAGAAAAAACGTCAAATGGGAATGGCTAATATTTCCTAACCTAACTTAATTTAACCTAACCTAACCTAAACAAACTAACCTAACCTAACTTATCATAACCTAACCTAAGTTAACCTAACCCGGACCAAAGTGGGAAAGTCGTGTATGAGAATGGCATGAAGTGAGAATAAAGAGATTTGAAAATGCCTCGCTTGGAATTCTCACTCTTGGCTTTCTCACCCTTGGGCGCAGAATGAAATGGGAATAAGAATGGGAAGTAATCATGGGAATGACGTTGACTGGGAATAAACCCTTTATTGGGAATTTGCACACATAACAAACGCGTAGAATATCCTGAGTAGATTACTGCCCAATCACTGGCATTCCCATTCCCAACTCGCATTCGTGGTCCACAAGTAAGAATGTACAAAAGTGAAAAAATCCACATTTGAGAAAGGCGTTTCTTGATTTTGGAAACAATGTTTTCGTTGCTGAAACGGCGCTGAGTAGGAATGCTTAATATTTCTTAACCTAACTTATTTTAACCGGTCAGAACCTAACCTAACATTAGCCTAACCAATCAGAACCTAACTTATAGTATCCTAACCAATAATAACCTAACCTAACGAATCGTTACCTAACCCGAACCAAAGTGGGGAAAGGCCGTGGATGGGAATGAGAATGACATGAAATGGGAATAGACCGATTTGAAAAGGCCTCGTTTGAGATTCTCACTTTCTGGCGCGGAATCGAGTGAGAATGACGGTGACTGAGAGTAAACTCCCGAGTATAAAAATATTACTTACAGTAATTTAAAGAATACAAAGGATATTTAGTGAAATATGAGAGTGGAAACGATGAATGCCTCATATAAATTAAATTATAAAGCCTTGTATACACGATATCACTAATGATGCATTTTTTGATGATGCATCATAGACACAAGTAATGTCTTCGTGTAATGATGCATCACTGAGTGTGTACACGATAACTTGAAAGGGATACATTTTCAGTTCAGTTGTTGTTAGGTTTGTACACCGCGTCTGCTCCAGCACCAGATTTTTGTCTTTTTATTATTTTTGAGCGTTCATTCCAGTATGTGCTTTTTACAATCCTTATTTTCTTTCGAGCTGCTGAACTATCACACCATTCTATATCCATTGCCTCTACAATTGCCTGTAATGCGGCATCTCGCGATTGTTTATTTTTGTATTCAGGATTTACTACATCCCATAAACAAAGATGTTTCCCATATTCTTCAACAAATTGTTGTTGTTGTTGTTGTTTAGCCGATCAGCCCACCCTGATCGAGCAAGCTGGCGGCACGCAGGTAACCGATCGCCCTCTCCGGAGTGGACCAGAGGTTCAGCGCACTATTGATGTTGTGTTGTGTTCCTTGTTGTGCTAGAGCGGTACAGTCCGTCATAATGTGTTCAATTGTTTGTGGTGTGTCTTGGCACAGGTGGCAGGTGTCGTCTATGGAGTTGTCTAGTCTGTGTTTATATGTCCGTAAGTTGGGGTGATGTCCACATCGGAATCGTGCTAAGTTAACTCGATCCGATCTGCTCAGGCTGATCTCTGACCTGTTAATGGGTGGCGGCTTCGCACCTAGGACGCATTCGGACCGAGTCGTGTCAGTGCTTTGTGGGTTAGGTGTGTGTGTATGTGTTTTCTGTACTGTGTGATGTCTGTGGGGCGTGGTATGGAATGGAGTATTTGGTTATAATGTCTCTCTGGTGTTACCTTAATGGTGCGAGGTGTTGGTGCATGATTGTACATGTAGTGGCAAGGGTGTTGTGGGTTAGTTGTCGCTGCTGCCATGAATTGTGTTCCCCTCATGTCTAAATGTTCCCTAACTTTTAGTATTTTTGTTTCTGTGTGCAGGTGTTCTATTGGTGTTGTTTGAGTGCATCCTGTAATGATACGAAGTGCGTTGTTTTGTATTGTTTGTAAGGTGTTTATGTGTGTGTTTGAGATAATGGGTGCCCAGCATGTGCTAGCATAGTCCATAACTGAGCGAATATATTGTTTGTATATGAGTGATGTTGTTTCCTGCTGGTGTCCAAAGTTTGTGCCTGTTAGTACCCTAAGCGTGTTAAGTCTTGACGTACATTTGGTTTTAATGTCCTGAATGTGGTTTGCAAAAGATAATGATGTGTTGTATGTGACACCAAGTATTTTGGTTCTGTGAGTGTGTGGAATGTTGATGTTGTTTAGTGTAAGCTGTGAAATTACCTGGTGTTCTTTTGTGTTGCTTGTAAGCAAGGTGATGGTTGATTTTGTGGGCGCTACTTTGAGTCTATTGTGTGTGAGCCAGTCTTGTATACTGTTTATGTATGTTTGTAGGTTATTTGTAGCGGTGTCGATGTTGTTGTGGGTGGATGTTAGAGTGATATCATCTGCATATGATGATAAGGTAAGCTTGTTATCTATGGGTGTTGGAATGTCATGCATGTATAAGTTGAAGAGTGTTGGTGAGAGAACAGAGCCTTGAGGGACCCCGTTCGGAAAAAGCTTGTTTTTGGATGACTTGCCATTAAATGTGACATGTGAGTATCTTCCTGAGAGATAGTTGCTCAGCCACCTTTTGGTGTTATTGTGCATGTTTGTGTTGAGTATTTTGTTTATGAGAGGGAAGCGTGGGATAGCATCAAATGCTTTACTAATGTCTATTGTTGCTAATAGTGTACGTTGAGCTGGTCGTCTGGAGTTGATGCCATCCATGATGTGCTGCGTGAGGTTAGTGAGTAATGTCGTGGTTGAGTGGTGAGGTCTGAATCCATGTTGAGTAGGCGATAGTGGTATGTGTGGGTTGGTGATTTGTAAGATTAGTCTTTCTGTTACTTTAGAAGGTGTGCATAGTAAAGTAATGGGTCTATAGGAAGCTGGTTCTGTTGGATTTTTGTTTGGTTTGAGTAGTGTAATAATTTTACCTTGTTTCCATATGTGAGGAATAATACAGTGTTGGTATGAATATGTGCTGATATTTGTGAGAGCTAGTATTCCTTGTGGGCCCAAGTGTTTAAGGTGTATGTTAGATATGTTGTCTGGTCCAGTAGCCTTCGAATTCTTAATGTTTTTGATGATCTTGGTGGTCTGGTCTGTATTGAAGGGTGTAATGATCGTGTCGAGTCTGTAGGTTTTCTTGTGTCTGGCTGTTTGTCTGTCTGCGTATTTCTGGTTGTTGTCTTTGTTTAAGTGACTTATCTTTGCGTAGTGATTAACTAGAATGTTAGCTTGTTGTGTGTATGTTGGGACATTATTTTGGCTGCGACAGATAGCCGCGTGTGAGGTGTGAATGCCGCTGTTAGAGTGGGTAATGCTGTTTATAGTCTTGTATAGCCTGTATGTATCTGTGGAGTGGTTTAGTGTTGTTATGAATTCCCTGAATGTTTCTGTTTGTTTTTCTTTGAATTTGTTGTTTATTTCTGTGTTGAGCTGTTGTATCTGCTGTTTTATGGCTTCTGTGTGTGGTGTTTGTGTGTTATATTTGAGGTTGTTACGTTGCCTTATGAGGTGGGCTATTTCTCTAGTGTAATTTGGGTTGTATTTCCTAATGTTGCCCTTGGATATGTATTTCTTTGCATTATTGATAATCTGATTAAATGTCTTGAGTGTTGTATCGATGTTTATGATGGGTGTGCTGTTTAATGTGGTGAATTGTTCCTCAGTCTGTATTTTGAACTGTTCCCAATCAGCTTTCTTGTAATTTCTGTAAGTGTGCCTAAGGCTGTTGGGGCAGCAGAGTGTAGAATGTGTTGTAATGATGATTGGGGGTCTGATGACAGTTGTTTTTCTGTTCTCCATTGTGTATGTGTTGCTAGTGAGGGGGAACAGAACGTTATGTCTGGGGAGGAGTTTGAGTATCCTGCTTGATGGTGTTGTGTGGTATGTTCTTCTGTATTGTTAAGAATGAAGAGGCTGTTTAGTTGTGTGGCTATGTTGGCGCCTCTGGTGTTGTTTTGGTTGTGCAGGTACCAACTAATGTAAGGTACCAAATTGTAATGTCGACTTACTGCTTCACTTTTCTGACATTCTTAAAATATCAAATATTAGATTATTACTAAAAGTTTAGAAAAACAGTACAAATTTCAACCAGCTCCTTCGCAAAAACACTGCCCTCATTGATGTCTCACTCTCACTAACGTTGGAAGGCAGCCAACATCAAATAGTGATGCTCATTGGTGATATGATGATACGTCATCAACTTGCATGCTAATTTACACGGTATCACTGAGTCGTTAATGACGTATCACTAAAAATGCATCACTTAGTGATATCGTGTAAACGAAGTTTAAATGACCTTAATACGAAGACTTATCAGTGCAGTATTCATTTATTAAAAGAGATTTTTAATTATTTTTAAACGTAGATGAGAAATATTTAAGATTAATTCTTAAATCATTCCATAATTTTAGCATAAATGTTAATAATAATAATAATAATAATGATCTTTACTAGAGTGGAGCTGATTCTGTCTATCTATCTATCTGTGGAAAAAGTCGCAGTAAATAATTTCATACCGAGAAAGTCACAGTAAATAATTTCATACCGAAGATTTTGAAAAGAAATTATTAAGGCAGCGAAAGCTTAATATTTACTTGAAGTTCACGAGGCACTTAGATTTTAAATGCAGCTTCACAAATCTTCACAAAATGGATTCGGATGTGAAGCTTAAGATTTTCATGGCTGCGTTCTTTTCTATAGTTTTATTGACCGAATGACTTTTCACAAACTTGGATGAAATTTTTTAGAAGCGTCCACAGACTAAACTGGTGATGATTAATTACACTGGTCAACAAGTATTTTTCATTAGATATAATTATGGATGAACTGGATAGCTGTTGGGACGCTGATTCCAAATCTGTTTTCGGTTTTCCTCTAGCACGTCTAGTTTTCGAGATGAGACCGATCATAATATATATAATAAATATAAAAAATATATAATATAATACTATATCTAATCTATACTATAATAAGAGAGCTGTCCGTCCGTCCGTCCGTCCGTCTGTTTGTCTGTTTGTGAAATTTATCCCGGGCAGTAATGGGGAAAGGGTGGGGGTGGGGGTAATGTGGGATGGGTGGGGTAATGGGGAGGGGTGTGGGTAATGGGGGAGGGGTTAGCCCCCAAGTTGCATGAATGGGGGTGAGGAGGTTTTGGGAGATACCAGATGCAGAAATGTTGACACAATGTGAAGCTCAAAATTTTCACGGCTGCGTTCTTTTCTGTAGTTTAGCCTGTCTAACCGTCAGCGAAGCGACGGGAACTGTACTAGTATATATAATATGCATATAACTATATATAATCTATTATATATGTTCGTCTGTCTGTGCTTTATGCAAGCGCAAACCGTTTGACCTAGAGCTACCAAATCTGGCACGGGAACCTCTTATGGGATGAAGAATGTCAACACAGAGTCGGTCAGCCTGTCTGTTTGTCTGTTTGTATTAAGGGCGGCAATGTGAAGCTCAAGATTTTTATGACTGTGTTCTTTTCCATGGTTTTATTGACCAAATAATTGAACCGACAGTAATTATTTGGTCAGCGGGGTTTTGGGGGATATCTGATCAGATTCAGAAATCTTGACACAATGTGAAGCTCAAAATTTTCACCGCTGCGTTGTTCTTTTCTGTAGTTTAGTCTGTCTGTTTGTCTGTTTGTGAAATTTATCCCGGGCAGTAATGGTGGAAGGGTGGGGGTGGGAGAGAGGGGTGGGGGTAATGGGGGTAATGGGGGAGGGGTGGGGTAATGGGGAGCAGGTTAGCCCCCAAGTTGCATAAAGAGGGTGAGGGGGTTTGGGGGGATTCAGTTGACCTAACCGGGCATTCAATTAACCCGGGCAACGCCGGGTACCTCACCTAGTACAATATATAATATGCGTCCTTTATACATGTAGCGGAGTATTTTATCGTTGCAGCTTAGGTGTAGGTTTTTGCTTTACCGTTTCTGTACCCTCAAAGTCCCTCATGTATGGCATTTTGTCATTTCAACTTTGGATTTCCGCAGGTTGTCTTGTGGTATTTCAGATGAGAGCAGTTGCTGGCCACAAATTTGCAAACGTTGCACATGTACACTCTTTTATTCTTTGGCGTAACAGTCACATGTCTAGTTGTGTGTTGTGTTTTATTTTGTTTTGTGTCGCCCACTTACACATTTTAATTTTTTAGGTGATTTACATCCGTGACCCGACAATTCAGCGCAGGACAATTCAGCGCCGACAATTCAGCGCCGACAATTCAGCGCAAGACAATTCAGCGCAAAGACAATTCAGCGCAAGACAATTCAGCGCGAAAATACCAACAAAGAAGAAGCAAGCACAAATCCAGAGGGAAGAGAGGCTTGCAACTGTTAGGTTAGGTTAGGTTAGGTTAGGTTTCTAGTTTTTGAAATAAAATCTTAATTTTAACAATTCTAACAAATTTTGTTTTTTTAAATAAAATTTTAATAATTATACTCCTTTCAATTTTATCTCCGATTTGTCACTCCTTCGTTATGTCACTCCTTCGTTACGGTATTTATGTCACTCCTTTGTTATGTCACTCCTTTGAAATGTCAATCCTTCGATACAGACCCAATTTAGCATATATATAAATATACAAATTTTTCTCTTTTTTATTTATTGCGATTTATTTTTATTATTTTTAACTAAACTTTTAACTGTACTAACTTGCGCTGAATTGTCGGCGCTGAATTGTCTTGCGCTGAATTGTCTTTGCGCTGAATTGTCGGCGCTGAATTGTCGGTGCTCCATTTACATCAACCCACTCATCGATCATCATGCCTCGAAAGTGTAAAAATCACCCTGACAATTTCTGTTACGTGTGCGACTCGTCTGCGTCTAAATCACAACGGGGTACAATCACGATGGATCTTCGGAAAACTTACTGGTTATACGTCCGCTGTCCACTAGGTGACCAAGATAAGGCGTGGGTGCCACATGTTATCTGTACCGCTTGTTCGAATGGATTACGTGACTGGTTGAACCAAAGGAAAAAGTCGATGCCGTTCGCTATATCCATGATATGGAGGGAGCCGAGAGACCATCATGGCGATTGTTACTTTTGCAATGTTAACATAACTGGATTCTCCGTGAAGAACAAGCATAACATCGTTTATCCGAACGTAGACTCCGCGATCAGACTGATCTCTCACGATGACACGATGCCGATTCCGGTACCTCCACATCATGGACTCGATTCTTTAGAAGACGAAAGGGAATCCAACGAAGGTGCGATTGGCGGAGATGCGGGACCTACGGCCGATCTTGACTACACACCTGACGAAGAGCAATCGGAGCAGGAGAGACTTACCCAAAATGAGTTGAATGACCTCATTAGAGACCTAGCCCTCTCCAAAGAGAAATCAGAACTTCTCTCCTCAAAACTCAAGCAGAAACACTTACTTGAGAAGAACGTCCGAGTGTGTCACTATCGAAAACGAAGCCATGATTTGGTGGCATTCTTTAGAGTAGACGGTCCGCTCTGCTATTGCTATGATATCACTGGACTTTCTGAGTACTTGTCACAGGTACACACACCATCTGAGTGGCGCCTCTTCATTGATTCCTCACAACGAAGCTTGAAAGCGGTTCTCCTGCATAACGGGAACTTAAAGCCGTCCATCCCGATCGCCTACTCCGTTCATCTAACGGAGACGTACGATAACATGAATATACTACTCGAAGCAATCCAATGCAGCACTCATCAATGGAATATATGTGGTGATCTCAAAGTCATTGGTATGTTAATGGACATGCAAGGAGGGTTCACGAAATACTGTTGTTTCCTATGCCTATGGGACAGCCGTGCTGTTACATCAGACGTGACTGGCATTAAAGAAGCACATACGAGTCAGGAACGGGCAGTGTCCAGTGTGTTCCTTTAGTTGATCCAAAGAAGACTTTCCTGCCACCTCTCCACATTAAGCTCGGCTTCATAAAAATTTTTGTGAAAGCGATGGGTAAGGCGAATTCGAGAAGGTTTCGATACCTTGTTGAGAAATTTGAAAACATCAGTGCCGCGAAATTGAAGGCTTTGAAGAAAGCCTCAATGCCTTAGAACTAAAAGCATGGCAGACTTTCAAATGGATTTGTGGAAACTTCTTGGGTAACCACAAGTCTCCCGCATACAAAAATGGAGTTCAGAAACTGCTCGATGCATATCAAGAAATGGGCTGTCGCATGTCCTTAAAAATATATTTTTCACATTCGCATCTAGATTTCTTTCCCGAAAACCTTGGCGCGGTGAGTGACGAACAGGGGGAACGCTTCCATCAAGACATCCAGTCAATGGAAAATCGCTACCAAGGTTTCTGGAACGAAAATATGCTGACTAACTACTGCTGGATGTTTTACCGCGACGATCTGGACAAGGTTTACAAAAGAAAATCGTACTCGCAACGTTTTTAGGTTAGTGTACATTTCTTTTTATGAATAAAGTTGTACTTTTACGATAAATTGTGCTGAAATTAATACCAGTCGTATTTCGTTCAGTAGATAAGCTAGAGGAAAACCGAAAACAGATTTGGAATCAGCGTACAAAACTGGTCTAGAAAGGTGTGTACACATCTTCGATGAGAGAAAAAGTTCGATTTTGTCGACCAGTGAATTATTTGAATGAGGTGTTGATGTTTGATGTATGTTAGAGTTGATGTTTATGTTAGAATAAGGAAATGCAATTATTTGAAACAGTAATTTTTTTAAATTTCCTTTTACCTGTTTGTAAAAACAATTGTTCGAAATTAGATGGGACCGAAGTCTCCAGCACTGCAGGTGCAGGCCCGTAGGGCCCCATCTTTAGCTAGTAATAATAATAATAATAATAATAATAATAATAATAATAACAATAATAATATTAATAATAATACGGTAACAAATCAATTAGATATGAATGAATGTAGTCATGAGTTACAACGCAATTATTAATTCAATGTAATTAATAATTTTTTCGGAACTTTTCGGTTTGACGGCCAGGGGAAAAACCAAGAAAAAAGCTTTTTTTATTTAGTTAATATTTATTACATTTCAGAATAATATATTTTAGTTTAGAGAAATGAAAAACAGTATCAAGAAAATAGAGTTGTGAGTGGAAAAAATAACATAAAAAATAAGACATTACTAGCAGAAGCCCGTTGTAAAAAAACCACGCTGAACCAATCATCAGGGGCAACCTACGGGAAAATTATTGAATGAAAGGTTAATTGAATGCCAGGTTAGGTTAATTGAATGCTTGATGAATCATCAGGGGCGTACAGTTGACCTAATCAGGCATTCAATTAACCTAACCAGTTGGTAGAGTCTCGAGTTTGACGGTTCCGTAGCCATGACTTGGCACGGGGCTGCAAAACCGGCGCGACGGTCGCGTAGCCTACAGGCTACGGAACCGTCGCGACGCTTCTGGAGCTACTTCAAAATCATCCACTAGGGGGCACTCAATATATTTTTCCCCACCCTTTTTTCTTAGCTAAATAATAGGCCATGGGGCTGAAATGTCTTTTGGGCCGTAAGTTTGAACTTTCTGCGCTTCACATAACCGGATTTTACCAGTTTGAACCTCCCCTCCTTGTATAAAACCGTTTTTAAACGCCCTTGTATAAAACCGATGGTTAACGCAGTTTCGAAAATGGCGTGTGACAGTGATGTGACGGAGATGCTGTTGTTGATCGAAGCACTGTTGGACGCTGGTCTAAACCTGTGAGATTATCGGAGAGAGGGAGAGGCAGCCTTGATGATGAGCCATGCAGCGGCTGTGACATCTCACACTGTGGAACGTGCTAACAGCATCATTCGATCAAATCGGCGAGTCACATACAAGGAGCTATCAGTGGAGCTTGGAATTAGTGAAGGAAGTGTGAATACGCTAATTCAGCAAATGGGATACTCAAAAGTGTGTTCACGGTTTGTTCCTAGCCAACTGACTGAAGATCACAAAGCCCAAAGAAAAGAAATTGCTTCCGAGTCGTTGGTTCGATACGAGACAGAAGGGGATGACTTCCTTTCACGAATTGTGACTGGGGATGAGACAACTTGGGTACACCACTTTGAACCTGAAACAAAACGCCAATCCATGTAGTGGCATCACGCAGACTTCCCACGCAAGAAAAAGTTCAAAATGGCTCCCTCTCCACGAAAGGTTATCGCCACCATCTTCTGGGACATGAAAGGGGTGATTCTGGTGGATATTATGAGGAAAGGACAAACAATCAACTCAGAGGCATATATTTCTACCCTACAGAGACTCCAGAGACGTATAAAGCGAGTTCGACCGGAGAGAAAACTGGAACCCGTCCTTCTTTTGCACGATAACGCAAGACCACACAACAGTTTGCAAACAAGAAAGGCCATCACAAAAATGCACTTGACTGTGTTACCTCACCCTCCATACATCCCGGATGTGGCACCTTCAGACTTCCATTTGTTTGGGCCAATGAAGGATCATATTCGTGGAAGAAAGTTTCAGAGTGCGGACTTTTACCAGCAAGGAATAAAGGCCCCTCTTTCGATGTGGAGGAAAGCCGTAGAAAAGGATGGAGACTATGTGGAAAAATAAAAACTTGTAAAATAGGTGTGTAACTACCTGTGTACAAAATTTTTGGAACGTACAAGGAAACTTGGAAAGAAAAAAAAAGGTGGGGCAAAATATATTGAGTGGTCTCGTGTATATATATAAAGCTGAAATCGGATAATGTTTGTTTGTATTTGTGTACTCATTCCGGGAAATATTAAAAAAAAATTGCCCCTGTTGATTGTTTAACTGTAGCATTTTTACCACGGGCTTCTGCTTGTAATGTTTTATTTTTTATGTTATTTTTTCTACTTTCAACTCTGGTTTCTTGATACTACGAGGGGCGGTCAGAAAATAAGTTTACACGGCGTATAATTTCGTAACTAAAGGATCTACATTGATTACGTTTGTATCAGGTGAATTCGTTAATCTTTGTTGGCAACGCTGCACATCGATTCGGCTGCCATCTATCGTACATTGGTTATTAGGGCGGAGTGAAAAACTCATTTTTCGAATTTTCAAATTGGCTAGTGTGGAAATGTGTGGAGTAGTGAGGAAATAAGCTGGTATAAATTTAAAATCATAACATTAATATCTTCAGGTGCCACAATGACCTTCAATATTGAAAAAAATTGAAAAAAGCAGATTTTAACCAATAATTACAGAAGAGTCCACGATGCACAATAGACAAGAATTTATTCACACTTGTATAAAAATAGCTCAGTCAACCTTTAAAAAAAGTTTCTATTCTCTAAAAACAGTTTTCTATAGTCAGCTCATTCAGCTGTCACGTGAGTACCTCGGTTCAGTGTAGCTGTCGCTCTCGTAGCAGGTGGGTGTTCTGTTGTTGGCGTTACTCAGATAGTCTAAACTATATTTCTTATATATTTTGCATTTCTGTATTGTGTTGCCCTAAGTTTGCCATGTACTATTAACTGAAATTAACGTATAATTGATATTAGCTCTTTCTTTTTCAGATTTGTATACTTTCAAAATGTCTCGAGTGAGTTTGTGCAAAATCAACCAGGGCCTCAACTGAGTGCCCCATGTTTGGTATGGGGGAAGATTTGTGGCACAGGAATCTTCCTACATACGAAGGAGTTTTTAAATATTACTTGTTTGTAAGAAACGACTTGAAACAGAATACTAATAAAGATCCTTCAATATCTCAAATATTAGAACAAGTTGTTGATAAATTGAAAACAATTTGTGAAAGTGCTTCCGTCCCAATTCTGTCAGACAGGCGAATTGAAACAATGTTCAGAAGCTACCACGAAAAGTATCGTGTCATTATGAAGCCATACCAAAGCAGAAAAAATTCTGAAGCTTACAAAGCAAAGATTGATATGTTCAAAAAAGAAGCACACACGAAACTTTTTGACATTGCAGCGTGCAAGTGCAAAGTACTAACACAATGTTCTTGTCCCAAAGAAAAAACGGTTCCAAAGGAAGAAGTGACGTTCCTCTTAGATCAAAGGAGTGAAAGAAAACTGTTTATTGATAGAGTAGATATTACACTCTCAAAGAAAAAAGCATCTACGTTGCTAAGAAAGCAAAAAGAAGCTGTGAGGCTCACCAAAGAATCTTCACAGGAGAAATTGCAGGATACAAATGTTGAATTATCATCATCGACATCAAATAGTGAAAGTGAATCTGACGAAATATCAGACGATACATTTCCAGAGCCAGTTAGCTCGAAGAGAAAGCTCGAACAACCTGAAGAACAATTATTCAAGAAAAGGAAAACTACAAATCTACCTTCAGTGGCTACTGCTTGTGACAGGACTGCAGTTTCAGATCGAGCTGCAGCATTCATTGTTAGTGCAGTATTGCAAGATATTGGAGAAGTTTCTATTGACAATACATCTGAAGTAGTGGATAGGAGTAAAATCAGAAGAGAAAGACAAAAGAAGAGATCAGAAATTATGAAAGATCAAAATCAGGTCCCAATCAGAGGAATCTATTTTGATGGTCGAAAAGATTCTACACTCTTCCAAGAAAAAAAAGAGTCCAAAGTATATCAGAAGAAGGTAACAGAAGAACATATCACTTTAGTGAGAGAACCTGGTTCAGATTATTTGGGCCATTATTCTGTGAATTCTGGATCAGCTGAAGAAATATGTAAAGGAATGTTTGAGTATATTGGAAATAATGACATGAACCTGGAAAACCTTGTTGTCATTGGATGCGATGGTGCAGCAGTCAACACTGGAGAAAAGGGAGGCGTTATAAGGCTTATAGAATTGAAGCTGAAGAAGCCAGTTCAACATTTAGTGTGCCAGCTCCATGCCAATGAATTGCCATTACGCCATTTAGTTGCAAAGCTGGATGGAAAAACATCTGCCCCCGCGGATTCACCGGTCCTATTGGCAGGGAATTAGAGAACTGTGAGAGTCTTCCTATTGTCGAGTTTGAAAGGATTGATGCTGAGGAACCAACTGTAGACTGTGAAGATCTTAGCACCGACCAAAAATATCTAATTGATATTCATCAGGCCATAACAAAGGGATATTGCTCTCCAGATCTTGCTCATCGTAGTCCAGGCAAAATGGCACATTCACGATGGCTGACTACAGCAAATCGTTTGCTTCGTCTATACGTTTCAACTGTAAGTCCATCTGAGAACCTCATGAACATTGCTTCTTTTATAATGAAGGTCTACATCCCAATGTGGTTTTCTATTAAGCAAAGTACGTCTTTTGTCAATGGCTCAAAACATGTTTTCAAAACTATTGAACTAACAAGAACACTGAATGACGAAGTAAAGGATATTGTAAACCCTGTCCTACAAAGAAATGGGTTTTTTGCAAATCCAGAAAATATTCTAGCATCAATGATTCATGATGACCGCAGCGCCATAAGAGAATTAGCGTGGAGGCGAATAAAGAATGCAAGGCAAACAAACAAGGAAAAAGTTGTGAGGCGTTTCACAGTACCTGTTATTCAATTTGAAGCTACTGATTATACTGATTTAATTAATTGGCAAAAATGCATTGTCACTGAACCACCTGTGACAAGACACCTGACAGAAAATGAGATTGAAGAATTCATAGAAAACAAGAGTACCCCTCCATTCGAGAAATTCCCTTGTCATACACAAGTAGTAGAAAGAATGGTAAAATTAGTGACTGAAGCATCATCAAAAGTATTTGGATTGAACGCGCGAGATGGCTTCATAAGATCAACACTTCAGTCACGTAAAAAAATGCCATCATTCGAAAGTAAAGCTGAATATAAAGTTTAAATAAAACGTTAATAGAAAAAAACATGCGCAAGGATGGGTGGTTGGGAGGGCACTGGTGGAGCTCGACACGCAGCCACCTCCTCGTGGTGAGTTCTGGATTATTTAGATCATTAATCAAAAGAACATTGATCTAAATAAACTAAGAGCTGCGTAATTCAGTAACTATTTTGGTAATTGGAACACTTAATATATAATAATAACAAGTAAGTTTCAGTTATTGTACTAATGCAGAATATAAGAAAATCATTATACAGTATTTCACTTTTTTCGACGGCTTTGTGGCACCTGAAGATATAATTTCGCAGGACTAATATTTATGCACAGTCATTATCTATAGCACCCACATATTTTTCGCACTAGCCATATTTGAATTTCGAAAAAAAGTTTAAAAACCTCATTTTCGATCCGCCCTATTGGTTATATGAGTCAGTTGAACATGGCGGCTCGACTGGAACAGTGCCCTGCCCTACGGAGCAGTCCAGGACGTTTACGTTTAATGGCCGCTCGTAAACTTCCTGTGTTGAACAATATGCAGTTGCATTGATTGTTGTGCCTTTTTGCATGAAGTCTGCGAGCAAAACGCCTTTGTGGTCCCAAAACACGGTAAACATCACTTTGCCAGCGGACCTCACAATCTTGAACTTCTTTGGTCGCGGGGACCCAGGGTGTTTCCATTCCTTGCTGACACGTTTTGTTTCCGGAGTACGATGATGAACCCATGTCTCGTCTCCTGTGACAATGCGCTCGAGAAATTCTTGACCACCGACAGACTCGCAATATCATTGCAGAAATGACAGGGCACTGTTCCAGTCGAGCCGCCATGTTCAACTGACTCATGCCATCAGTAATTAACGAATTCACCTGATACAAGCATAATCAATGTAGGTCCTTTAGTTACGAACTTATACCCGTGTAAACTTATTTTCTGACCGCCCCTCGTATTTTTCATTTCTCGAAACTAAAATGTATTATTCTGAAATGTAAACTAAATAAAAAAAGCTGTTATTTTTTGTTTTTTCCGCCGGCCGTCAAACTGAAAAGATCCATTTTTACTTAAATTTTTAAGGGAAAATGAAATGTATCATTTAATAACATCTTTGATCTTTAATTCTTTTCAACTCTTTAAAGAATTTATTCGTAGAAACACAAACAAATCATTAATTAATTATTTATCAGTTAATATTCTTATTGCTCGTTTTTGCATAAAATAAAGATGTTATATGGCATTGTCGGTACAGCTTCCCTTGTAAGAACAAAAGTTTGATACAGTCTTAATTCAATATGTTTAGGAGCTACTGTATATGTTAAGTTTAAATCTTTTTGCAACACTCCTAGTTGTCTTTCTATAGATATAATTTATACAAACATAACTCGAAGAAATTTTGGTACTTCACAGTCTCTTATGGAAATAGATTGCCACCATTCAGTTGATGTACATGGTGTACACAAATTCTTTTTCCGATTATAAACTAATAATTACACGAAACCCAAAGAAAACACAGTAATGCTTTGTTTTTCATGTTGTTGCGTAACACATCAAGTTTATTATGTTTCTCATTAAATCTCAGCACTGGGGTTTGTTAGTGCCTGAGTTCTTGAACACCACTTTTCCCGGAAGATGGATTCGGCGCGAGGGGCCGGTGCCATAGCCGCCACGATCCCCCGATATCACGTCCCTGGACTTCATCCTGTGGGGAT
This sequence comes from Bathynomus jamesi, assembly GCA_023014485.1. Taxonomy (NCBI): domain Eukaryota; kingdom Metazoa; phylum Arthropoda; class Malacostraca; order Isopoda; family Cirolanidae; genus Bathynomus; species Bathynomus jamesi. Next base: position 262,906 of record JAJOZX010003243.1, read on the forward strand.
ATGTAAAAGATTATGTGTACCATACTCCTGTTGTTGATATTGACACTCTTCGTGCAAGGATTTGCAATGCCATCAACAGTGTCACGAAAGATACGCTAGCAAACGCATGGCGTAAACTCGAATTTTGCTCGGCTGTGCCACGTGTAAGGTGTAACTAACGGCGCATATGTTGAAATTTAATGAGAAACATAATAAACTTGTGTTATGCAACAACATGCAAAACAAAGCATTACCGTGTCTTCTTTCGATTTCGTGTAATTAAAGTTTATAAACGGAAAAGGACTTTGTGTCCACCTTATACATTTGGTTCCTTACTAAAAATTTTGCACATCCTTTGATTGATATTTAATCCCTTCATCCCAAGTATTGCTATAATGTACAGTACCAACAGAAATAACAAAAACTGTTTTTAATGCACCTTTTTTCCGTAAGCGCTTTCATATGTTTTTTAAGGCTCAGTTAAATTGTTAGAAAGGGAATCGAAGCTGTTTGTAATTTAAGTAACTGTTTGGTAAAACATTTAATTCCGAATAATAATAAATCTTAACCTTTTTGAGTCAAAGAAAATATTCGGAAACGAAAGGTTTAAAATAAAGTTTGTTAAAGGTTAGCCAGTCGATTATTACTTCCTATTCAATGTCATTCCCATTTCCCTCCGTGATCAGCAAGTGAAAATGCGCAAGGTAAAAAATCCACATTTGAAAAAAGTGTTTCTTCATTTGAGAAACAATGTCACTCCATCCCAATTCGTGGTAAAGGCGCCACTGGGTATGGCTAATATTTTTTTAACTTGAAATTAATTTAATCTAACTCAACCTAACATTAGCCTAGTCTAATCTAACCTAACCAAACCAAACCAAACCTAACCTAACGTAACCTATCGTAACCTAACCTAATCTAACCTGGACTAAAAGTGAGAAAGTCGTGAATGAGAATAAGAATGGCATGAATTTAAAATAGACCGATATGAAAATGCCTTCCTTGAAATTTTCAATCACAGCTTTTTCATTTCTGGGTGAGGAATGAACTGGAAATGACATTGAGAGGAATGATACCAGCCAATCTACAACTTTGACAAATTTAATTTTATAAATATTTTATTCCTTGTATTCAATTTCAAGAATACAAAAGTAATAATTTACATAAATATTAACAGATATCACATACTACTAACACTAATAATAATAGATAGATAGATAATACATAATAATCAGTGAGAACTGACAAAAGATGGTACACTTTTCAGACCAACTAAAGCGTCCCATTGCGATAATTCTTGTGTTATTATTATCAGCACCATCGGGATTCGAACCTCGACCTCAGTGTCTTCACTTCGTTTATCGGGAAATGGTATTATTCACCGAGTCTCTACATTTACCCGAGTTTAGTTAAAAGCTGCCGTAACTTCAAACAGTGGATTTTTTCGCTTTGAAAAACGTTATTTTATATTTATTTCTCTGTGTATGAAAATAAGTGTCGTTGTGACTTTTATGATATTTTAACATGTAATCATTAATTTTAGAATATTTTACAACAACAATTTGAGGAATAATATTATAGTTTCATCATTATTAATATTTAATGTTTAATTCTCATTATGTTTCAATGCTTCATTACCGTCTCGTTTAACTTGAACGAAATTTAATATTATATTATCGTTTAAAATATTTCTTATCAGAAGTTTGTTAGGAAAAGTTCACTCATCGAATATTTTTTTATACATTATACAATTATAATAATGTAATAAAACAGTCAGCGCCGTAGCTCATTGCTGGATAACACCGTTTACCAATAAACATAAAAATTAATAAAAGAATAAAAAAATATAAATAAAATAAAGAATAAAATATAAATAAAATAAATAATAAAATAATAAAGTAAAATGTTTTTTCGTGTGTGCCGCAAAGAGTTAAAGAAGTTATACATCATTAAAAGAATCTATTATATCATCTACTCTTAAGAAGCTTTGATACCCAAAAGAAGGAAAAACTTCATCTTGAATGCATCCTCAAAAAGAAGTTATAAGTTATAAATTAAGAAACTTTTATTTGAAGTAAACCTTTCCAATCTAAGTCTTTTTATTTTATAAAAATTTACGACGACGACAAGACGACGAAAATGTTATGAGGTAATTCAGTTCTGTTCTTAGTCAGTGAATAAAAAGGAAACTTCACTTTTACATTAACTCAATATAACCATTTTCGTGAAACATAATATCACTGTTCAGGAAAAATGGAAAACATTACCGTAACATTCACACATTTCCCACTAGGGTTGTTACAACGTGAGTTCGCAAATCCCAAAGCCTAATATATACACAGGGTGGCTCATAAGTCCCAATCGGTTCTTATTAAAGCGAAAATACAAAAATTCAAACGAAGTAAAAAATTTAGGATCAGTAAAAGAAAGCTACCCCCAGTCTTCTTTAGTTAGCTTTATAAGGCTAACTAACGAAAATATCACGACCTAACTTAACCAGTCGCTAGGTCAACTGTACGCCCTTGACGATTGGTTAGGTTAGGTGGCAGGGGGTGGCTTTCTTTCACCGATCCAAAATTTATAATAAGTTTAGAAATACTTATTGATTATTTTAAAAAAATTTGCTTTAAAATTTGCTTCCGCTTCCAGTGGTGATTTTATGTTGCTCACATCCTGTACTCGAACCAACGGACATCATTTAATTCAAATCCATTTTGCAAACGCGAAGATACCGGAAGGTGGAAATAGAATGATGAACTGTCACGCAGTTCTTCTTAACTTTCATCCTGTCGTAGTCGAATGGTCAGTGCCCACGTCTCCGAGTCAGAGAGCTCCAGATTCGAGTCTTGTCGGGGGATAAATTATATATATTGTTATTCATAGTCTAATTAGAAATATGAAGAGTTAAAACATCTTTTCACATAGAGCACCATTTCGCCCGTACGTCCATTTCAGGATACGAGCAACTCGCAGCAGCATTGCCAAGCAAATAGTGGGGATCAAAGTACAGACTAGGCTTTCGTACATTATTCATTACCACTGAAAGCAACAATATATATACAGGGCGTCCCAAAAAAATGTATACACACTTTAACAGCTGATAGCTCAATTGATGTTTCTTTCTTTCCAAGTTAAACCCATTAGAATTAATAATGGCAGTCAGACTAAGCTTTGAACAAAGGAAATTCATTCTAAAATGCTACTGGAAGTGTGAAAACGCAGTTGAAGTGCAAAGACAGTTTAGGAGGGAGTTTCAAACAGATCCACCAACGCGACTTACCATCACTCGAATTAGAGATAAGTTTGAAGCCGATGGAACTGTTCAGAATGTCCACAAGAAGCGTTCCGGAAGACCACGGACATCGACAAGCCCCACAAAGCAAGAAAGAGTACTGGAAACGTATCACCAAAGTCCAAGAAAATCTGTGCGGCAAGCGAGTCGTGAGGTAGGAATTTCAGAATCGTCTGTCCAACGCATTTTGAAGCGCTGTCAATGGAAAAGTTACATTCCAAGATTAGTCCATGCTATTAATGAAGATGATGATCCGGACCGAAGAGTGGAGTATTGCGAGTGGTACTTGGCACGATGTGGATGTGGACTGGACGAAGGGGTTTCGTAGAATACCCTCCGCGTTCACCAGACCTCACACCACTAGACTTTTTTTTATGGGGATACTTAAAAGACAAAGTCTACGCTATAAAACCTGCAACAGTCGCTGAATTGAGAGCAGCCATTGAACGAGAATGCACACAAATACCAAACGAAATGTTTCGTGATGTTTGCGATTCCATTGCTTCGCGTTATCAGCAGTGCCTGGACCAGAACGGACGTCAGTTTGAAAACAGGCGTTGACAAAACAATTAAATAATGTCTGTAGATTCTATTACATTTTGAAAATGAAATGTATTTTAATAAACACTGCCTTTATAATTATTTAAAGTGTGTATACATTTTTTTGGGACGCCCTGTATATATATATATATATATATATATATATATATATATATATATATACCGTAATGTTTTTAGCACTATAATAATAAAGATGATAAAGGTTATGGTAATTGTAAGGCTGGGATGACCATGATCTTTGCAGATCAAATAATGTTATTAATTAAGTTATTAATTAGGTTGTTTGATAGATTCAGTTTTCTTCCGTTTATTTTAATACAAAATAAATTGATTCGAATGATTTAAGAATGCGACTGAATTGTTGATTGTTTACATTGTAAATATTGGTAATGTGTACACTTGAATTGATGCTTACAATATGACAATTAATAACGCGCGACAGATTGTTCCTAGATTCTTTATACATATAAAGTTAATTGAGGGATATTAAAAGGCCAATGGGGCCTTGCGCGGTGATGTTTGCATGATGGTAACGCGTGGATCACTGAATTGCCTTCGAAGAGAGAGACGAGGTGGAGGCGTCGGGCAAGGAAACCAGGTCCCGCCTTGAGTGATCTCTGGTGATGTGACGTCATCTTTTGAGCGTTTGGTATGACGTCATCTTTGTCGAGTTTGATTTGATGAGATATATCGCATTGTTGATGGCATGCTGCTGAAACTTGCATAGATGATTGCAAACGTCTCAGTTGTCCACTACATATATATATATATAAGGAGTTCCAAAAAACCTTAGCACCCCCCCCCCCCCCCATTTGCAGCTTACATGTTTACTTATATCGAAATAGTTTTTAGTGATTATAAAAATATATAAAATTCTTTATTTACTGCAGGTATTAAAATTATTCTAGCTGATAAATTGATAATATAATGGCTTCTCAATTAATTGGTGATTCGGAGAGGCAACGTGTGATAGATCGCATACGAGCAATAACATTTCGGGAAGCTCGTGATGCTGGAGCCACCTTTATAACACGTTCATGGGTTGCCAAAAAGTTGCGAAGAAGTGAGGACTTCGTCAAAAGAAATTGGAATAAAACTTTGGATGAATGTGAAATGGATACAACCAAATCTGGGCGCCCAAATTTGCCACTCTCTCAGGAAACAAAGGACATCATTGAAAGCGGTACGCGTAAGCGGAAAAACAGCTGTGCTAAACTTTCTAGAGAGATTGAAGTGTTGAGAGGAAAGATCGTTTGTGGTGAGATCATTCGACTGTACCATCATAGGCAAGGTGAACATGAACTTCCAAAGCCAAGAAAAACTCAACTTAACATCGATGACAGAATGTGGTTTGCCCATTATCTTGAAGATTGGGGTGTGTATGATTTCATGCATTTAGCTGTCTCCGATGAATTTTTTGTTTACGTAACACGTCGGCCTAACTACCAAAATGATCGAGTTTGGGCCACAACACCAGATGAAATCGATGACAATGAACATTATCGCGAATTATTAAAAAGTCCAGACTGTGTTGGTGTGTTTGTTTTGTTCACTGCAAAGAAGCTCATGTGGGTGCTGAAGCCTAATGGTCAGAGTTGGGATGGACAGTATTTTCGCGATATTATTGTATCCCAGCATGTCATTCCTTTTCTAAGAAACCCAAACAATGTTATGGATGTCGATCAGGTCACACTTCTGCACGATAAGGCCCCCTGCTTTAAGGCATTAGCCACTCAACAGTTGTTGCTGAACCATGAGATCGATTTCTTTGGAAATGAAGAATGGCCAGGAAATTCTGCTGACCTGAACGTCTGTGAACACATTAGATCAGTTATAAAGGACAAGGATGAATGTTTCTTGTTTCAAGAACCTGCAGCAAATCGATTTTCGAAGGATACAATGACGCAACACATTGGAACTCTTTTAGCAAATTTGCGTAACGATCAAGATCTATTCACGTCACTTTTGGCAAGCTACCCAAAGCGAATTCAGGCTGTCTTGAAAGCCAATGGCGGGAACACCAAGTTTTAATTGTTTCTCATTAAATGCAGGATTAAATTCTCTTTCGTAAGGTATGTTTAGTTTTACTGTACCTCTAATGGTTTAGGCCATGGGCGGGGGGGGCTAAGGTTTATTGGAGCCCCGTATATATATATATATATAACAGATACGGAAATACGAGCGTAAAGGGAAATACAGGATGTGTATAAAGTAACGCAAGTGAAGAGACAAATCCGATTTGAACTAGTTTAAACTAGTTTCATCTTGTTTTCTAACTCGTAAAAACACTTTCAACACCTCTTATAAATCTTACTATTCAATATACAGCTGTTATAAAGTACATGTAATAAATATTAATCGTCCATATTCACTCGCGTTAATATAATTCAAATCGGATTTGTCTCTTCACTCGCGTTACTTTAAACACACCCGGTACAAGCATAGAAAATCACGAAATATATTTAGTTGACAAATAATAAAACGATAAAGTTTCGAAAAAGACCATCGATAAAATTAGAGCAGTAAAAAAAGAAAATCAAAATAAAAAAGTTAAAATCGAATTTCAGTATTCTGTCTGGAATTAATAATAAAAAGAATAATACCTATACAGTATTAATACGGGTAATAATGTTAATAATAATAATAACAATTATGATGGTAACAGTAATAACAAGAATAGTGGTGAAAAAACCTCAATGATACTTGTAGTAATAAGGACGGAAAACTAAATTGAATAATAAAGAGATAGTGTCAAAGTGGCTTGCTGACAATAATATTAAAGTGCTGAAGTGGCCAGGAAATAGCCCTGACCTGAATCCCATCGAGAACTGCTGGAATGTCATGAAGCAGAAGCTTTCAAACATCGACACCACATCACTCGATAGTTTGCAGCGCAAGATCAAGTCGTCGTGGATTAAGAACATGACCTTGGATTATTTTCAAAAACTGAGTGATAGCATGCCGAAACGTCTCCAGATGGTCATCAAGGCCAATGGCAACATAACTAAATATTAATGTAAGTGTTAAACTGCTCATTTGTCATATTTTCAAAGTAGGCCAAATTCTATATGGAAAAGTCCCAGTTCTATTTGCCGTGACTGTAAATATTATTCTAAAAAAAATACAGGTCTGTATACGGACGGTTTGCGATTGCAGATAATTGTGGTTTCTAGTCCTGTTTGTGGCAAATTGTAGGTTACTACGAGTACAACTGTGTTGATACAGGTAAATTTGTGCTGCTGCCGTAGGGATGAAACGCAAACGTGTGGTCATCTTGCTCCCGAAGATTATGCACTAGGACTGATAGATAATAAGTGGGGATGTCGGTAATACAAACTAATGAAAATCACCATCAATTGAATACGGATATGGATGTTCTTTGAATTAGACTAACACAGAGCATTGTTGGGATTTTTAAAACTATTCCCCCCCCCACCCCCACCCACCCCCCACCCCCAACATACTCTTTACAACAATCACCACCCCAATGTTGATCTTTTCAACTATATTCCCCTGCCCCGAAAGTTTAAACTCAACAAATTAACCAAAATAAGATAAGAAAACAATAACAACAAATTTATTATTTATTGCAAACATACAGGGTGTCCCAGAATTAACTATCTATTTCAATGAAATCGGACAAATTTTTTAAAAACACACTTTTATTTATGTTTATCATGTTTAATATGTTAAAAATGTATAAATTTCTAAATTTTTTTCATAATTTTATTTTCATAATTTTTTCATAGTTTTTCATAGTTTTATTTTTAGAATGGCAAAGAGACTCTCTAAAAGTTAACGTGTGGCTTGGAATGACCAAATCCAAAATTTATGGCCCATTCTTCTTTGCGGAGGCAACTGTAACAGGTACCGTTTACCTTGATATGCTTCAGCAGTTTCTCGAACCACAGCTTCTTGATGATGGCATTCTTGATAATGTTGTGTTTCAACAAGATGGAGCACCATGTCATTATGCTCTAATTGTTCGAGAATACCTCAACAGACGCCTTCCGAATCGGTGGATTGGACGTGGAGGACCTCGACCTTGGCCTCCGCGTTCTCCGGATTTGACACCCCTGGATTTCTTTGCATGGGGTTTCATAAAAACAAAGGTTTATCGCCAAAAGATCAATAGTTTAGCTGAACTTAAAGAACGCATCCAGTTGGCAGTGTGGGAGATAACACCTGAAATGCTTCAAAATGTGTTTCGCAGCGCTGAGGATAGATTTGAAATTTGCAGAGATACAGACGGTGCACATGTTGAAACTTCTCAATAAAGTTTTGACTTATGATTTATAAATCTACTTGTTTTTGTGTCATAATTTAGTAATAAACACAAAATTATGTCAGTTTTTTATAAAATTTGTCCGATTTCTTTGAAATAGATAGTTAATTCTGGGACACCCTGTACTATAATAAATAGAGAATCATTACATATTTACATAGAATAAAATTTTAATGCCCGGTTAGGTCAACTGGACGCCCTTGACGATTGGTTAGGTTTAGTCGTGATATTTGCGTTAGTTTTAACGAAAATATCACGACTAAATCTAACCAATCGTCAAGAGCGTACAGTTGACCTAACCGGGCAGTCAATTAACCTAACCGGGCATTCAGTTGACCTAACCGGGCATTCAATTAACCTAACCGGGCATATACAGTATATATATATATATATATATATATTATTTTTTTTTTATTGGGGTTGTTGAACTTCCTTCGCAACATCTAAGGTCATATGACGGAGGGGACCTACAGCTTTACGTGGGATCCGCACCACGGGTCGCTACATAACCTGGGCGCGGAGGACGGTCTCCCATCCAACTACCAAAGCTGGGCACAAACCGTTAATCCGTTAATCGTTAATTAACGAAGTTAACTTTTTCGTTAACGATTTAACTTTTAAGTTAACTTTGAAAATCATTATCGGCCTAATTAACTTCCGTTACATTTAACTTCCGTTAACTCAAGTCCGTTAACCCCAAAAATTCATAAATAAACGTTTAAAAGTTTATATTATTTTCAGTGCTGAGCAGGTGCGCAATTAATCCGCTACTGTTAATAGTGATGAACGAATTTCCATTTCCGCAGTGCAAAATCAGGCGATATATTTGTTTCCGTCGCCACAATTTGTGTCTTACCAAATATGGTAGTTATTTATGGCATTGGTTTGAGCAAAACATGGTCGACTGTAAAATCAGGCGGAAAGATTTGCCATTTGAGTTGAATGTTTCAACTTCTTTCAAGAAATATCACGAGCATTTTAAGGCACTTTCAATAATATATATGTAACAATTACAACAAATAACTGCATTCGTTTCATTTGCAGTCTGTCTCTTGCGCAACATGTTTGTGCTAGTGAATATTTAAAAATAATCGTTGTCAAGTAAGTCATGTATATTTATAATATGTCTGTGAGTACCTTATTAGTAGTCTCCTTGATACATTTCAAGAACCATAAAACTGATCAGGTAAGATTTCAATTCTCATGTCACTTTGATGACATAAATTAAGTCAATTGATGTCTTACAATGGGAGCGTTTTCACCTTAACCCTTTATGTCCTGGCGGTACTTCTAGGTACCACATCTTTAAAATCTCCATAATTATTTTTCTACCCGGTTGATCCTGCCGGTACTTTCAAGTCCCAATGTGAATTAGTTTCTTTATGAGATAATAGGTGGCGTTGAGAAGTAAATGTGAGCGTGTGGCGCCAGAACTTGGCCAAGACCTGGCTGGAGACCAACTCCAAGGACTTGCTGACAGATGCTGCCTTCTTGGGTGAGCAAGTGTTGGTGGATTTGTTCATCAAGTTCAACACAGCCATCCCCTCCAGTGCTGCAGTGGAGCGTTTGTTCTCTATGGGCAAGGACATCCTGAAGGCCAAGAGATCATCCCTGTCTGATGAAAACTTTGATATGCTAATTTTCATGAAGGGCAACATGCATCTCATGGACAAAATGGAGAACGAGAAGAAGAGGGAAAATTAAATTATATATATATTGTGTTTTTCATTTTTTTTATAATAAAAGTTAACGTTAACGGTTTATCGGTAACTTCCGTTACATGTTTAACGAATTAACGGATTAACGGTTAACGAAGTTAACTTTTTGGTTAACGGATTAGCGGTTAACGAAGTTAACTTTTTGGTTAACGGTGCCCACCACTGCCAACTACTACCCAGACCCAATGTCGCTTAACTTCGCTGATCTCCGGGAAGCGGTGTTACGACATCGGCCACAACGTAGCCCAACGTAGCCCAACGTAGTCCATATATATATATATATATATATATATATATATATTGAAACCTACAGTAAAATTATTGAATGCCCAGTTAGATCAACTGTCCGCCCTTGAAGATTGGTTAGGTTAAGTCGTGATATTTTCGTTAAAACGCGGGATATTTTTGCTACCTGCACGAAGGGTAGCAAAAATAACTGAATGCCCAGTTCGGTTAATTGAATGCCCGGTTAGGTTCATTGAATGCCCGGTTAGGTTAACTGCGGGTCCGGACAAAAGCCCCCTAGGACAAAAGCCCCCTGGAAAAAGCCCCCTGGACAAATTGCTGGGTAGGGCAAGTCAGGTGTCACATCTAATCTGAAAAGATCAGAAGATATTTAGGTGAAATAACCAATATTAACCTGTTAGGTCAACTGAATGCCCAGTTAGGTCAACTGAATGCCCGGTTAGGTCAACTGAATGCCCGGTTAGGTCAACTGTACGCCCTTGATGATTGGTTAGGTTAAGTTGTGATATTTTAATTAGTTTAATTAAACGAAAATGACGAGAGCCAAAATACATAAACTATAAACTAGTAAGGCTATAAAAGGTGGTGTTAAGGTTATGGGCTGTTAGTTTGAATCTACACGTCTGTCAGTTAACCATTTTGGGTTGCTATTACGTGAAGTGTTCATAAACTGTAAATGGTGCTACTATAGCGTGATTCCTACCGGTGACTTCGATACTATAGGGTGATTCTTACCCGTTTTGGTTCGAAACTACAGTAGTGTAAAGTGTGATTCCTATCCAAGGTATAAATGAAAATATAATAAATAGAAAATGCTATTTATTATTCAATTTTATTTATTTAAAAAATAGTTTCGGTGCTACTATAGTATGTGGTCTACCTACGATTGGTTAGGTTTAGTCACGATATTTTCGTTAAAACTAACGAAAATATCATGACTAAACCTAACCAATCGTCAAGGGCGATGGACATTGGAATGTAAACAAGCAATTAGTAAACAAGGTAAGAAGCTGTAATTAAAAGGTAGACCGCCGAATCGAGGTAGGAATCACGCTATAGTAGCACCCTGTAAATAATAAAGAATAAAAATAATGATTAAAAAAAAAAATTCTTATTATTATTTTTCCTAGGGGGCTTTTGTCCTACACTCGGTCAACTGTACGCCCTTGACGATTATTTAGGTTTAGTCGTGATATTTGCGTTAAAACTAACGCAAATATCACGACTAAACCTAACCAATCGTCAAGAGTGTACAGTTGACCTAACCGGGCATTCAAATTTTATCCTATGTAAATAATGGTCCTCTATAAACCGGAAATATGATAGAATATAAGAGAATTTTCAAGATATGTATCTTATATACATGTCTTAAAAATTCTATTATGTAAATAAGATAAGTAAAACCTGTTAAATTATCTCCCCCTAATATTGACCTTTGAAAACTATGTCCCCCCCCTCTCTGAAGCTGGGGGGGTAAATAGTTTCAAAGATCCCAGTCGGATCCAATCGATTTTAATCGATCCAAAAATTGCTTATACCTCCGTTAATATCAATTTGCACAAGAAATACAAAAGAAGAAAATAGATTCAGATTTAAATTCCACTTAAGAAAAACTCTTTTCAATAATCACCACCCCAATGTTGATCTCTTCAACGATAATTAAACCCTGTTAAATTATCTCCCCTATAATACTGACCTTTTAAACTATGTCCCCTCTCTCTGAAGCTGGGGGGGGGGGGGGGGGGGGGGAATAGTTTAAAAGGTCCAATATATACAGTATGTATATATACTGTATATAAATATACATATATATATATATATATATATATATATATATTTCGTGGAATATTTCAAACCCTAGACTAATAAGCAATTAAAAACAGTCATTCGGAAGCAGGGTGCCAACGTCTCTGCTAGAATGATAGGCAATGTCTGTAGTAGCTCATGCGAAAGAAATGCGGCACAAGCGGCTTCTCGGCCTGCAGTTTAAACATTTATTAAATTAGTAAAATTCCACGTAGGGTCGGACTTTTGGTTTTCTCTCTCACTTTCACTCTTTGATTATATATATATATATATATATAAGTATGTCAGTGCCAGTGACGCTTGTCAGTTTTGTGCTCCGTCTTACTATCAAATTAACAGGGTTTAAAGTCAGTGAACCGGTACGTTACCTATACAATAAAATTTGTAAATGTACCAAGATTACCCAGTTACAATCTTATTAGATGGTCCACAATACTTAATTAATAATAATACATATAATATATCCTCAAAATTTTCTAGCGACATCCGGCACTACCTTCTTGGACCAATGAGGTATGAAACAGTGGCCTTGAAATAGCGGCATACGAACGAACGAGCGAGTGAGCCCTTTAAAATTACGAACGAATGAACGAACGAAATGAATGAACGAGTGAATTTTAACTACATAAACTGTTCAAAATATTTTCAAAAGGCCAGGTAAAGGCTGTGAAATATTAAATGAAAGACCAAGCAAATAAATAGGTTATATTACTTTGGATATATTTACAAACTTACACGCTTACATGATTTAAAGGGACAAGGAGTGGGCACTCCTTTTAGCATCCCCATCCCGTTCCCCTCTTCCGCCCTACCCCCACCATATACACTGCGAATCTTCCGTTTAATAGTAAAAGTTTTGACGGTGATCGATGGGAAATGTATGTTTCATTACGGTATAATCGTACAGTGACTCCGCGTGCATACTTTTTGTGTCATAGTTAGTAATAGTTACATAATTAATGTGAAAAGATGCCTGAGCATCGAACCGTTGGTATCCCGAGCATGATTTAAAGGGACGAAAAAGTGGGACCCTTTTCGTCGTTCCCCCCCCCATCTCCACCCCCAACCACTCCCCACTAGCTACGCTTCCCCGCAAGCTTACAGATACAATGGGGTCGTCTGCTGTAAATCTTGTAGAAAATCCATTGCTACGTTTTATATTTGACAAAGTAGATCATATTAGGTCAGACCTTCTTGTATCTGTCTGTCATGATTTTTATGATTCAGAAGAAATAGAACATGCGAGGGTACAATTAAATTAAACACCCTATTCAGTGCTACCCTCCCAACTCGTGGAGGCAATTCTAGAAACGAGAGTACCCTGAAAGACATTATAAATAAAGTGTCGACCCTCCGGGATAATGAGAACAATATTACCTTTTACGTTACTAACTTCCATAGAATTCCGGTAATCTCTATGGGTAACGTAGACGTCTCGGTACTCCTCAAACAGTATAATGAGGTACAAAAGTCGATAGTTGAGCTGAAACACCAACACGTGGTGTCAAATCAGAAAAACGCGATTTCGATAGAACAATTCCGATCAGAGTTAGATGCGTTGAAAGAGACGCTCCTCCCAAAGCCCAGTTACTCTAAAGTAGTTCAGCAAGCCAGATCTCCAAGAAGCGCGTCGGGCAACGAGGGAAACGAAATCCCCGCCTCCAACTCCACCCCTGAAGGTGGGGTGGAAACGCAGCATGCAGGGGTAGCGGTGAACCCCCCTCCCGTTCAGGAAAGGACCCCTGCTCCCGATTTCACAATGAGGAACAGGGACTGTCCAATGCCGAGAGACGAGGCATCATTGCCCTCTTCCCTGCCTCCCACTGCAGAGGAGAGGTGTTCGATTACGCCTCGCTCGGAGCGCAGTTCCCCCCTCCCACCGAAGAAGGAGGGGCACGCGCGGCCGTCAGGTTATAAACACCGCTAACAGACCCTCACCAAGCCACAGAGTAAGGGAGGGGCCTCCTATCCCCCAAAGGTTGTGCCACCCATCCCCCAGGCAGGCGAACCCTGCCTCAGGGAGATCGAGAGGAGGACGACGGGTGGGTAACTGTTAACAGGCGCCCTTCCCGAAGGTTTCCTCAACCGGTCTCCGCGGCGAGGCCACCGATGGGGAATCTCACCCTCTTTGTGTCGCGAATTCAGCTCTCGAACGAGGCAAGCGATATTCGACACATGATGGAAGAAGTCATTGGTGAACACAGTATTGATAGTTAATAAACTAAACACGAAATCTCCGTATTATAACTCATTTAAAGTAATAATTAAAGGTGTAAATGCGCATTTCAACCCGTATAATATGAGTCAATGGCCAGACGGTATTATTGTTAAGGAGTTTATTCACTTTTCCAGGAGATTTGATAACAGGAATAATAATAATAATAATAATAATAATAATAATAATAATAAATAATAATAGGCGCCCTAACGGTAATGCCTGAAAGTTGTACTGTGTAATAATAATAATAATCTTACTAATAATAAATTCTCTATCAGTCATGGCGGATAACTTGTTGAAAATAGTCTCATATAATGTAAGGTCAGTGAGGAATTCAACTGTAGATGTTCATAAAATCTGCGACAGTGCAGATTTGATACTCCTGCAGGAGCACTGGCTACCTAAGCAAGAGCTAAAATTCCTCTCTACCATCCATGATGACTTTATGTACCATGCGTCATCAGCAGTAGACTTGTCAGATGAATTAATGTACGGTAGGCCTTTTGGTGGTGTTGCTTTCTTATAAGGAAAAATTTGTCAAAACATAAAATTTTTAACAAGCGATAATGTAAGGTTGTTAGGCATTGAATTACAAGTGAACAATGATTGCATATTAATTGTAAACTGCTATTTACCATATAACAACGGCAGTAATCTAGATGAATACATTGATTTGCTGTACAAAATTAAGTCATTATCAGATAACCCCAAATATTCTCACTGTATAATAATGGGGGACTTTAACGCACATGTGAACTCGGAATTCTTTGTAGAATTGGGTAACATGTGCGAGTCGGCCAATTTAAGTATAAGTGATGTAGATGTATTAGGGGTAGCCAGTGGTAATTTTACATACGTTAGTGATATGAGTGGTACCACCAGGTGGATTGATCATTGTCTCACTAGTAATAATCTAAAGGATTGAATTGTTAGAGTTCATATTCTGCATGATTTCCTTCTTTCTGATCATAGACCATTAGAAATAGTAATTAACGTTACCAATTTATGCGCAACACGACTTAACAAGAACTCAATAGGTAATGTCGGGGTCGATTGGTCCAATGTTACGATGCAGCAGAGAATAGAATACAAAGACAGAACAAGTCACCTCTTTAATAATTTAGAAATTTTGCACCTTGCCTGTAATAATCCTTGCTCAAATGATTCTCACTGTAAACTCATAGATAGGTATTATAGTAAGATAATATCCCTGTTAAGAGAAGCAGGAAGCCCCCTGATTAAATCTTACAACTATCATACTAAGATTATTCCTGGATGGAATGATTTTATTGCCCCCCTGAAGAGGGAATCGAAAGACGCCTATGATTTGTGGTGCTTTCATGGTAGACCCAGATTAGGACCAGTATACTTGAATATGTGTAGAAGTCGGGGTCAGTATAAGGCGGCCATAAGGCGATGTAAACAGGAAGAAGAGTCTATTCGAGCATCAAAAGCCTGTGAAGCTCGCATAAATAACGATAATAACAAATTTTGGAAATTTGTTAAGAATCAAACGGGTGTCAAAAATGTCCTCCCTCCGACAATCGATGGGGTGTCGGGGGAGGATGAAATTGCAAAGCTGTGGAAAAACCACTACTCTAACATTCTTAACAGTGTGAGTAGGGATAATCTTAAGATAGATTGCAGCGAAACGATTGTGGGAGGGACAAGGGAAAATATTTTGATATCATTTTCTGAAGTAAAGAGGTTAATTAAAGAGTTAAAGACTGGTTCTGCGTCAGGGGTAGATGACTTATCGAATGAGCACTTAAAATATGCAAATGACGTAGTATGTCTGCATATATCATTGCTCCTATCAGCCATGCTTGCTCATAGCTATATCCCTGCAGAGTTCATGAGGGTATATATCTTGCCCCTGGTCAAAAATAAGTACGGAGACATTCTGTCCAGCAATAATTACAGGCCTATTGCTGTCGCTTCCTGCTTCTCGAAACTACTAGAAAAACTCTTGTTACCGATTAAATGATTTCCTATGGACATCTAATCAGTTTGGCTTTAAAAGGTCCCACTCAACTGACCTGTGTATGTATGTACTTAAAGAAACAATATCTAAATACATTGACAGTAATTCAACTAATTATAGCTGTTTCCTAGATATAAGTAAGGCATATGATAAGGTGAACCACAATATTTTATTTGCAAGGAACCCGGACAGAATCCCGAAAGTCGTAATCTAGAAAACCATAAGCCCGAAGGCCGTAATCCCGACAGGCCAAAATCCTGATAGTTAAAAATCACGAACTAAGATGAGTGCGAGAACTCAGCAAGGGTGCGAGCGAATTGATCTGCTCCCACCTGGAAGCAAAGTTAAACTACCTCGAAGCAAAGGTAAAACCGCGAGTAAACTAAAAATTATCAGTGTAACTTCACCCCTAGAACGACATGGAAGAAATTTGTGAAATTGTTCCTTCTCAAAAAGGCAATAACAAAGTTAACGCACGCGGTTATTTAATGGTGAAGGATAAAAGTCGGGAAGACGATTATTACTGGTGCTGTGAAAAACGAAAATCACTTAATTGCAAAGGTAGAGCAATAACAAAACTTTTAAATGAACATCACCTTAAAAAATTTGTGGATCACAATCACGCTCCATATGCAAGTGCAGCTAGTTAGGTTAGGTTAGGTTAGGTTGCATTTTTTCTTTTAGTTTTTATTATTTTAAGCTATAAGTAAATATTAAATATAAACTATTATCTTGTCGGGATTATCGCTTGTCGGGGTTTTGGCCTTCGGGATTTTGACGCTCGGGCTTATGGCTTTCAGGATTATGGCAGTCGGGATTATGACCCAGACTCATTTGCAAAACTAGAAGATAGGAAGGTTCTCAAGTACATATTAAATTTATTGAAATTTTGGTATTCCCACCAATCTTTCACTGTTAGGTGGGGCAATGTACTATGCGAGTGTTTTGGCTCCTCTTGCGGGGTGAGACAAGGCTCCTTGCTCTCCCCTATGCTGTTTAATGTGTATATTGACGGATTAATTGCTTCACTTAATGAAGAACAGTGGGATGTTGTATAGATAACACAAGGATAAATAACTTAGTTTGTGCCGATGATATGGTGTTAATAAGTCCCTCTGTTAAAGGTCTGGATCGGCTACTAAAAGTCTGCGAAGTGTATTCGCAGAAACATGATATTCTTTTTAATGTTACAAAAATGAAGGTTATGCAATTTCATTCTAAAAGCTGTAATCAGCCAGCCGATATAAGGTTTAAAATGAATGGTGAAGTAATTGAGGAAGTACAAGAGTTTAAGTATTTGGGTCAAACTATTACCAGCTCCTTGAGTGATGACTCGGATATAAGAAAACAATCTCGAAGCCTGTGTGCTAAAGCGAATATGACCATAAGGAACTTTCGATTCTGTACAAGTGAAGCTAAAGACACTCTCTTTCGTACTTTCTGCAGTAATATATACGGACAGCAACTGTGGGTGAATTATAAAAAACGTTCTGGCAGAACTCTAAATTTGCTGTACAACAGGTCTTTTAGACTCTTACATAAATTACCCCGGAGATGCTCAGCTTCGCAAATGTTTGCCACCCGCAATGTCCCGAACTTCCTGGAGGTAACAAGACGTGCTGAACACAGTCTAATGCAAAGAATTAAAAATCAACCAACCCAATCATCCAAGCTATCCATGAGTCCTGCCATTTATCCTCTAAGCTAGGGACTTCTTGGTACGAAAACGTCTGTCTGTAGCTCCACTTAACTTCGACATTACAGTATTATTTCTAATCAATTGTATATATTTCTATCCTTAGTATATGAACTGTCATTGTATTAATAATATTTGTCATATGGACTATAGTCTGCCAATAAACCTTTTCATTTTCATTTTCATATATATATATATATATATATATATATATATAAGACGAGAGAGAGAGCAAGGAAAAAGCATTTTGTTGGGCACGTCCCTTACAACTTTAATGTGTGTAATTGATTCGTTCCAGATCGCGTATGTGCCATCAAAGCAAATATTCAAATTGATTTGAAGAAGGGTATGGCTGGAATAAAAATGCAAGTATGGAACTGTCAGCAAAGGGGAACCCTTCCTATATTACTTTTTAACTCTTTTAATATGTATATATATATATATATATATATATATATATATATATATATATATATAGGTAATTTTCTTCATTTGTTGGAATGAGTTTTCTTCCAAACGGATTGCCAGATTAACAGCTTGAACAAACACGAAAGAAAGTTTTTGTTAGCCTTCGAGGCTTTATGACGTTTCTAACTATTTTTCCTGGTTTTGATGTTTCACCATCAATTATGATTATTATGCATATACAGTGTGTGTGTATATATATATATATATAATATATATATATATATATATATATATACATATATATATATATATATATACAGGGCGTCCCAAAAAAATGTATACACACTTTAAATAATTATAAAGGCAGTGTTCATTAAAATACATTTCATTTTCAAAATGTAATAGAATCTACAGACATTATTTAATTGTTTTGTCAACGCCTGTTTTCAAACTGACGTTCGTTCTGGTCCAGGCACTGCTGATAACGCGAAGCAATGGAATCGCAAACATCACGAAACATTTCGTTTGGTATTTGTGTGCATTCTCGTTCAATGGCTGCTCTCAATTCAGCGACTGTTGCAGGTTTTATAGCGTAGACTTTGTCTTTTAAGTATCCCCATAAAAAAAAGTCTAGTGGTGTGAGGTCTGGTGAACGCGGAGGGTATTCTACGAAACCCCTTCGTCCAGTCCACATCCACATCGTGCCAAGTACCACTCGCAATACTCCACTCTTCGGTCCGGATCATCTTCATTAATAGCATGGACTAATCTTGGAATGTAACTTTTCCATTGACAGCGCTTCAAAATGCGTTGGACAGACGATTCTGAAATTCCTACCTCACGACTCGCTTGCCGCACAGATTTTCTTGGACTTTGGTGATACGTTTCCAGTACTCTTTCTTGCTTTGTGGGGCTTGTCGATGTCCGTGGTCTTCCGGAACGCTTCTTGTGGACATTCTGAACAGTTCCATCGGCTTCAAACTTATCTCTAATTCGAGTGATGGTAAGTCGCGTTGGTGGATCTGTTTGAAACTCCCTCCTAAACTGTCTTTGCAATTCAACTGCGTTTTCACACTTCCAGTAGCATTTTAGAATGAATTTCCTTTGTTCAAAGCTTAGTCTGACTGCCATTATTAATTCTAATGGGTTTAACTTGGAAAGAAAGAAACATCAATTGAGCTATCAGCTGTTAAAGTGTGTATACATTTTTTTGGGACGCCCTGTATATACTGTAGAGAGAGAGAGAGAGAGAGAGAGAGAGAGAGAGAGAGAGAGAGAGAGAGATATGTTTTTACTCTTTATTTTATTAAATTTACTCGGTACAAATTATAACAAATCTTGAAATAGCAGTTTATGATAAAAATTAATGGTAATAATGATAAAATGCAAGGTAACCATTACAGACAATTAGGATGAGCGAAATATACGAAATATATAAGATATACAACACGAAACTGCAGGCGAAACAAATAAAATGTAATTATACTGGATGTAATGACGAAGGAATGGTTCACGAACATGAAACGACGAGAGTAATTTAAGGTGTTCTTAATGTGTAGGGGCTCGGCAAATACTGGCGATAGATGTAGTTAATGACTCCAGTGGGTGTTTGGATCACCTGAAGATCATGGCCCCCAGCCTTCTTTAGTTAGCCTTATAAGGCTAAATAATGAAAATATCACGACTTAACCTAACCAATCGTCAAGGGTGTACAGTTGTGGGTCCTGACAAAAGTCCCCTAGGACAAAAGCCCCCTGGACAAATTGCTGGGATCTTTTCCGTTTGACTGCCGCCATTGAAACATAATTAAACTCCAGCCTTCCTTAGTTAGCTTTATAAGGCTAACTAACAAAAATATCACGACCTAACCTAACCAATCGTCAAGGTCGTACAGTTGACCTAACGATTGGTTAGGTTAGGTCGTGATATTTTCGTTAGTTAGCCTTATAAGGCTAAGTAAAGAAGGCTGGGGGCACTCACCTCTTATGTTTCAATGGCGGCAGTCAAACGGAAAAGATCCAATTGCTGTGTAGGGCAAGTCAGGTGTCACATCTAATCTAAAAAGATCAGAAGATATTTAGGTGAAATAACCAATATTAACCTGTTATGTTAATTGAATGCACATTTAGGTCAACTGAATGCCCAGTTAGCTCAACTGAATGCCCAGTTAGCTCAACTGAATGCCCGGTTAGGTCAACTGAATGCCCGGTTAGGTCAACTGTACGCCCTTGATGATTGGTTAGGTTAAGTTGTGATATTTTCTTTAGTTTAAACGAAAATGACGAGAGCCAAAATACATAAACTATAAACATAAACTAAACTATAAACTATAAACATAAACTGTAAATAATAAAGAATAAAAATGGTGCTACTGTACAGTAGTATGCGGTCTACCTACGATTGGTTAGGTTTAATCATGATATTTTCGTTAAAACTAACGAAAATATCATGACTAAACCTAACCAATCGTCAAGGGCGATTGACAATGGGATGTAAACAAACAATTAGTAAACAAGATAAGAAGCTATAATTAAAAGGTAGACCGCCGAATCGTAGGTAGACCGCGTACTACAGTAGCATCATAAAAATAATGATTAAAAAAATTCTTATTATTATTTTTCCTAGGGGGTTTTTGTCCTACACTCGTACAGTTGACCTAACGATTGGTTGGGTTAAGTCGTGATATTTTTGTTAGCTAGCCTTATAAGGCTAACTAACGAAAGCTGGGGGCCCTGATCTTCAGGTGATCCGGGTGTTTCTCTGATCCGAAGCTTCCATTTCTGGTCGTTCTTCCAGATAAACAGTCATTGCTATCAGTTTGCGATGACGTTCAAACTTCTTCCAATATCTTCTTCGTCTGTCGACGTCGTTTTTTTCGCGTAAGCAATAAAACTCCACAATACTACTCTCGAAGAGTTTGACCTTCGGCTTATATCCATTACTTGTTGTACCTGACTCTGTATCCCAATCAACAACTTCCTATAGATTGCATTATGACAGCCATGTATAATTTTAAATTCCTAAATTAGTTCTCTAAGTCTACGCTTTTCAAGAGAATATACTCGTATATCTAGTTCAGCTAATCTTTCTTCAGATGTTTTACTTCTCAGTTTTGGAACCATTTTGGTTGCTCTAGCGGGAACCCTTTCTAACTTATCAATATCTTTTCTCGGAGCAAGTGTAGTTTACGTCCCCCTGACGCAAAAGGGAACACAAACTGCACCAGGTCAAAGTTGGGGAACGTAAACTACATTAGGACCTTTAGGAGACATTTTTTAAATGAATCCATCAAATAAAACGTTAAAACTAACGAAAATATTATGACTTAACCGAACCAATCGTCAATTTATATATATATAATTTATATATATATACTGTACTGTATATATATATATATATATATATATATATATATATATATACTACTACGTCTAAATCTAGGCCCAAGGTCACAGGTTAGTCCTTAATCTTAAAGGATGTTGCTGGCCTAGGCCTACCCTAATAAATAAAATTAATAAATGCAATAAAAAATTTACAAGACCTAAACATACACTCTAAATAGAAGTAGACGTTTCGTTAGACGTTTCATTATCCCAGTTTTGTGAATTTTGAAATGTCTAAATGCGTTAGACATTTCACATTAGCTAAACATTTGGTTCGACATTTCAGTAAGTTAATTAAAATGTATAAATTGCCCCATTTTTTTTAAGTAATTAAAAAGCTAATTCGAAGTGTCTTCATGAATTGTCTGTCTAATGCATGAATGTTTATGGAGTTTAAGTTTATACGAAAAAAATTGCTTCACAGCATTACTCCTAAAAACGTTTGGGATCACCTGAAGATCAGGGCCCCCAGCCTTCTTTAGTTAGCCTTATAAGGCTAACTAACGAAAATATCACGACTTAACGCATATTAGTTCTACAGGGTGTTCGAAAAGTCCCGTCACCCCCTACAAAAGGTACATATTGTAATATCAATTTCATTTTTGTATGATTAGTTGAATTTATATGTGATTCATTGACATTTTTTTTCTTTTTCAAGTATTAGAGTTGTGTGAACAATGACAGACCAGCCACTTACACTCTGGAGGAAAGGATAGTGATGAGCACATGGGTTCATGAAAGGTCACATACTGGCAAAACGATGCATGATATCCAGAATGATTTCAACACAACATTCAATAAGGCTGCACCACCAAACAAGACGGTATTATTTATGCTGGGAAAAAAAGCTGTTTGAAAGTGGCTCCGTCAAGGACGAATATTTTCTGACTCATCTGTCGTAGGGTAAAAATATGATCTATTGTACTTCTGTCCCTCCTAAAACTACACTGATATTCACGAAGAATATATATATATATATATATATATATATATATATATATAAATAAAATGGGTGTGCCATAAAAAAAGGATACATTTTAAAAAGGCTATAAAATCAACATTTGTAATTTAATTTTAATGAAACTTCTACACAATAAAAGAGATGTATTTATCTATAGGCAAGCAAGTTTTCGGACTAAAATATCAAATAATTCAAATTCTATCAATATTTAACGAAAGAGTATGATTTTTCTACTTAACATGCAAAAATTATTTTATTAAACCTTTTTAATATTTTTGTATAAAAATAATTTTTTATGTAAAATTTAGCTGAAATTATTAAAAAAATTGTTCGAAATGCTTTCCTTCCATTTCAATAACTTTTTTTATTCTTGTCCGTAATATGGGAGAACTTAGCAGAGCGAGTCTACAGGACTAAAATAAAAGATGTCGCTCATTTACGCAAGATAATCATTCAAAAATGGGAAGAGCTTCCACAGGAACAAGTAAATCGATCCATAGATGAATTGCGGCCAAGAATAAAAAAAGTTATTGAAATGGACGGAAAGCATTTCGAATAATTTTTTTAATAATTTCAGCTAAATTTTACGTTAAAAATTATTTTTATAAAAAAATATTAAAAAGGTTTAATAATTTTTGCATGTTAAGTAGAAAAATCATATTCTTTCGTTAAATGTTGATAGAATTTGAATTATTTGACATTTTAGTCTGAAAACTTGTATGCTTATAGATAAATACTTATGTTTTATCGTGTAGAATTTTTATTAAAATTAAATGACAAATGTTGATTTTATAGCCTTTTTAAAATGTACCCTTTGTTTATGGCACACCCGTTATATACCTTTCCTTTCAACCTTTCAAATGTTCCGTGCGATGATTCCTCATTTCACGAAGGTCAAGCTTGTAGCCCCTCCTCTCGAGTTGTCCTGGTGAAGTAGTGAGTTGGTTTCTTGTACTCTCCACCTCATATAGCCAGGTACGCCCGGCTCATCGGGAATTGTTCTGAGCCAGGCGACTAATCTTCTTTCGAAGATGTCCACTGCAACACCACTCGTGTTCCTCAGGTCTTTGGGCAGCTGATTAAACAGTTTTGTTCTTCTCACAACAAAACTATTTTCTTTCAGGGTTATGGATGTTCCCTGTCTAGCCTTTAATTTGGGAATACGACAGTCTTCCTTTTCTACGTTCACCTGTTGTTTGGGGAGTTACAGGGTTCAAAGTAAGAGTAGGGACTAGTTTCCCCATTATTTTCCAAGTGTAAATAATGGTGTATCTCTCTCTTCTCCTTTCCAGTGAATATAGGTTTAATTCGCGTAACCTTTCCCAGTAGTTTAGTTCTTTGCACCCATTGATCTTGGCTGTGAAGCTTCTCTGAATCCGTTCTAGTTGTCTAATGTCTTCTTTTTTATATGGGGATGTTAGGACCGAGCAGTATTCCAATTTGGGTATGATCAGTATTTTCAGTGGAGGAATCATTATATTCCTATCCCTTCGTTTAAAGGTTCTCAGTATCTTCCCAATTACTCTCTTTGCCCTGTTTACTGCTATCTTATTTTGTGTTTAAATTTTGCATCATTAGTCATTACAACCCATATATATATATATATATATATATATATGAAAATGAAAATGAAATGAAAAGGTTTATTGGCAGACTATTGTCCATATGACAAATATTATTATATTATATAATATATTATATATTATATATTATATATTATATTTTATTTATATATATATATATATATATTAGGGTGGTCCATAATTTCACTTTTTAAAATTTTTAATGGTCCAACATGATAATGTTATGGGCATTGGTGCAAGAAGCAACATGGTTACCAGTTTTTGGAGTTCCGATAATATCAGACCCCCCCCCCCCCCAATTTATATTGCATAGTAAAAAACTGAGTAAAAACGACATCTTTTAAGCATTTTTTAAAGATTAATCATATTTAATCTTAAATAAAAGCATACATATTGCATATCAATTTATTCAGAAATCAACTTTGCACATTTTGGTGTATAAATTGATTATTTATTTGTAATAGTATACATAGAAATGTTCTATAACAGCTGATTAAGCCAATATTTTATGTGTTTTTCAGATATCCAATGATGTATATAGTATATGATTCATTTTTCACCTGGTTGATTCTAATCTTATTTTAAATGAATATCATGGCTACTCCTACGAAATTAAATATAAAGTTAAGAAAAAGCAGTTATGATCCAATTATTGGTAATCTTAAAGATGAACTGATTCCTACAGGACTATTCCAGCTACCATCCCAATCAGATGCACTTCAGCATTTCTATCATTTAAAAAGAAATGATATGGTTATGAACAATAAAGAAGAGGCTGCAACAGTTGTACTTAATAAAGTTAAAAAATTCTGGGACTTAGCTGGCATTAAAACGCAAGATATTTCCAAAAGCAGACCAAAAGAAAAGATTCTGACTTTAGTTAATGAGTATGAAACACTGAAAAAACACAAAAACAGGAATACTTTCGAAGATAAAAAGGATATTTTTTTGTAAAAAATTAGATATGCTATTGGATATATCGTCAGCAGATGCTATTGAAACAATAATGAAAGACAGAATGAGAACAACAAGAAACAAAAGCGAAGATATAAAATTCCTTGAAGATCAAGAACTATTCGGAATATGTACGTCTCCAGCCTTGATAAGGCAAAGCCTGGGGCAGTACACTATGCGAGGTGGATGCCATCTGTATTGTATCCAGCAAAGATGTACGCATTCTCTGATCAAGCTGGGTATGATTCAAATATGATAGCAAAACTAGAGAGAATGTGCATATTCAACTGCCTCTACTATATAAAACCTTGGTTGCTTGCTTCCGTCGCCTGTGATGCACCTTTCAACGATTTAAATCTTTAATGAACTCATTGAATATAAAAATTATGATCACGATGTAGCATCCAGTGCTCTTAAGGGATTAAATGGTCAGCTATGGTATCTGACTGAGGAACTAGTACCACTTGCTTTGTTTTCCCGGCAAATTTTAGATGCAGAAAAAAGTCTGATTGCAATGTCAATGAAGAAAGTCTGTCAAATCAAGCCGCAACACCCTCCTCCCAAAGGTCAGCCAATCTTCCCTAAGCTAACAAATACAACTAAGCTGTGTCAGTTAGTTGGTAAGGGTTCTTCAATTGTTTTCCAATGCTTGGGTACTAGTGGTGACTGGCTAAATGAACCTGTTACTTCTTGGAAAAATTGCAAATCTTTCCAAGTTATGGAGAACTTTGTCAAAAATATGAAAGTTGTGAATGACCCTGCCGAGAGAGCAATCAAGCTGATTGAAGATTTCAAAGACAGAATTGTTAATGTTGAATCACAAAAACAATTTCTGGTAAAAGTTATACAGCAACATCGACGCCTTCTTCCAGACTTCAAGAAAAAATCCTTGGCTGAAATGTACGTATAATTATGTTAAGTGAGCGTTTATTGTGTAATGTTATGCAGAAGTATTTATCTTTTTAATTAAACTTTGGTATAATTTTTTAATCATTGTAAAAGGAATTCATTTTTGTTTAAAAATAAATGCAAAAAAAAAAAGATGGGGACCTGGAATCAGGTTTGTTCCCACTCGAAATATACTGTAGCTGGCTTGATAAGCTGGTCTAATTTCTAGCCCATCGCCGCGAAGCTGCCTGGGATGATGCTTCAGGGTGGCGGTAACACCCCTAGAATATATAAGTAATTAAAATAATATATTATTACCAAGAAAAAATAATATAGTCATATGTTCATTCACAGAGAAACGGAAAAACTTTCGTTTTTTCAGTCAAATTTTTAGGTCCCATATAAATTGGGGGTGGGGGTGGGGGGTCTGATATTACCGGAACTCCAAAAACTGGTAACCATGTTGTTTCTTGCACCAATGCCCACAACATTAGCATGTTGGACCATTAAAAATTTTAAAAAGTGAAATTATGGACCACGCTAATATATATACAGGGCGTCCCAAAAAAATGTATACACACTTTAAATACTTATAAAGGCAGTGTTTATTAAAATACATTTCATTTTCAAAATGTAATAGAATCTACAGACATTATTTAATTGTTTTGTCAACGCCAGTTTTCAAACTGACGTCCGTTCTGGTCCAGGCACTGCTGATAACGCGAAGCAATGGAATCGCAAACATCACGAAACATTTCGTTTGGTATTTGTGTGCATTCTCGTTCAATGGCTGCTCTCAATTCAGCGACTGTTGCAGGTTTTATAGCGTAGACTTTGTCTTTTAAGTATCCCCATAAAAAAAGTCTAGTGGTGTGAGGTCTGGTGAACGCGGAGGGTATTCTACGAAACCCCTTCGTCCAATCCACATCCACATCGTGCCTAGTACCACTCGCAATACTCCAGTCTTCGGTCCGGATCATCATCTTCATTAATAGCATGGACTAATCTTGGAATGTAACTTTTCCATTGACAGCGCTTCAAAATGCGTTGGACAGACGATTCTGAAATTCCTACCTCACGACTCGCTTGCCGCACAGATTTTCTTGGACTTTGGTGATACGTTTCCAGTACTCTTTCTTGCTTTGTGGGGCTTGTCGATGTCCGTGGTCTTCCGGAACGCTTCTTGTGGACATTCTGAACAGTTCCATCGGCTTCAAACTTATCTCTAATTCGAGTGATGGTAAGTCGCGTTGGTGGATCTGTTTGAAACTCCCTCCTAAACTGTCTTTGCACTTCAACTGCGTTTTCACACTTCCAGTAGCATTTTAGAATGAATTTCCTTTGTTCAAAGCTTAGTCTGACTGCCATTATTAATTCTAATGGGTTTAACTTGGAAAGAAAGAAACATCAATTGAGCTATCAGCTGTTAAAGTGTGTATACATTTTTTTGGGACGCCCTGTATATGTAAAAATGAACAATGAATAATCCATAGTCATTTCTACATGAGAAGCCAAAGTCACCTGATGCGATTTTGGATAAAAATTTTATTTGTTACTTTCTATTTTTGTTTGTGTCACAACCCTACGATCTACCATTTCTATGGTTTCGTCGTATCCATATTTCCATTTTTCATTTGTTAGAAAATTTATTAGAATTAATTAGGGTTGTCTTGCACCTAACCCTCATCGCTAAATATAGCAGGATTGGAACCCGTAGTTGTACTTAGTCCTTAATACCCACTCTTTGTCTTTAATTCGTTTCTTTTGAATCGTCCCAATAATGACTTGTACTGTACGTACAAATTAAATAACTATGACGTCATAAAGTAACTTAATTCCCTTCACATTTTCCCGTCATTAATTTCCCCTTCATCATATCTCTAGTATACAATGTATGTAAATTCTTTCGCATAATAATAATAAAAACTGTACACTCTATACATCATTATTTATATGTTATTCGTTCATACATCCATGTCCTTTCTTGACCTTTATCTTTTGCTAATTTTGTTAATTATTCATTCAGTTACCTATTGTCAACCTATTGTGTGAATACCAATATGTGTACAATAGTTTAGGCATTCGTACTTGTCCACTGAGGACGTACATAATTACCTTATATGTAAGTACGTTCACATGTATTCTTTTTACTGTTTCTTTTAAGTGCGTTCACCTCTTGCAATGAACTCGAAACTGCTTATGCAAGTGTACGCAATTCGATGATCACAGCATGAATTGAACATCTGAAAATGAAAAATCTCCTCTCGCTCTAATTTCAATTTATAACACATTGTCATGCGTTATGTTAAATCATGTGTGTCATGTATCTATAAATATATACCGTATGTGCCCATGTACTTTGTGTTGTACTAATATCCATATATAAATATAAAAAAACACTAAGAATTGTAAGTGACTAATGTACTTAATAATGTAATTGATGTACCGTACTTTATGAAACTGTAAATAATGATAATTTAAATGTAATTAATGTACTTTAAGTAACGATAATAATTTAATATCAAATAATTAATGTATTTTAATAACGATAATTAACGATAATAAGCGAATGTAAATTAATCCGTAATTGTAATCATAATTGTAATAAACCCAAAATTACACCGTACTCAGTGATGTACTTAGATTGTACTAAATGTCCGGCACGACATTATGTCGCCATTTAGGAATGTACACTCGGCGGTATTATTATTTTTCCGTTGGGATAAATTTTGATGTGCTTTCTACTTTGCCAAATAATTGATGATTTGCTCATTTTTTAAAATTTCTTAATCATTTTTAGATTTAGCTTAATAATGAATTCTGAGAAACTTTTTGCAATGTTCATATTTTGTATACATTCTCTCTTTGTTATAAAAGATGAAGTCATGCCTTGCCTAAGCATTTAATTGTAAATCTTAAACCTTTAATTTTTACTCATATGCATATTTTAGTGTAAAGATGCATAGTTCAAATTCACTTTTTGTTAACTTGGCAGATCATGATAACATCAGATCTAAAAATACGCGGTTTAAGATAAAAATATGGTTTCATCTTCAAATATCTTGTTTATTCGTTTAAACATTACCACAGCTAAAAGATTTACTTTATTTTCAAATATTGTGCAAAAAATAATGCAGCCTCTTCAACATTAATAATGATGATGTTAGTAGAATCGGGGAATATAAAGCCCAATAACTTCTTCCATGTTCATTCTGATACCAACTACGAGGCTGAGCATTACCTGTAACATTGTAGCAGTAAATTACAGTAAAGAAAGTCTTTATCTTCTCCTTCGAGCCGTGCTCTCCTCAGAAAACTTAGTCATTAAAATCTCCGGATATGTTACAAGAAGAATCGGGGAGAAACCTCAAAGAATTTAATAAGCCTCTCAGAATCCTCCGAGCCACTAAAGAAGAACTCGGAGAGTAGTATAGAAGAAACTATTGCAAGTAACAGATCCGTTGCTGCCTCCTAACCAGAACCCCCGTCGACTTCGAACCAACCCAGGGCCATAGACGGAGGGGTTAACATATATATATATATATATATATATATATACACACACACACACACACACAGTATACACCAACCTCTTTTATTTATACACCAGCTCTATCCTCCTGTTCTTCTTTGCAAATGTGTCGATTACTTTATCTGAAAATCGGTTTTCTCCTTTAACTGAGTTAGAAGTTTCTGTTCAGTAGAAAGGAGTGATAAGAAAAAGACTACATAATCCAGCCAAAGATCATTGAACACACTTTAACAATCACAAATCAAATAAATAACTGAACACTGTTAAAAATGCGCTCGAATTATATTTGAATTTGTGCACTTGCGGGGGGGGGGCGAAGAGGGCGTGGGAGGAAGGGGATGGGTAGTTGACGAACGACATTAACCTCAATATGACAACTTCACTTTGATTTACTCATTATTAAGGAAACCCTAATTACAATTAGCTTGTATTTCTTCTTCTAAAAATATATTTGGTAATAATTGCCAGTTATTTAGTCATTTAATGCTATAAGCTCATTAATTAAGCGCTTGAAAAGGATTCCGTTAGCATAATAGCAGGAATAAGCAACTCTCTAAGTTGCCTCCACGACCCACGTTTTGCCTAAAGAAATGAATGCGTTATGGGTTTGTGTTTCCCTCGGTGAATATTTTTTATTCTTTTAAAACAATATTACTTCATCCCCAAGGATAGCGATCAGTAATTTTATTGTATATCATTTATTACATTTATACTATCGTATAAGCAGTGAAATTATGGGTGAATTGATACAGTTTTTATAAAACACGAATACAGTAAGTAAAACAAAAGAAGCAATTCTCAAGGTTGCTTCCACTGGCGTCCGTCTCAACGCAAAAAAATTATTGCTCTCCCCCTCCTTTTTCAATGCACTGACTTGGATTTCGAGCGTTTTGTATTAAAAAAATATTTGAAAGGAGTATAGCCTAGTGATAATTTATCATAATTTTATCGTTATTAATTAATATTGTTTAACAGCGCTTCTAATCATTTAATTGGGAAAGCAATGGTAGAGGCTGTAGAGTGTCATGTACGTTTGTCTGTATATGTACGTTTGTGTGTATGTATTCAAGCGAATATCTGGCATCCTTTCAACATGACGTCTTGAAGCAGATTGGGTTGGCCTATGACTGTCAGCGAGGAGCCACAGAATAAGGGGATTCATGCCAAAAAAATATAATACTTTATTGCGTGTGTGTGTGTGTATATATATACATATATATATATAGTCACAAATAGGGGAATATATATATAAAGCAACAATTAAAGCATGCAATTACATTGAGCCCCACAACCACCCGGGAATCGAACCCGAGATCTTCCGATTGCCGGTCAGATATGATAACCATTACACCACGGGCCTCACTCAGTCAAATGTCGTAATTCCTCTACATGCGCGCAGAAACCAATGCCCCAAAGG
This sequence comes from Bathynomus jamesi, assembly GCA_023014485.1. Taxonomy (NCBI): domain Eukaryota; kingdom Metazoa; phylum Arthropoda; class Malacostraca; order Isopoda; family Cirolanidae; genus Bathynomus; species Bathynomus jamesi. Next base: position 293,817 of record JAJOZX010003243.1, read on the forward strand.
GGCACCTCCCGCATGCCGTAACATTATATACATTATAACTGCAAACACGCAGTATAATTAACGTAAAGAACGACGCTTTGTATAGGAGAATTATCCACCCGGGAATCGAACCCGGGTTACCTCATTTTTTCATTTGTTTCGTTCTTTCGCTCTCATCTTGCGCGGATAATTCTCCTATACAAAGCGTCGTTCTTTACGTTAATTATACTGCGTGTTTGCAGTTATAATGTATATAATGTTACGGTATGCGGGAGGTGCCCCTTTGGGGCATTGGTTTCTGCACGCATGTAGAGGAATTACGACATTTGACTGAGTGAGGCCCGTGGTGTAATGGTTATCATATCTGACCGGCAATCGGAAGATCCCGGGTACGATTCCCGGGTGGTTACCTCATTTTTTCATTTGTTTCGTTCTTTCGCTCTCATCTTGCGCGGTAATTCTCCTATACAAAGCGTCGTTCTTTACGTTTATATATATATATATATATATATATATATATATATATATATATATATCAGATTCTCTAGTTCCAGCCAAAATATATTCAATCATACTATTCAAATCAAAAGAACTCTACGTTCTACACAGTTACATCATCCATAACATGCCAATTTCAAACCAAAAGAATTATAACAACTTTATTCAGAATATACAAGTCCTATTATACATCATATTAAGGAAACACAAATCCAGTTTTATTTTAAAAATAATTATTTCTCTGTTTATCCTGTGAAAAGAATGTTTGGTATGAAGACACGCGTTTAAAATCAGCAAAACTGACCGTAACAATTAACTCGACCATTCTGCCACAAAAGAAAAAGAAAAGCTCGTCGGATATCTCAACCTGAAGCACAGATATATTTACACCGAATTTAAGTCAATATTGTCAAAGCTGGACGGGGACACTTAAAACAGCTAATATAACCCGAACGCTGAATAAATATGCTTGTAACACTAAAGTGCCACACGCGCTTCTGATAGATCGCTCGGAAACACAGCTGCACCTTAATTTAACACCAAACTTAACTTGATACAATGTCAAAATGAAATTAATTCAAGATATAGCCCCCCTTTTAAGAAGGAACCACATCGCCTAGCTGCTTTACCCGTACATTTCTGATATCTCCCCGTTTTCACACACTGGTGTAAAACGAAATTTAGAAAACAATATCTTAATCCGAACAACGAATATATATGCTTGTAACATTAAAGTGTGACACGCGCTTCTGATAACTCACCCGGAAGACACAGATGTACCTTAATTTAACATCAAACTTTAATTCGAGTTTTAAGCTCCCACTTTTGATATCTCAACGAATTATCACTGTAGCGTAAAACAATTATATAGCACGGCACGGTGGAATATTTCTCGTCTTGCCCTTTCCCGCTCTGAATACTATCTCTGACAGTTTTATCGAAATGTTATTATCATAATTAGACAGTAACCCTAAATCAAATACTTGATTATTATTATTATTATTATTATTATTATTATTATCATATATTCAGACCTAATGCGCTTTAAACTCATTTCAAAGTACTGTAATAATGAAGAATACGTTTTAAATAAGCATTTTTAATGGAAAATTTAGAAAACAATACTTTTATTCTTGTCAAGCAAATTAAACCAACAGTTACACGTCGAATTTAAAAACAGTTTGTAATGCATAGACCATTAAACGCGAAATGACAGTTCACTTACTAAGAATAAAAATATATACGTTTAATTAGAAATATTATTGCTTTAAGGAAATATATTTCCTTTTAATACATAAAAATGAATCCAGCTTTTTTCCCCAAGTAAGTTTCTGTAAGTTATATAATAATGTCACAGAATTAACTCGATCTTTTTTAAACGAAATATAGTGATACATGATTTAAAGACAGAAATGTCTAAATATTCTAATTCTATGACATACTGTATATATATATATATATATATATATATATATATATATATATATCTCGCTGTTCTGAAGAAACTTGTATATCTGTCATTAATTTTTGCTGTGAGATTTTTTACTTCTTTATAAAGTGTGTGTGTGTGTGTGATTTTTTATGGACAGTTTTTTAAGTGTTATATAACCGGCATTTAATGACTAAAGGCTTGTATTTCTTTCCTATTAACGAAAATGGAATAGATCATCCCCCCCTTATATTTTGCACTGTTTCAATGGGTTATTGAATGAATACTTCTTTGTTTATAAACTAAATACGAGTTTACAATTTTTGTCATTACGATAATTTTAACATATAATAATTTTGACAGATATCGATGTTATGATATGTGCTTTTAGAAACCCACAGGTTCTTTTTCGCAGTGTTACACAAGTAATGCAAATCCCATTTTCTAAGCACATTTCTGATACAGAAAATGGAATTTTATTTAATGGTGGTATAAATTAAATATTTCTATAAGTTCATATGAATTGAAAATTTTAACGACAAACCAGACCAATTAAATTTCCTCAACCCTAAAGAATTATAACTGCTTTATTCAGAATATACAAGCCCTATTATATATTAAATATGTTCATATGAATTGAAAGTTTGGTACTTTCCTGTTATCCCGGACCCCAGACTTTTTTCCAGCTGCCAGACTTCAATTTTGACGGAATATTTTCGTTAAAACTAACGAAAATATCACAACTTAACCAAACCAATTATCAAGGGCGTACAGTTTACCTAACCAGGCATTCAATTAACATAATTAGTTGGTAAGGTTAGGTTAAGTCGCGATATTTTCGTTAGTTTTAACGAAAATATTCTGTCAAAATTGAAGTCTGGCAATTGGCAAAACGTCTGAGGTCCGGGATAACAGGAAAGTACCGAAATTTTTAACGACAAACCAAACCAATTAAATTTCATCAACCCAAAAGAATTATAACTACTTTATTTGAAATATACAGACCCTGTTATATATTAAACATGTTTGTTTATGTTCATATGAATTGAAAGTTTTAACGACAAACCAAACGAACTAAATTTCATCAAATCGAAAGAATTCTACATTTAAAACAACAATCTTTTTTAAGCGAATATGGTGTTAGATGTTCTAAAGATAGAAATGTTTAAATGTTCTAAGTGGTTTACATTTTATTTCCATGTCATGAATATACATATACAGTATATATATATATATATATATATATATATATATATATATATATAGATATGTATATATATATATATATATATATATATATATATATATATATATATATATACCCGTTATATATATATATATATATATACCCGTTGTTCTGAAAAAGACTTTTACGCAAAAACCATTTTCTACACATATCTATTAAATTATAAAACTTTTTTTTCTCTCTCTACCCCACGGTTCGGTAAAAACTTAAGGACCCCGCTTACTAAAATTCGTTCAGAGTCCGTCCACTAAAATCGTTCACCCATTGAATGTTTTGCTTTCTGAATGTGTGGGAGGGGGCAGTCTTTTCTTCAACTTGCCCCAATCTTGGGAGAGCCTTCGCCGCCTTTCAGTTGTTGCGTACAAACTTATAAACAAGAATGCAGTCGGACGAATACCTCAATATCATTATATAAGTTATTATACGTGGTATACATTGTGCTCTGCACAAATAGGCTTATTCAATAGTGGTCTCAGTGAAATATATAGAATCTATTTCTCCTGTGTCATCATTTATGTAGAAGTGTGTTTGTTGTGAAGTTTTCGTGATTGTGCACAGTTTTAATCTATCATTATCTTATCTGAAGGGCGGAGTCTTCCATACACAATGTCTAAATGAATATTCGACGCCAGCGGTATATCTCTATTGTTTTACAGTGTGAGTAGCTATTTTTTACTTATACTGTATATTCCCGCTATATATATATATATAATACCCATTCTCTACGTATACATCGTTATTTTACAGTGCTAATGCGTGCGCTAATTTGATAGGATGCGTGGACAATGGCCGCGTATTTTCGAGCCAAGCTCTAGAGCAAGCGTTGTTCCGAGATTCGCCACATGTGCATGGCACCGCATCGAGCAGTGACGATTAAGTTGTGTAAGTATTATGTAATTCGAAAACAGTCTATTGCTTTGAGATGTGTCTCAATAACTCGTGCAACTTTTCTCTTACATAAAACCTCTTTTGAATGAATGACGAAATAGTTTTTATTTTTTCTATTTTAAAGACCTGACGCGGATCTACTTCGGTGTGTGTTGCAGTATGCGAACACGTTGGAAACCGACACCCTTGATGGGTAAGAAGGCTTTTTTATTTTGAAATATATCATTATTCTGTGAAATGCTAATGACAATAACAAACATCTCTCTCATTAACCTGTAAGATAATAACAATAATAAATATCTCTCTCTTTATCCTATGAAAATAATAACAAGGAAGCCTGGCTTACAGTAATATTTTTTCTTTTAGGGGCAACCCGCCGGTATTACACGAACATATTTCCAATGATTGCGTGATCGTCGATGACAAGATGTAAGTTTTATTCTTGTATGTGTGTGTGTGTGTATGTGTGTGTGTGTGTGCTGAATAAATCGGGTATTTTCAACATTTTAATTAATAAAACTAAGGTTTTATTCTGTATTTAAAATGGTATATCTGTTACATTTATAACTTGATTGTGCCACAGTTATCAATTTAATTTAGCGTATACATCACATATTTTCGTAATATATATATACAGTTTTAGAGCTGAAAAATTAGGTGTAAGATATTTATTACATTTTTTATTTTAAAGATCTGATGTGGATCTACTTCGGTGTGTACCATAGTATGAACGTACGTTGGGACTGGAAGCTCAAACCATCGACCTTACCGGGTAAGAATCCGTTTTTATTTTAAAATTTCTCTCTCTCTCATTATTTTGTGAAATAATAATAATGACAATAACAAACATCTCTCTCATTATCCTGTGAAATAATGACAATAACAAACATCTCTCTTTTTTTATCCTCTATGTGCCATACGGTAATATTTTTTCTTTTAGGGATGACCCGCTGGTATTAAACGAACATATTTCCAGAAACAAGGAATGTGAGATCGTCGGTGAAAAGATGTAAGTTTTTATTATTTTTCTTGTACGTGTGTGTGGATCGGAGTAAGAATAGATCAAGTATTTTGAACATTTTATTAAATAAAACTAAGGGTAAAATTTAAAGTACATTTATACATTAATACATAATTCCGTTTAGTATCTACAACACATTTTTTACATAATATTTGCTTCAATGATTTAGCGCATATATACTGTAGAAATAGAAGTGGCAATAATTTTTGTACACATTTTATATATATATATATATATATATATTTAGGATAAAAACGAAGACGTAGAGCAAGAAAGTCATTATATTTGGCTGCAGCCGACGTTTCGGGCAACTCTACCCATTTTCAAGGCCTAATAAATAAAAAGCTAAAATTAATGCATGACAAAAAAAAAAAATATACGAATGTCAAAAACAAACTAATTCATAGCACAGAATAAAACCACTTAAAGAATAAAAATTAAAAAGCGTAAAACAAGCATAAGCCAAAAACAAAAATTAAAAATTATATACATGACAAATAACATGATAAAAGTAAAACTTTAAAACTAAAAACATTCAAACAAATTAGTTAAAAACTTCACTAATAAAAAGTTAAATGAAAAAACGCAAAAGTGCACGAAACATACCATGCTCACTTGACATCCTCAAACAACTGAGGCGAAAAGGAGACAGGGTCAAGGGGAAAAACAGAAAAATTTAGTTGGTAGGCATTCTAATTAATATAAAGGGGGTAACAGCTAGAATCAATATTTAAGCTGGAGTTCAGAAATTTAATGCACAAAGATTCATAAATACGGATATAATTTAACTGTAGCGCAATTTTAACAAACAGATCTCACTTATTGCGATGGTACATGGTATGTATAATTGTATATATTTTTTTATGCAGGATAAAGGGGCCAAGGGCAAATTCTCTCAAAAGCGTCCCTCCCATAGAAGAAGAAGAGAGCCAAAATCAAGGTCTGGGATTTTCGAGTTGCCTACAAACTTTGCTTTTGAAAGATGGGAGGTCATAGACAGGAGGAAAGATGGACTGAAGAAGATTGTTCCAGAGTTGACAAGTTGAGTAGAAGAAAGACTAAAAATACCGATTAGCTCTTTGGTTAGAGAGTTGGACAGAAAATGAATAAGAAAGTGTCGAAAATCTGGTGGTGCGAGCTCTCCTTAAAGGAGGAGGCTTGCAGTCAAAGAGTTCAGAAGAGCAATGTCCGTTATGATAGCGATAGTAAAGAGAAAGTGAGGCAACTTTGCAGCGAAGAGAGAGAGATTGAAGACAATCACTAAGAGGCGGGGAATTGATGAGACGAAAAGCCTTTGATTCCACCCGGTCAAGTACGGCTGTGTGGGTTGAACCACCGCACAGATGAGAAGCATACTCCATACAGGGGGCGAACAAGATCCATGTACAGAGACAGCAACTGAGAGGGGGTGAAGAAACCGCGGAGGCGGTACAGCACATCTAATCTCTTAGAAACTGTTTTAGAAAGAGTATATGTGATTTTTCCAGGAAAGACCAATAGAAAATGACACACCAAGAATGTTAAGAGAAAACGAAGGATTGATTTGTGTGTTGGTGAAGGTAAGGGGATAGTCGTGTGGAAAATTGTGACGAGTAGACAGGTGGAAGAACTGAGTTTTTGAGAAATTGAAAGCCACAAGGTTTTCTCTGCCCCAATCAGATATAGTGGAATGAATAGAGGTCAGGTGTCCCATACCCGCCTCACAAGAATCATGAAGCGACTGCTGTGAGGGACGCTTTGGGAAGCGAGTGGAGAAGTGAAGAGTGGAATCATCGGCATAGGAGTGAATAGGCCAGGAAGTGCGAATTAAAAGATCATTAATAAATAAAAGGAAAAGTGTGGATGACAGGGCAGAACCCTGAGGAACACCAGTGCAGCTATAGATCGGCCAGAGAGGAAATTAGAGATGAAGGCACCGCTAAAAGGATAGAAACCGAAGGAGGGCAGTTTCCAAATTAAAGATTTATGCCACACTCTATCAAAAGCTTTTGATATTGTCTAGCGCAATAGCAAAAGTTTCACCAAAATCCCGAAAGGAGAATTACCAAATATCAGAGAAATAAGCAAGAAGATCGCCAGTAGAACGTCCATTGCTGAATCCATACTGACGATCTGAAAGAAGATTGTGGAAAGAAAGGTGTTTAAGAATCTTCCTATTAAGCACGTATTGAAAAACTTTAGAAAGACAAGAAATCAAAGCAATTGGGCTATAGTTGGAGGGTTGAGAGCGGTCACCCTTCTTTGGGACAGGCTGAATGAAAGCGAACTTCCAGCAGGAAGGAAGAGTACCAGATGAGAGACAAAGACGAAAGAGTTTGCCTAGGCAGGGTGTCAGCACAAAAGCACAGTTCTTAAGAACAACAGGAGGAACACCATCAGGACCATACGCTTTCCTGGAGTTGAGCCCAGATAGGGCAGAAAAAACATCTCTAGAAGAGATTCTAATATCAGATATAATAAAGTCAAAGGGGGTAGGAGATGGAGGAACAGCAACGGAATTGTCCATGGTTGAATTGGTGGCGAAAGTTTGAGCGAAGAGTTCAGGAGAAGGGACGGCAACTTTGCCGTCGTAACGGAAAAGCGGAGGGAAAGAAGAGGAAGTAAAATTGTTGAAGAGGTTCTTAGCTAGATGCCAGAATGAGCGAGAAGAATTAAAATTCGATAGATTTTCACATTTTTGTCGGTTGAAGGAAGTTTTGGTGAGTCGAAGAACAGATTTTGCACGATTTCGGGCAGAAATATAAGTTGAGTGAGAGTCAGGAGTTGGATGGCGACGGTACCTACTGAAAGCCTCCTCTCTGTTGCGGATACCATTAGAACAATTAAAGTTAAACCTAGGTTTTTTTTTGCATTAGTAGTAGGAATAGAATATAGAATGTACGCCTCCATGCCCGAGAAAATCACCTCTGTGATGCGCGCTGCACACTCAGAAAGGCCACGGCCACGGAAGAAGTAATCATTCCATGGGAAATCACAAAAGTACTGCCAAGGGCCTCCCAATCAGCGGCGCCGAAGTGCCAAAGGCGTCTCCTCTTAGCACTATCCAAAGGCCGAATTGGAGCGATAGGACAGGATATGGATATAAGATTGTGATCGGAGGAGCCCAACGGAGAAAAAATTTTCACAGAGTAAGAAGAAGGATGAGAGGTAAAAAATAAATCCAGAATGTTGGGCCTATCTCCAAGGGGATTGGGGATACGAGTTGGGTGCTGTACAATCTGCTCTAGGTCATTTAAGATAGAAAAGTTGAAAGCTAGTTCAACAGGGATGTCAGTGAAATGGGAGGAAAGCCAAAGGTGGTGGTGAACATTGAAATTTCCTAAAATGGAGATTTCAGCAAAGGGAGAGCGGGATTGAATGTATTCCACTTTGGAAGTGAGATAGTAAAAGAATTTTGGATAGTCAGTAGAATTAGGAGAAAGGTAAACAGCGCAGATGTATTTAGTTTGAGAATGGCAAGTAAGCCGTAACCAGAGGGTATAGAATTCGGAAGATTCTAGTTCGGAAATACGAGAACAAGTTAGGTCATTTCATACATATTCGGAACATCCACTTTTGGAGTGAAATTGAGTATAGAGAAAGTAAGAGGGTACAGAAAACGGGTGACAGTTGTCCCAGACACCTGAGTTTCAGTGAGGAAAAGAAGGTGAGATTTAGAGGAGAGGTGTTCAACAGATTGAAAATTTGGGGAAAGGCCACGAATGTTGCAGAAGTTTATGAAAAGTGAATCAGATATATATATATATATATATATATATATATATATACACACACAGCTGTTTTCATTTTATACAATACGCGTATCTGCTTCACTTACAAGAGGTAATCTACCAACTACCTCAATAAACACGGGGTTATCATTACCCTCATAATCACACAAATCTAGCTTTTTTAAGTAATCTGAATAGTTGTTCCCACGAGCCAAAAATGAAATAAAGAAGAGGCATTGATGTCCACACACATTTGAGAATAAACTTTGATAACGCTGTGGATTCCACACGACTCGTGGTACGTGTAACTGTTTTATAAACCATATAATTACGAGGTTGAGCCATATTTGTACTGCTAAAGAGTCATAACAATAGACACATTCTCTCTTTCTAACAAATATTCCGAACCAGTGAGTATCCGGGCTACCAAGGGAAACTTTGTTTACTAAATACATTTTTTTTCATAAAAGGTTGTTTTAACTTTTCATTTTTTTTGGCATAAGTCCCGGCGAATATGTTTCGCGTGAAATAATCCTGCATCATATCCTCCCGTATCATTTCATCCATTATTTTTTAAAAATCACCAGATACACTTCTGAAACGGTCAATCTCGATGATACTCTGACTTTCCAAGTAAAACAGTACACATATCGGGCTGGTTAATGCTTCACCAAATTCAAATCTTACCTCAAGACTGCCGTGTAACTGGGGTTTTAAATGTATGCTTACGCTGCGACACTGATCAGCCAATAGATCAAAAGCATACAATGTGCTTCCATTTATAAACTCATCTATAGTGACACCCGAGCCAAACACATCACACCCATTAATATCGCGAGACAGAGTGTGGTATGCGCGTGAACATAAAGAAAACTCGGCTCCTGTAGAATAATTCACTTCTAAAGCTCCGTCAACAGATGCGCCATTAATATGTAAATTTACGCTTTTCAATCCGAAATTTTTTAATTTGAAGGCCGTTTTCTTATACTCACCAACCATGGCCTTATGATCGAGCAAGCCGATAAAAGACGCGCTGTGGGAGAATACCCAAGGCCACATTTTCTATCTACTTCGTAGTTACACCCGCTGTGAATGTATGGATTTTTAAAATCACGCGTCTCACTAGATATTTAACTGTATCTTTCAAAAAGCGCTTTTCAATCTCCATCTGTTTGGTGGCGGATAGCTTCACACGTCGAACTTTAAGATGGAGCTTCACGGTTAAGCTCCTGTAACCGAATGGAAACTTTTTCCCCTCATTCGTTCTTATATATATTGAGATACTGGTTATTAGGTTAGGTGCAACTTTTACATAATGAGGTTTATCATATGCAATGCTCAAACTCTTACCTCTATGATCGGGAATGTGCAAATGCGTAACAGGCGCCTGGGTATCTCCAAGAAATTGGTGGTCCACGATATTACTGTAAACATAACAAATGCCCAAGAGAGGGCCTCCAGCGGGTAATTTCGGTAATTTTTGGTACAATAAGCTGAATAAGTCATGTTGTGACTCGACAAAAGTTTCTCTTTGGAAGGTCATGCCATATCTGTCTTCAGGTATAATTTTGAAACGTTCATTGTCCTTAATATTTCTGTCGCACGGGATTGCGGCCACTTCCCGCTTGCGACTTTTATGATGAACGCACTTTGGACAATCCAACGAAGGTGGTCCTTGTTGGTTAAGCTCGGCCTTAGCCGTAGAGCATCCGAGTAAAACAGTTTTTACCAAGTTTTTTCCGAAGGAGTGAATGGAAACACTTCAGTTCTCAATGGGAGTCTTCGTTTAATCAAATAATTTTTATTACACAAAGTATATATAGAACGAGGCACTGAAGGAGAGAAATGAATTTATAGCCTCTTATGATAACCGCTGATTAGTCAGAAGTTTACAGGGGGAGAGGTTCGATCTATTACAACAACAGCTCAAGCAGGAATTTAAAGTGAGGAGGCTCGACCTCCTCGGGCAAAAGCTATGGCAGGAATTTTTAACAGGTCAACTGGTGACTAAGATAGGAATTTAAAGGGAAAGAGGTTCCACCTCTTTGGTCTAAGTCTCAGACTGGAATCTACAGGGGTAGAGGTGCGACCTCTTTCGACAATGGCTCAGGCAGGAGTTTAAAGTGAGAAGGCTCGGTTTCCTTGGGTAAAGGCTAAGGCAGGAATTTAAAGTGAGAAGGCTCGGTTTCCTTGGGTAAAGGCTAAGGCAGGAGTGATTTAATTTACAATAAAAGAAATGTCTAAATTTTGGGGCAGTGCAGTTGAAGGTTAACTTCCCACTTTAACTGGAGATCTAAACAATTCGTGATGTTAAGCATAACACTGGTATGCATATGAAATTTTTTTGTCTGCCGTGAGGGTTTTTTCAACTCATATTATATAATTCGACCATGCTCAATTCGAAAATGACATTGGTTTTCCTCAATCAGGTCAGGTTTTTTCTCTATTGGCCATTTATTATAAGTCCAATTTTATCCCCAAATTTATTGATTTTTTTAGCTTAAACACTGTAGATACGAGTAATATTATAAGAACACTCGTGAAAAATGAAAACATTGTGTGAATAAATACTTTTATTCATACAATGAATATGGAAAAAAGTTTATTGAGGAAGGAATGAAGTTTTTTTGGCTTTCCGTCTGTGTTTTTCTTCGGGCACGTCTCGCTTCAAACACCAGCAACAGTCTGCCAGCATATTGATATCCCAGTTTACCTGGTACCTCTCTTCCATTATTTTGATATCTTGGTGAAATCGTTCACCCTGTTCCTCACTATAATCCCCGCAATTTTCAGGAAAATAGTCCAAGTGGGACCACAAAAAGTGCATTTTTATGGACATGCGCGACCCATGAGCTTTGAAAGCTTCCATCAAGTTTTCGACAACGGACTCGTATTCTGGACTTCTACGCTTGCCAAGAAAATCAGTGACAACTGATTTGAATGCCTGCCAGGCATTCTTCTCAGTTGGAGTCATTGCGTTTTCAAACTGAGTATCCTTGATCAAAGTTCGAATTTGAGGACCATCAAAAACCCCAGCATTTAGTTTAGCATCAGATATATGAGGAAATTTACTCTCGAGATATCGGAATGCTGAACCCTCCTTATTCATTGATTTGATGAAATTTTTCATCAAGCCCAGCTTAATATGAAGTGGTGGGAGCAAAATTTTTGTTGGTGGTACAAGGGGCACTGAAACGACATTATGCGACCCAGGTTCAAAATTCTCTCTGGATGCCCATTCACGCTGTGCATAGTGCTTCTCATCCGCTCGGCTATCCCATTTGCAGAGGAAACATGGGTATTTCGTGTATCCCCCTTGCATTCCCAATACAAATGCCACAATCTGAAAAAAAATGAAAATATTTAAAGAATTTAGAGAATTTGTTCTATCAGATAAAAAAATCTATGCATTGGACTGTATCACTTCTGTGGGGAAGTTAAGTGTTCTTATACGCTCTCAAATAACCTTTGGAAAAACAACATAGTCAATAGCAATAGTTTACTTATGATATTAGTATTACCTTCAAATCTCCACAGATCCTCCAGTTATGTTGGTCGTATACAAGAGCATCCAGTAAAATTTTCATGTTATCGTAGCTCTCAGTAAGTTGTACGGAATGTGCTACAGGGACTGATGCAACCCTATTCCCAATGTTGAGAAGTACTGCTTTCAAACTTCGTTTAGACGAGTCTATAAATAGCCTCCATTCTGATGCGTTATATGGTAGGCCCAAGGATTCGATTAGCCCCTCAACATTGCAGCAGTACACTAAGGAAGAGGTATTTTCGTGCACTGCAAAAAACTTGCGGAATTCTTCCTCTCGTTTCCTATACCAAGAGAATGTTGTTCCCGGAGCCAGCAAGTTGTCCTCTCGAAGTCGTGAGCCCAAGATCTCGGCAGCTAATTTGGAAAGTCCTAAATCCCTGGTAAGATCATTAAGTTTGGCCTGGTTGAGAGGCCTCGGCTCATTTGAAGCGGTATTTTGAGGTATATACGACTGGGACTGGTCATTGGCATTGGTCATTGATTCATCATCAGAATCATCGAAGTCCAGGGTTTGAGGTGGGTCGGGTATTGGAATTCCAGGACCATGGGGGTACAGGTCTCATAGCAGAAGGAATGTCAGGGTATACAACAATGTGTTTATTCTTCTTGTTAACTCCTGAAAATAGAAACACAGAAACATGGATATAAAACTTGCATATGAAATAGAAGAAGCATTCAGACAGTGGCGGATCGTGAGGGAAGGCTGCGGTCTGTAAGATATGAAATAGGTCGATGGAGTCTGTATATTTTCTTTCTTTTTCATTCATATTTTCCCTTCGTGGACAATATGAATAAAAAAGAAAGAAAATATACAATCATTGTATATGTAAATGTAACTTGTATAACAATATGTATGTGTAAATGTATTTTCTATAACAATATGTATATGTAAATGTATGATTACCATTATGGTGAATATTATGCTATATATGGTGAATATTACATTATGGTGAATATTATGTCAAGTTTCATACGAGGATTTCAAAATATTTAAGAAAAATAAATTTATAAGCCCACCTTGGAGGTTTGTCATGCAGAAATAGCAATCTGTCACGTGATCCTTTCCTTCTCTCCAAATCATGGGAATTCCAAAAGGCAAAGATTTCGCTCTGCCTTTGCTCCATCTTCTCAAATTTCAATGCACGTCTTGCAGCACATATGAGGGGCGAAATTTTTGTCCTGGTCCCCTAGCTTAATTCCAAAGTATGCTCTATACATTGTCTTCACAAATTTAGTGATTTGGGACTGGTTATTTGGCATGGTAACCGTCCCACATATGTAGCAGAATCTATTGGGATCATTTTTACACGCTCTATTCATTATGAAATATTTTATCTATATGCCTGAAAAGTAAAAAAAGATATTATACAAGTGAAACAAGTGATGATAGATGTTACTGTTCCAATTCCGCTTTGGCAAAATCACGAAAAATTCTATTTTACTTATGAGGCCATAGCCGGATAACCTGAGCTGATTGAGAAAAACGGATTGCAGATTCGAAATCACCAGGAAAAACTCTATAAGAATCACTTACAAAACCCTTGACAGCAAAATTGATGCATACCACTGTAATTTAAGCATGCAACGAAATTTAGAAAGATAAAAAAATTAACAAAAAGTACTAATTTTGTAAAGTATACATTTTTGGATGGCGACATAATGTCGGGGTGCCGACATGCACCGAGTACATTAAGTACAATTACATCATATTAAATTATTACAGTTAATGGCAATTTTAGCAAATTGTTAATTGACATATCTAATAGTGAAGTAATCTAAATAGGTGATACAATTTATATATTGAAGGAGAGTTAACCGTTGTTCTATATGGTGTTTATAAAATCCCTATCTATTTCAGTGAAAACGTAGCAAAAAGGGTAAAATTCAATAACAGTATAATAGAATGCATACATTTAATGAATACTTAAGCATATGATTCTACGTGAGCACCATCAGTATCTCTACAGAGTTCGAATCTGTCAGCAGCATTGCGGAACACATTTTGGAGCATGACAGGGGTTATTTTTGTAACTGCTGTTACGATACGAGCACGTAAATGTTCCAGCTTCATTCAGATGGCATTTTAAACACCGTCGTCTTTCAACAAGATGGGGCACCTTATCATTACGCAAACATTGCTCGGGAGTACCTAAATGAACGAGTTCCAAACTGGTGGATCGGACGTGGAGGCAACAGGCCCTGGGCGGCTCGATCTCCTGACATAACGCCCTTGGATTTCTTTGCATGGTGCTTTATCAAATCAAACGTCTATCAAACGAGGGTTACAGATTTGCAAGATTTACGTGCTCGTATCGTAACAAAAGTTACAAAAATAACCCCTGTCATGCTCCAAAATGTGTTCCGTAATGCTACTGACAAATTCGAAATCTGTAGAGATACTGATGGTACTCATGTAGATTGTAGAATCATATGCTTAAGTATTCATTAAATGTATGCCTTCTATTATACTGTTATTGAATTTTACTCTTTTTGCTACGTTTTCACTGAAATAGATAGGAACTTTATAAACACCCTGTATAATTTAAGGGAGATTAACAACAATGTTATATATTTATAGATAACACTGATTACACCAAATTATGTCAAATATTATTAGAAAATGGTTGGTTATCATAGTTTGAAAGCCTAAATAGTCAGCGATGAGGAATACGGAGGAAAGATACCGTGTATTTCCTATTGAAAGTACACGGACATTTATGATAACGTAACACACAAGTAACATAGAATTTGAATGACAGTTAGGTAGAAGAATAAGTACAAGTAATGAGAACGTGGGTAACTATGTGACGTATGCAGATAACGAACCAGTGGCCTGACATGGAAACGATATATTATATTATAATAATATAACATAACATCTTAATGTTATAAATTTGTAGCAGAAGCAAGAGAGAAGATTTCGGATTCCGAAGCTCGCTTTTGGCGACGTCATTGGAATTCGAACACTCAGTCAGCATTAACGAGTATTTTGCAGGAGGTTAAATAATTAAAAGAAAAATTAAATATTTTTCAATAAGTGACTGCGTATGTGAAAAAAAACTATATAGGGCTATGGGTTGATTGCCTGATACCTTCATCCGTTGAAAATTTCCAGCAGACGTCAGTGGAGAGTTAACGACAAAAGCCCTATGTTTTTTAGTTAGAGAGTTATGTATATGTAGGTCTTCAAAGGACCTCTTTATATTTAATTGTTTTCGGGATTTGGACTACCTAATGGCAAAGAAAGAAATTGCCTTACCTTATTATTTCGTTGGGCCTCGCTTCTGTTTCGATGTAGGGCCGTGGTACCATGGAGTTACACAATGAGTTCACTCGATGTAACTAATACAGGCAGCCACTATTTAAACACCTGAAGGAATAGGCTATCCTTTTTATAGTTATTAGGTTTCATATTATAAGGAATTCACTCAGAACTTTAGGGAAGACAAAAGCATATCTTCCCTGTTTAAAGCATTCGCTGTAACATAAAGAGCTCCGAGCGAGCCGATATAATATAATCTTCGTATTTTAGTATAAATTGCTGATTTGGCGAAGGTTGTTGACCCTTGCCTTCATGTAATCTCATGAGTTGGCAGTGGAAAATTTTGATCAAGCGAAATAATAAATGTTTCTCGTGGTTATGTAGGCCCGATGCCTACATACGGGTTCCATGTATGTTTGGCAATCATTTCATTCCCATTAGGCTATGTCGCCAATCCCGAGGCAATTTTGTAGATATTTAATTCAATTAATTAATAATTTATATTTAATTATGAAATAAAGGTATCACATACGATACCATGTAAACGCGTATAGTTTTTCCATAGCGTACATGTGGACGTATTTACATGTAAGGTAGCTACGTACGTAATCATGATCATCAGCGGACATGTACGAATGCGTAAAGTATTGTACACATATCGGTACGTCACACAGTAGGTTGTGTGCGCAATATAGACGGACATAACATATAAATAATGACTTATAGAGTGTAAATTTTTTATTATGTTAAAGAATTTACTATATATTGAATACTGAAGATATACACAAACTAAAGACATGATTCAGTATTCAAGGTATGGAAAATGTGAAGGGAATTAAGTTACTTTATGACGTCATAGTTTATCAAATTATGCCATACGTTAATTCATAATTAATACGCCTTAGTTATTTAATTCGTGCGTACAGTATATGTCATTATTGGGAAAAATTAGAGGAAACGAATTAGAGAGATACAGTAATGAAGGGTTTACAGTCATGGTACAAGAGTGAGTGAGACTTAGTTAAATATATATGCTTATACGAGTATACAGTAAATATTAAGGAATTGTGTACATTTGAGAAAGAATTAAGTAAATGAATAAAGAAGTACAAACAAGGGTTCAAACATGCCACATTCAATGTGCATGTATAATCTAATAAAATTTAGGGATGAGGGTTAGATACAAGACGACAATAATTAATTATAATAAATTCTATAACAAATGGAAAATGGAGATATGGGTAATATTCTGATGGAAATGTTAAACGATCTAAACCGTTGATTGTCTTGTTTGTACTTTAAGGGAATGAAATTAAGGGACATTCACTTCTCACAGCGAATTTCTAATGGCACAAACATGGATACGGCTCAACCATAGAAATGGTAGGTCGCATGGTTGTGACATTTCTAGTAGTTATTGATTTTAAAAACAAAGTTTGGGCTGGTGTTTCTTTGTTTACGACTTCAAAAAGTAAATCTGGGGTGAGACTTGACCTTTCCAGACTCCCAATTAAAGCTCTCACAATATCCTCAGCTGTGTCATAATGCCCGGGTCTTAGTGTTACTTTTGTACTGTAGTACTGCAACTCACCCTTCAGGCTGAACGCAGAGTATCACCTAAAGTCACGCCTAATTTTTCAAACTCATCGAGCATTCTAAAAATCAGAAAAACGGCCTCTTTCTTCTCAATACTTAAAAACTTGGTGGTCAATTGGAATTCACACAACCGACCTCGTATGATTTACGTCCCAAATCGATAGGTCCATGCACGTCTGTTATAAAGCTGGACAGGGTGTTGTCCGGATGCGTGCCCAAAGAGGCAGAAGAGGGTAGTGTGACGTAGAAGTGGTTAGGCATCATTTTGTATACTACTTGAAGTTTCATTATTGCTTAAGCTTTTATATAGGAGTTGAAGCTTTCATGGTACCCTAGCCACTTCAGATAAATCTTTCTCTTCCCTGTACCTTTATTTTCTAAGAAATTTTCAATTTTAAATACTTTTTTACGTAAATTAAACGCCACTTTCTGCATCTCCTCGCCAAAAAGCCGCCCCTGCGTTCTTCACCAGTCAAATCTTCAACGTAATACATTATCACATCGTTTTTAGGCCTCATAGATCCAACTTTAAAAATCTCCTGAGTCCACCCTTGCTGAAAACCTTTCGCGAACTTATTCCCCGCTCGTGACAGCCTTACATACAGTAATCATTGATTTTGAACCGCACAGAGCGTGGTGGTGCTTTAAAATTATATTTTCTCGCCATAGGCTTTATATAGGGGCCTCTTTTTAAAAGCTCGTTAGGGGATGTTCCACTCATGCGATGTCGTGACCGGTTGTAGGATGAAGCCAACGACTCCAGAATGTCTGTATATCTGTACGTGTTTTTATGTGTGAAATAACGATGCATACGTTCCTTTCTGGTACGCTGAACTCTTTCGGCTAAAGATGCCTTATGTATAGAATTGGATGTGTAATAACTTATATTAAATTCCGTTAACATGTTCTGGAATGATAGGTCTATAAATTATTTGCCAAACTCTGTACAAAAATAGCCTGGAATCCTGTTTTCCTTCAACATCAACGATTTGGCGGCTTTAGCAACTGTTTCAGGCAATTTATTTTTCAACGGAATAAGCCACAAGTATCTAGAGAATACGTCTATTATAAACAAAATATACCATACCCGTTATTATACACTGAATACGTCTGCATGTCTGTTTTAAACCTTCTTCACCGGTTTATGTAGTGTATAAGCATCCTGCTCACGCAGAAACCTCTCAACATCTTTTTTTCTCTATACCCTCATTATAAACCCCTTTGTACATCTATTAACACCCCAGTAGGATGCTGGATTAGAAATGTCATAATAACTTTTTCTTAATATGTTAGCCTTTTGTGTATTTTAGAGGCACGCAGTTGTGGGTTGTGCGTTGGTGCTTGGCCTCTTCTTCTTCCTCTTCAGAGATGTTACCACTTGGGGTGGAAGGTGTGTTCAGCTGTGGAACATGCGTTGCTTCCCCCAAGTCTTTTAACCTGTTCTGGTTACCTATCAATGTTTTTGGGATGTTTATTTGTTGTAGTCTAGCTTTAATATGTCCCATCCTATTGGTGAAGGTCCATCCCACTTTCTCTCCGAGTCATGTACGATATCATTGATGTTCGAGCCCTGTACCTTTGACCCTTCAATAACAACCTCGCCTGTATCGGACCATTGTATAATGGGGTCCTCACTCATGATTATATTTTAGAGGCACGCAGGTGTGGGTTGTGCGTTGGTGCTTGGCCTCTTCTTCTTCCTCTTCAGAGATGTTACCGCTTGGGGTGGAAGGTGCGTTCAACTGTGGAACATGCGTTGCTTCCCCCAAGTCTTTTAACCTGTTCTGGTTACCTATCAATGTTTGTGGGATGTTTATTTGTTGTAGTCTAGCTTTAATATGTCCCATCCTATTGGTGAAGGTCTATCCCACTTTCTCTCCGAGTCATGTACGATATCATTGATGTTCGAGCCCTGTACCTTTGACCCTTCAATAACAACCTCGCCTGTATCGGACCATTGTATAATGGGGTCCTCACTCACTAGATTATAAAGACTTAACCCTTTATTCCTCAATGTAAGTTATGAGGTAGACTACTTTTTAATACATGTTCGAGGGGTCTTACTCCGTTGTTCTTTGGTTGTTCGTCTCTAGCCTTGACCCCAAGTCCTATGCCGCCACGCTTAACATCATCAGTGCTATGTCAGATAACTATGGGCACCTCGGCCGGTTTCTTATAATCTTCGAGCTCTTGAAGAAATTTATGTAGAGCTTCTTTCTATAAAATTCTTTTCTAGTCAGGAGGCTTCTTGCTGTTTATATAATCGATTCACCAATTCCTTCTCCATTCTTTTAAACCTATTTTTACCAAGCTCCAGTACTGATTCCTGGTTCTTCGTATTTTGTAACGAAGAATAAACCTCGTGTGGAATCACGGCCACTTTCTTCGTTGTATTATACTAGACAATAAAGGCGCCAAAACTGAAAACAAGATAGGGAGGAATGATCCACCTCTTTGCACAATAAATCGCTTTTTCTTTCACACACTTTTGTTTTTACGAGCGAGTGCACGTATTATGCTCTAACGACGTAAGCGCGACTTCTGAGTGGCCTTCATTGGTACATTGCATTTCATAACGTTAAGGCACACTCCTAAGCGGGACATTTACAAAATATAACAAAATTTTAAGTGCTGCTCCTTATATTCTACAATCTTGTTTTTTCTACTTCCCCAGAACCGTCAATGATGACGAGGATGAGGTACTGTATCAGCAACATGTCCCCATCATAGATATTGCTGATGAAGTTGGTGATGGCGACGATAGTGTTGAGGCTAAAGATTCTACCCTCACCAGCGAACCATCAGCACTGACAAATGTAGTACCTCCACTCGTCAGTTCGAGAAGAAAGCGGGTGCATGACAACATCGCTGAAACACCTTCCACGTCATGTGTAAAGCGCATAAAATCGCCATCCGTTAGACCCATAGTAAGTATTCAAAATGTAATAGAGTCGCAGCCCTCCACTTACCCCTATTGAATACCGTCCGTGCCCTCCACATCGACAGCAACGCAGCAACTTGTAGACCGTGGCATATCATTTGAGCTGGTGCGCAGCGTCACCACCACCCCATCCCTGACTAGAAACCGATACGTAGTCAAGATAGACCCCCGAGTTATGTAGAGCGGCGCATGGTTGAGCGTATTGTGGAGTTTGCCCTTCAGAGCAGTGAGGGACGTGAAGCCAGGACACGTCTGGCCCTCTGGTTCGGGTCAGATGATAGTGATAGAGAAGATTTTTGGGTAGTAATACCCTACAGGCGTCTGGCCGCTGTAGATGTAGAGTACATTTTGGGGCGTATAAAGCAGGTCTCTCAAGGCGGCACCGAGCTTAATGTGGAGAACTTCACGAATGATATAGATCACGTCTTCCGACCTGTAGGTCACAACGCAACGTCTTATACTCTTATCTTTAACAGTTACCAGATATACAAAAGAGACACTGATTTCGATCGCGGTTGCCGCTTTATAGCATTAGCCTTGGCTCATATGTTTACTGTGGTAAATACAGCTCCCAAAAAATGCCTATGGTAGTGGAGTGTGCACGTAAACTGGCTGCAGACTGTAGACTTGAATTTGCCTATGATATGGGCCCTGAAGTGCTGCGAAAAGTAGAGCAGGAAATGGGTGTACGTATAGTTGTGTTTGGATTGGATGGTAGTCGTAGGACTATATTTTTGAAAAGCAGCGTGAGAGAACGTACAAAGCCCTTACTTATTTTAGGCTTGTCTGGGATAACGTATCTGCCCATCCGTAATATAAGAGCTCTTTACACGAGTTATGATAAAGCCGAAAATATGGAATACATCACGATTTGTGTAAGGGTTGTCTCGAGTTTACGATTATGCAAACGCCAACGATAAAGAGGTCAAGGAAATCGTGAATGTTGGTAATACGTACATAATAAGTTACAACAGAACCGAATTTGCTACAGATACATCACGTGTCACAAACATACCTGTAGCCACTTTCACAAAAGATACGCACATATCAAGCTATGGCATCTGTTGCATTCTATCGAGCGACGGGTTCTGTACGCAGATACAGACAGTGTGATATTCACGGAGAGGGAAGGTGAATATATGCCTCCTATTGGGGAATTCCTTGGAGAGTTGACTGACAAGATCAAGGATAAGTATGGACGTATCGCCTACGCCGATTCTTTTGTCTCAACAGGACCAAAAACTTACGGGGTACTCGTGAGGGTGGGGGAAGAGTACAAGTACCTCGTGAATGCTAAAGGCATCACGCTTAACCATGCCAACCGCCAGATCGTCAACTTTGATTCGATCAAAGATCTAGTGAGCTTAGAAGATGATGGAAATGAGGGTGACCAATCATCCCACCTGGTTGTAGGAACTCATAACTTCCGGGCACAGAAATTGGGGTGTGTGAAGGAACTTAGGGGTACGAAGGTTTGTCGTAACACTTACAAGAAACGATATCAGGTGCCTGCCTACGACATTCTTCCCTTTGGGTACCATGATGCATGAATATTTGTTGTGTATATATATATATATCCTGAATTAGAGTCTATTTACATGTTGACAATATTTTACAGTTTATTTGTTTTTATATTTAAAATAAATTATGTTTCAGCTAGCATTTCATTTTGTCATATATATATATATATATATATATATATATATATATATATATATATATATATATATGTGTGTGTGTGTGTGTGTGTGTATACAGGAAAACATCTAAGCACCGCCTACTCTATGGTGCAATCCAATCAAAGGACTGCGTGTTCAGTTGACTTCAGCAAGCCCTGGTTCTCAGACGTGTATTTTACCTGTTCAAGAATATTCGCGTAGACGGAAAATAGCGATGGCTACCTCTGATATTGCATGCTCTACATTCGTGAAGTGGTACTCGATAAAGTCTACAGATGTGCTGAACACTCAAAGGAGCCTTTGAAGCTTTTAAGGCAACATTAAATCGTGCGTAGCGTGAGGAGCAAGACGTCCAAATACTCTTTGGATATTTTGGTTAGAGCATTGCGGGCTTTGGTGGGTCAAACGATGTAACGGAATATGTTGTATGGTTAAACTGTGTAAAGGAACACCTATACCGTGAAGTGAAAGAATCAACACATGCAGAAGAGAAACAACGAGTCTGGGTTGTGAACCTTGTTGATGATTGATGTGACAAGAGGTATTATGTCATGTTACATCATACCAAGTAAGCGTACACTGCGATGGAGAATGTAAATCTTGTGATTATGGAGAGTTTAAAATATTTCTACCACTACATCCATATATATCATGATGAGGTTTGCAGCGAAGTTGTAGTTAAGGGCTTGTGCGGGTTGTTAGTAGAGTTTAGGGATGAGTGTCGTTTGTCCAACAAAAAGGATAAGTAAGACACATGTTTCTCTCAAATAGATCGCCGGAGCGTTAATAAATGTGCATAATTCGAGAAAGTACAATGTTGAATACCGCTGAACGAAGCTGTATGGTGCACATTCCGGGAAGTGGGTGTGATAGAACATTAAAGCCGATATTACTTCATGTATCGCAGATGGAAAATTCTCTCAACGCCTACCCGGTATAACGGGTTACAAATATTCATATGATTCACCAACGCGCCGCCATTCTTTCATGTTGGAACAACCTCGTACACGAATCACTAATTCATTCCGTTCCACACCTCCCGCCGAGCCAAACAACGGACCGGCGGCTCATAGTCACTTCAGATTCAGCATTTTCATGCTAGATTTAGCATTATTTTGGTGATTTTCATTGATTTAGCATTAAATCTGGCATTTCGAAAATTTTTGCATTTTTTTAGCATTATCGTAGGAAATTTGGCATTTTTCTAGCATTTTGCTAATTCAAGCTTTAAAATTACTGTAAAAAGCCAGACTGCGAAGTATGGCAGATTTTGAAAAGATCTTGTTGGGGCACTTCTATCAATTGGCGTGCATTTTGCGCACAATTTACATAAATGGCACACATGGCTATGTAAATTTAGCAAAGACCACTCAGTGCATATGTAATGTATCCCTGGTTTTGGCGTAGGTGCTCAAATTTTGGTGCATGTCTGGCCTTGTTTGGTGCACATCTGGCCTTTTTGGTGCATATTTGCATCCTCGCTCCTGAAATATGTAGCTGCCCGAGAAGGTATCAAGGGACATCATGGGTCTTGTGTTAAATTTGAACATCCAAAAACAATGTTTGAGAAATTCAACTCTTCTATGTATGAGTAAATTGTCAATCTGGAAAGCTGAAAATATATATTTTAAAAGCTGATAACGTGAAATGACCAATGAAAGAATAATAAGATTACGGTAATAAGTAATCCAAGAATTTCTCATAAATGTAGTAATTTAGCATTTTTTTTTCAAATCTAGCATTTTTTATCGTAAGTTTAGCATTTTTCATCTGAAGAATCTGGTCACCCGGTAATGACCCAACTGGACATGCACTCCTCTCAATAGAAAACCAATATACAATGGAGCTTCCGTTGAGCAGTATCATCAACGCCGTATACGTGTCCGTGTTGAAGTCTGGGCGTGTGTTCAGGCGTAATACCGGTGCTATTAATTATGCACTTGAAACAAAGTGTAGACAATGAAACTCTGGTAAACGCAATTTTTTTTATTTAAGTGTTGAGGAGATGGACAGAATCTTCGTGGTGATGAAGTGGGCCGAGGAGAGTTATAAAATACTTGTAGGTGTAGGCACAAAAAGAGAACAGATTAGTGATGCACCCTCAAACGCCATTATTTTTATGATGTGCTTAAATCGTGATACAAACCAACCATGCGTTGATATACGGTTGATGTAGAAGAATGCTGCTGACAATAACGCCCTTATCCCCACGCGAAACCGTTTCATTCTCGACAGAATGTTTGAAGTCGTCTGCTTCTGCAAATTAAAACCTATATTAGACGCACTGTTGCTGATGTGCGTTATTTTGACACGGTGTGTGAACACGCGTACCGCCCTGCTCGTACCGCCCTTCTCGTACCGCCCTGCTCGATGATTTTACCGAGTGTAGGGCCGAACAGGGCGACAATGGTTTGGAACTGGACACGTATTTAGAAGGTAAAGACTCCTCGAAATATCTTGAACTTCGGTACAAAGGACTTGAGCGGTACAGGGTTGAACTCACCTTCACTGTTCACCGTGAGGAATTATTTCTTTATATATGACGCAGTTGTCGGCACAATTTAGAAACATACTTCAATTGCCGATATAAGTTGTGAAGAAGATTTTGCGGTTGGAAAGCTCAGCACGGAAAGAATAAACGCCCTTTTGGAAAAGAGTGTTTATAAACTTGAATTTAATGGTGATGTTGTAGCAAACGATGCCAGCTTTGTGCGTGCTTTTGATTGCATTCTATCTGCGTTTAAAGAGCATGATAGTTTCACTCCCAATTGTAAAGTGGGTACAAAAAATAGTGTTAAACGAGTTGAAAACCCTTTATATTGAATATAGATACCCGCATACTTTGAGTGGTGAATTAATGTTAAATCGCATTTATTGTGTAGTACAAAGCACTGAGGATGTAGATGTGGACTCGATTACGTGTGAGTTTAGTATTTTATTTAAGGGTAGTGGATCTTAAAGTGTGTATTTTTGATGTACCGTATATATATATATATATATATATATATATATATAGACATGTATTGTGTATAGAATTCTTCTGTGCTTTCTGTATTATTTTTGATGCGTATATACACAGGTGTGTATTTTTGCTGCGTATATATATCTATATATATATATATATATATTAGCCATATAGAAAAATGAGCGGTTTGAGGGTGGTTGAAGAAGACACAGATAAGAGATGGAGTTATATTCCGTTACGTTTCAGCACAAAGCCTTGCTCACACAGAATGATAATATGAGTTAAACACACAATACTTAAATGCTGACATTCTTTTCCAAACCTACTGGACGAACATTCATAGCTTCACCTGATTGGCTGGTTACTGTTGATGCTCCTTGGTCGTGCCCATTTCTGCTAACTTCACCATAAGTTCTGTTAATTTGGCTAAACACATTTTTGTTTTTAGATTTTGAACAAATTTAGTTTTCTCAGAAATTTTAAGAGGTTATTCCTGACTTTATATACTCTCACTAAATGGTCTGTCTTTACTTCGTAGTTGCTTTGGAGCAGATCTCGGCAATATTTGTTCGTCCAGAAAATTCCGAAGAAACGTTCTACGATTCAAGCAACTTGCGATTTTCTTCCTCCTGTTGCACTCCCTCTCTATCATATCCAGTCCTTCACCAGTACTCGACAGATGTGTGTTATCCATATAGACAAACGAGCGGTTTGAGGGTGGTAGAAGAAGACACAGATAAGAGATGGAGTTATATTCCGTTACGTTTCGGCACAAACCCTTGCTTTTCTCAGACAAAATGATAACATGAGATAAACACACAATACTTAAATGCAGAAAAACTTTTCCAAACCTACTGGACGAACATCTATGAATGTTCGTCCAGTAGGTTTGGAAAAGATTGTCTGCATTTAAGTATTGTGTGCTTAACTCATGTTATCATTCTGTGTAATAAAGGCTTTGTGCCGAAACGTAACGGAATATAACTCCACCGCTTATTTGTGTCTTCTTTTACCATCCTCAAACCGCATATATATATATATATATATATGTTAAATAATTATTCATGTTTTTGCTTCTAACATAATTCTTCTCTACTAATCGTGTTATGTATGTATCATATAATTCTAATTGTTTTGCGCCCAATGTATATACATATTTTGTATTTCGATATATATTAAGTAGACAGAACGATGTAGCTGTGTTTTATTTCCAACAAATATTAATGAAGGGTGTGTGTGTGTGTGTGTGTGTGTGTGTGTGTGTGTGTGTCCTCTAAAGAAACTGGTTGACAGCCGCTTACGCCATACACCTTCTAAGCCAACTGGCTGTGATGCTAAGACGCCCGGGTTGGAAGACGCTATTATGTGCTGAGACATGCCAGCGAGAACATCTCTTTTCTCTCCTCCTCTCTTTCCTTTTTATTACCCTTGTTACGTTAGGTTACCCTCTTTGGAAGGTCTACCCCCGGGCCCTCTTCAACTCCCCACCCTCCTCCAGAGTAGGTTACCCCTCTCCCCCATTCATGCATACCCCACTTAGAGGGTCGAACCCCTTCCCCCTTGCTGCATACTCGCTCTCCCCTTCATGCATACCCCTCTTCGAGGGTCTAACCACCATTTTTGTACACCCCTCTCCCCCCTCGGGGGCTAGCCCCCTCCCCCTCATTATTGATAATGTTGCATTCAATTGATTTGCACTCTACATTTTTGCAGGGATACTTTTGGTTCCGAAACATTTGTGAATTCATATGAATGTATCAGGCGTTGGTCATCCTCATCCCCATATATACATATATATATATATACACACACACATATATATATATATATGTATGTATATATATATATATATATATATATATATATATATATATATATATATAAACTCTGTTCAAATTTAAACTTTAATAATTCCTTATGTACAGTGCTTACAAGAAGTCTCGGTCCTCTGTCTCGTCCCAAACTAGTCTGTTAGGTATAAAATGGGCTGTCCTTATGGCAGCGGAGGTGTGTTCGGATTGGTGCACATAATTGCTCTAACCCCATCAATGACGTCCACAATAAATGCAAAAAACTTCACTTTTTTCTACGTGAAGGTCAAAATATGAAAATAAAAACCCACTGTAATAGACAGAGTTTATTTCCACAACAGTTTCGATGCCCACTGGCATCCTCCTTGTGTTGATCACTCTATCTATTTATATATAGAGACATACTGTATATAGATATATATAGAGTATGCAGGGGATAACGTGTCTGAGTTCCAGCTATGGTAGTTGTCTTACAATTAACAGTCCCAAGTGCAAGTTACGTTAACACCTCCACATAAACTACCCTGGACTAAAATAACATACGTGAAGCCCTTACCCACACACCATTTAAAAGGTGTGATTTAAAAGCGCTCTCTCCCTCTCTCTCTCTCTCTCTCTCTCTGATCACACCGCATCCCATCAGAGGTCTTGAGCAAGGACATCGGCAATGTATCCATATAACGTTAATAATAACCGAAACTCGAGAAAATATGCTCTCTCCCTTCCGCTCTACTCCAAATCCTTTTCTCTTAGTGACCTCTTAATACAAACTAATCTATCATATTTTGCGACTTTTTAACTCTGGTAGGATTCAATTCCATTCCTATAGTGTAAGATATACTTAAATTCATGTGTGTATTATGCCATATGATGTGCGTAATAAATAATCATTTTTAAATAGTTGGAGCGTTCAAGGTCATCTGTAATAATCTATAGACTACCCCTCAAGCCCACTCTCAACACTTAGATTCCCCTAAGACACAGGCGTCTTCAAGTAACATGAATGCGTAGAGATCTAAGGTGTTAGATTCCATATTATATAATTTATGTGCTAAGTTTAAGAACGCTGGCATTGCAGGATGGAAGGAAGGGACAGTAAAAGCGATAATAGGTTTAATGAAGGAAGTGGAATGAGGATGGAGGTAAGCGTTGCTATGTCGAAGGAAACGAGGTTGGGTGGGGAATTACGAAGGGAGGAGGAAATGCTAAACACAAACTCAAATATTTATTTTAATGCCCTAGACCTAGAAAGACAAAGAGCAAAATACCTTAAACTAACAATGAATTGACAGAAACAGAAGAGTCTGGTCTTAGACGCACTGATAGGTTTAACGTATGTGGCTAGAGGCCGCCACTCAGAATTACCACTACTACCTAAGTCATAATAAGGTTATTTACTATGACAGAGTAGTCATGAGTAGTTATGGAAATAAAATATGATTATACTGTTGATGGCTGACTATATTCAGTTGGGATATAAACTATTGCTAACAATCTTTGGATACTTTGCTTTTAAGACGAATTTTTTATGCATATGTTCAACAAAATAGGAAATTGGCTGATTATTATTACCATTCGAAGGGTTGGTACCCTTCACAACCGAAATCAATTTCAGAAGGGGTGCAATATCCTCATTTCCTTTATCGTCCCAGCACGCTTCACATAACCCATTTACACAAAGATGGAAAGGCCGTCTGTGCACCACGAGACGACCCAGGCAATGCGGGGAGCAATGGTGACATTGCATGAATATGGTGTGCCAATAAGAGAAATATCAAGACGACTAGACGTTCATCGAAGCACTTTGGAAAGGTGGATTCATCGGTATGAAGCAGAAAACTCAATCGCTACTTTGCCGAGGTCTGGTCCTCCACGTTCAACATCTCAAGAGGAAGATGCTGCGATTGTTAATCATGCCAGAGAGCATCCGTTTGTTCCAGCGACGCATATTTACAGACACCTGAACCTTCTTTGTAGCGCAAATACAGTGAACAACAAACTTCACGAGGCAGGGTATTTTTCTCGCCGTCTAGCTATAAAACCTGCATTGACGTTGAGCAGAAAGAGGCGCGGATGGGATTTGCCTTGCAATACTTGCCGCAGGAGGAAGAATTCTGGAGAAAAGTTGTGTACTGTGACGAATAAACATTTTCAACAGATAGTCATGGTTCCCTGCATTGTTGGAGGCAGCGCGGAAAACGCTATGAAGAAGGAAATGTTTTCCCGAGCAAACGTAGTGCTCACATCAATCTCGGTGTGTGGGGCTGGGTGTCTGGCTATGGTGTCGGAGAATTGACTCAAGTAGATGGACGCTTTACTGGACAGCAATATTGCCAGATACTGGAAGAGGTGCTGCTACCCAGTGTTGGTGCGTATCTGGTTCCAGCACCGGAACCATTTTACTTAATGGAAGATAACAGTCCCATTCATAGGAGTAACGTTGTGAGAGCGTGGTAAGAAGATCACCCAGAGATTATTAATCTAATTCTGCCACCACGTTCTCCTGATTTGAATCCGATTGAAAACCTTTGGGCAATAATGATTAACGAATGGGAGCAATGCAATGAAAGAACATTTGAAGCACTTTTAGCTCACACGAGGAATAGTTGGGAGAGCTTACGCCGAACACCAAACATTCCCTACAATCTGGCCTCTTCTATGCTGCAACGATTGCAAGAAATTATTGATGCTGGAGGAAGCTATACGAAATACTGATGTTAAAGCCATGACGTAAATGTGTATCGAATATATATTTATGTTAATATAGAATTTTATTATATTTTTATGTTTGACATCTATAAAAGTATATATTGTGACCATGAAAGAACTTTACTTATCCTTCGTTAGAATCTTTTCTTGCAATGTCTACGCTCGTGGACATAATAATATATGCATTGTTGAAACAAACGTTGAAAAGGTAATAGTTTCAGGAAAAAAATAAAAACTGGCAACATCGAGGTCATCACATGTTTATGGGAATTGTCATATGATATGCTACCAATAAACTCTTATATACAGTATTCTACAGGGTGTCCCGTAAGTCTGGACCCATAGGGAAAAATAATAAAATTACAAAATAGTCCAAAAATTTATTACATAATCTGTTCAAAGTGTCCGCTGTTGTGTCGCACACATAGTTGAAGACGCAATCTCCACTGCGACAGCACTTTCTGAATCACAGTCGCAGAAATTTCTTGACACGCCTCCACAATGCGTGCTTTAAGGTGGAAAATGTTCTGAAGTTTGACCTCGTACACTTTGGCTTTCAAGTGGCCCCACAAATAAAACTCCAGCGGAGTAAGATCATAATAAAAAAATAATAAAAATAATAATAAAAATAATAAAAAAATATATTATAAATAAATTTTTGGACTATTTTGTAATTTTATTATTTTTCCCTATGGGTCCAGACTTACGGGACACCCTGTATATTACGTAATAATTACGATGAACAAATCAAATGCAAATTTCTCTGATTCACGGCCCACCAGTCTTGCTTTAGACTAATGACTTTCATAAGATGGAATAGGTTTAACATAGTTCGTTTAATAGGTTACCACTTAAAACAATGGATAAACTATCTATTAGTGAGACGACCGTGACTTCCTCGAAATGCGAGCGCGTGAGAGGTTCACTGAGGAATTTGGTCATTAGATTCTTCACGTAGGATATATATCACAAACTACAATATTGACAACAATTCCCAACAATTACTTAATATCAATAATTGCATTTGAGCAAATAATTTAGACCTGCGTCAAAATAACTTAGGTATCATGCCATGATTTGGGATATTTGCCGAATTAGTCGTTCTCTATAGTCTACACTCTACAGTATATATTGAGGCGGTATAATGTAATGCCCAACTAATATTATGATGACTAGGATTGCTCCATAACCATCCCAACATCCGGAAACTTGCTCCATTCTGCTTCTTAATCATTTGTATTTTAAACACTAAAATGTAGCAGAAGTGACGTAATAATGGACGTCATTGATTGTGTTAGAGCAGTTATGTGCACCAATCCGAACACACCTCCGGTGCCATAAGGACCGCCCATTTTATACCTAACAGACTAGCTTTGGACGAGATAGAAGCGTGAGACTTCTTGTAAGCACTGTACACAAGATAAAAACAAACTGTAAATGGAATATGAAGGTATAATTATAAAACATTTTAGCAGGTTATGTTATAAATTTCTTGGCCTCAACATAACCGCCATCTTTCTCGATTCATTGTTCACTCAGATTTCCCAAAGACATGAAATATTACTTAGTTGCTGCTGCGTGATTTCATGAATTGCATTTGTGATTTTGGCTCGAAGTTTATCTGCCACAGTTGTCCCATTTCGGAGACAGAAAAACCTCACGAAGTCTGGCAACATGAAAGAGACTTACCAAAAAATCAATGTCTGGCGCCTCTCAAAACGTCGTACATCATTTGTCCTTTCTTTTTGAAGAACGAACAGTCAGTGGTGAACCTTACTTCGCAATGTTGCAGAATTTATTTATCCCTGAACTAAGATAATTAAATCTTTCAGATAGCACCTTCATTTAGCAAGACGGTGCTCTCTGCCACTATACTTTGGATGAAGTTTTCCCAGCCAAGTGTATCGGTAGAAGTGGACCAGTTATTAAAGTTTAAAGTTACACAAAAACTTAACATATATATACAAGGTGTCCCAAAAGTCAGTTTACTGAGGAAAATGTTTTCTCCTGATGATTATTCTAAACATTATGACACAATTTTTTTCACAGCAAAAAGTCAGCATGTCTTCAGGACCTTAAAGACTACATTTGTGAATAATTCCAGCTCTTAAGCGATGATAAGGAACTATGTAAAGCAATTTGCCGGTCAACCGTTGACAGATACAAGATGTGCATCGAACAACATAGACGACATTTTGAACAGTTTTTGTAACTAGAACTATTCTCATGTTTTGTAAATATGCTTCAGAAAATGTTTTCTTTGTTTTCTTGTTTTGTAAATATATTTATGAAACGAGTTTTTTTCTTTGTAGTAAACTCACCTTAGGAGAACATTTTCTTCGGTAAACTGACCTTTGGGACACCCTGTGTATATATATATATATATATATATATATATATATATATAATGCTTGGATTTGGATGTAGGAACTGCATAATCTTTATTATGAATTTTTTTATTTACTTTCATAAAAAAATATATTTTTTATCCAACTGCTTTGATATATTTTTGTGATATTATGTTATTCATATATACGACAAAATCATGCGTTTCATATAATTTTTCTTCACGTTTCACGAATGCTAACCATACATATAAACATTTAATTCTGCCTTGTGGATTTGCATATTGCATCAGCACCGAATTAATAATGGACGAAACCCTAAAATTATTTAATATTTTTTATTCAAAGTAAGTTGGAAAGTGAAGTTGAAATATGAATATCAAATCAGATGAGATCGATTAAAGTCGAACTTAATATAGGTCCCTATATATATATATATATATATAACACCTTGTTAACCTTGTTGCTGTTCCGTGCGTTTGTCTCTCTTCACACGGAGGTGAAGCTGGTGGCCCCGCCTCTAGTCCTGGCTTGGTGGAGGAGCGAGTTTCTCTCTTGCGCTCTTCACCGTACATAGCCAGGTACATCCGGCTCATCTGGTACCGTCCTGAGCCAGGCATCTAGTTTTCTCTTGAATAATTCAACTTTGACCCCTGTAACGTTTCTGAAGTCCTTTGGAAGCTGGTTGAAAATTCTTGGTACCCTAACGACCAAGCTATTTTCCTTCAGAGTTGAGGTCCCTTGTTGGGCCTTTAATTTGGGAACACTACACATTCTGCCTTTCCTATTTCCAGCGTTGTTGGCATGGTAATTGGGTTTAGTTTGAGGTTTGGTACCAGTTTTTCGATCATTTTCCATATGTAACACTGATTCTGTTTATGTAGAATTTTTTATGTTTTTATATGCATTTGTGGGCGCTGAGTCCAAATCTGGCCTTGGTTTGTGTGTATCATCAATGGTTTCAGAGATAATCCACTTTTCATGTTTTACCAGTATAATGTCATTATGGGCGCAGCAATATCAGAATAATCAGGAATTGTTGAAAACAATCCGGATGTTCTTGACAGTACACAAAGAAAGCAGGTTGTTTGTCTGATGGTTACCAGCACTGAGGTAGACGATTTGAGTGTTATCGATCCTTTTTTATTGCGAACATTATTTCAGTGTTGTGAATACATCTTTCTTCTGGAATCTGGAATCTGTTGCAGATTTAATAACTCTTCTCTCTATATCTGCAGTTTATGATTAATGTAGTACAGTTTGGTAAAGAGAATGGCAACTAGAGCTTGTAAACACTCGCCGGATATATTCTGCTACGTTTGTGGGTATTACATAGGCCCCAAGCAAGTATCGCACAAGATTGTGAAAGGCACCAAGTTCTGGATCGAGTATCGGCTCTATTTTGGTATGCCTATGGGTGACCAAGATAAGCCCTTGGCACCCCATATGATCTGTGGAAGCTGCCGCTCCACACTTGAAGGGTGGCTGCGGGGAGTACGCAAGGCAATGCCCTTTGCGGTATCCAGAATATGGAGAGAACCAAAGAGCCACCACGACGATTGCTACTACTGCATGGTAGATGTTTCTAAGTACAGGAAAGTTAAAGGAAGGCAGACTCTTCAGTATCCAAGCATAGCGTCGTCCATAGCTCCTGTACCACATGGCGAAGGTCTTCCAATACCACGTCCACCAGAACAGGTATCTATCCATTACTTTACCTTCTGTATTTACAGACTGTGGGTCATTATGTGTCGATTGTTCTTAGTACTGATGCTCTTCTACATATATAGTTATGCCTATATTTTGTTTCTTTGCTTTGCAGGTTGAAAATGAGGGTGCAGCTAGCTCATCTGAGATATCGGCTGGTGAGGACAGTCATGATGAAGAATATACAGTAACTTTCAGTACAAACCCTCACTTTCCAAATCAGAGGGAATTGGACGACTTAATTAGAGATTTGGGTCTGACGAAATCAGGGTCTGAGCTTCTGACCTCCAGACTCAAAGAGTGGAATTTGCTTGGAGAAGACTGCAAGAGCAGTGTATACCGAAAGCGGCATGAAGAGTTTGCAAGGTTCTACGATGTCAATGGCTCTCTCTGTTATTGCAGCGAGGTTAATGGTCTATTCACAGCTATTGGGTTAATACATATACCCTCAGAGTGGCGCCTGTTTATTGACAGTTCAACTGGGAGTTTAAAAACTGTTCTACTCCACAATGGGAACAAATATCCATCTATACCAGTTGCACATTCTGTTCAAATGAAAGAGGACTATGAAAATGTCAAACAACTGCTCACTGAAATCAGGTATGAACAATATAACTGGGACGTGTTTGGTGATTTCAAAATGATTGGTTTCCTGTTAGGTTTACAAGGAGGGTTTACTAAATATTCATGTTTTCTTTGCCTGTGGGATAGCAGGGCTTCAACTGAGCACTATAAAACAGTTCAGTGGCCTCCACGTGAAGGACTGCAACCAGGAAAGTACAATGTACTCAGGGAACCTCTTGTGAAGCCTGACATAGTTCTGCTACCACCTCTCCATATTACAGTAAGTTGGGTCTAATTAAGCAGTTTGTAACTGCGTTAGATTTTGGAGGGGAAGTTTTCCAACAGATTCGGGTCATGTTCCCCAAACTCTCTGAGGCCAAAGTCAAGGCTAGAATCTTTGTAGAACCACAAGTCAAGGCGCTGTTGAATTCAAAGAATCTTGAAGCCAAGATGACTCCGATCGAAAAAGAGGCTTGGTGTGCTTTCTGTGATGTGGTTCGTGGGTTTTTAGGCAACCATAAAGCACCAAACTATAAGGAGTTAGTGTCAAACTTGATTAAGTGCTATGGCAAAATGGGGTGCCGTATGTCTTTAAAATTACACTATCTGCATTCACATCTAGACTTTTTTTGTGATAACCTGGGCGATGTGAGTGAAGAACATGGCGAAAGATTCCATCAAGATATTCAAACGATGGAGAAAAGGTACCAGGGCCATTGGGATGCTTCCATGATGGGAGACTACGTATGGTCGCTGATCAGAAAGGATAAGAATGTTCATACGCGGAAGTCGCGTTCTTCAGTGCATTTTTAAGAAACGCACACTGCATAACGAGGCTTGTTATTCTCTTATCGGTTCTCCTCATGATATATATTATGTCCTTTGCACCATTTTGGGTTTGTCAAACAATTTTGGCTCAATAAACATTAATTTCCAATCGTGTTTTTATTTTCAGAAAATATTTATGTTAGCCTTCTTTATATACTTTGCCATATGAAAAGTGTGATAACCTATATTTTTGAAACGGTTGATGATAGAGCAAAACCAATATCATTTTTGGAATCAGCGCCCCGGAATCATTAAGAAACGACAGAAAAAACACAATAAACAGAAAAATTTTCAAATTTTGTTACCCAGTGTTACAATATACCTCTCCTCTTCTTCTTTCCAGGGAGTACAGATTTAATTTATGTAGTCTTTCCCAGTAGTTGAGTTCTTTGCACCCATCACTCTTGGCTGTGAAATGTCTCTGCGTTTCTTCTAGTTTATTAATTTCTTCCATTATATATATATATATATATATATATATACATATATAGGGTGGCGCAAAACTCGCTTAAATTCTGTACCGATTCATCGATTTGTTGTACCTGGTATTCCATACATTAAAACCAATCTCACCCTCTCGTCTATTGTTAATTTCGCAGCCATCCCATACCTAAAACAAAATATAATATATTATAGTCAACACTGAAAATGGCACTTATTCCTTTTCCCCCCGCAATTTCTTTTTTCCCGGTTGGGTCAACTGTACCCCATTTACAATTGGGTAGGTTAAGTCATGATATTTTCGGTAAAATGGAAAGGAATAAGTGGAATATTTTAACGAAAATATCATGACTTAACCTAACCAATTGTCAAGGGCGTACAGTTGACCTAACCCGGAAAAAAGAAATTGCAGTGGGAAAAGGAATGTGTCCTGTAAAGTCCTGTGATGCGCGACTTTTGCGCCACCCTATATATATGCGTTGGGTACGATTCGATGTGGCCGACTCGATGCGAGCCAACTCGATGTGGCCGACTCGATGTCAGGACAACTCGATGTCAAGCCAAGTCGATGCCAGGCCAAGTCGATGCCAAACAGTGTTGTATTCGAGTCTGAAGCCAAGACCGAGGCCGAGTTCAATAATTACCTTACCTACCTAACCTTACCTAACCTTACCTAACCTAACCTACCTAACCTACCTAACCTAACCTACCTTACCTAACCTTACCTTACCTAACCTTACCTAACCTAACCTTACCTACCCTACCTACCCTACCTTACCTAACCTTACCTAACCTACCTACCCTACCTTACCTTACCTAACCTTACCTAACCTACCTAACCTAACCTACCTACCCTACCTTACCTAACCTTACCTACCCTACCTACCCTACCTTACCTAGCCTTAATTATTTTTTATGCTTTACTTTTTCTTCTTAAAATACCCTTAAAATATAATAAAGCATAATATGTTTCGACTTGGCCTGGCATCGACTTGGCCTGGCATCGACTTGGCCTGACATCGAGTCGGCCACATCGAGTTGGCTCGCATCGAGTCGGCCACGTCGAATTGTCCCATCCCCATATATATATATATATATATATATATATATATATATATATACAGAGTATGTTTGCAGAAAATCATTTGCATAATACAAAGATTAATGAGATTAAATAACAAATGTGATATACATTGGTTGTAAGCAGTAAAATGAGACTACATTACTCGCTTGATGACTAAAATAAACTAATAATAAAACTATGCAGAAGGCCTATATCGGGAATACAATAAAATATTTTAATAAAACTATATCTGCAATTTCGAAGACATATGATAGGATTAAGTGATGTTCGGAATTCTTATGTCTCCTGATCAAGTTATCCTAAGCACGTTTATTTACCTCAGGAAAGCTTAAAACTTTGTGATCGACAAACATTTGAGATGGAGTGAAGCTCTCAGTAGTAACTCGGGCAGCATCTTAAAACATCTTTTATAAAAGATGCGTAAGTATATTTTAGTTACTGTTACGCTTCCATAGTTATTTTGTCAGTAATTTTGAAGTTACTTAAGCCCGACTTTGCTAAACGTAACTTTTCCCCGAAATGTTTGTGTAAATCTTTTTTTTTCCTAGTAACATTCATGTAAGTCAGTAGTATGACCGCAAAATGTTAGAGTGCAGTGCAATTGCAAATGTTGACCAATGTTGCAAAGGAAATGTTGGAAGATGTTATGCAACAAGGGGAGGGGGAATGTTGCAAGAGGTTATGCAACTATGGGGTTGTGGTTATCCCCCAAGTTGCAATGACTCCCCCAGCAAGCTGGGGAGACCTCTTTGGGGTAGAAGGTGGGACGGCCTCACCCCCGAAAGGGGTATACCTAACCTAAGAGAGAGAGGAGGAGGAAAGAGAGGAAGAGACCATCCAGCCTGCACAAGAGGCAATGAAGCTCAATGACTGATTATACTCCAACACTTGACTGAGAACTCGAAATCCGCCAGTTAGCGTAGAAGCCAGTGCCTCCAGGTATTATCAGCCAGTTGGAACAGTGTATACATCGTTTGGACAAATGCACGTACACCCCGACTATACGCCCATAAAATATCACACACACACACAAACACACACACAACTATATGCGTGATTATATGCGCCGGGTTCGAGACCCGGTAACGGTGCATCCTTGCCTGGTTGGTAGATAAATGGGAACCCTGGGTATCCTAGTGGTTGCTGGTGGTCCGGGTTAAACTGTAGGTCTAAGGTGGAGTGTAAACATCCTTCCACGGTTGGTAGATAAATGGGTTCTGAGAAAGCTTGTCCCCGAAAACTTGGTCCCGGCAAACTCGGTCCCAAAAATTCGGTCCCAGAAAATTCGGTCCCAGGAATACTCGGTCCCAAGATAATTCGATCTCAGAAAACTCGGTCCTAGCTAGAAAATTCGGTCCTCGTAACACTTGGTCCCAGAAATCTTGGTACGTGGGAGAAAAAGAAGAATTAAAGGGATTACGTTTCATTAGAAAATTGCATGAAAGACATTAAAAGAGTGCATACATAAAAATCTATTGCATAAAAGGCATTTTTAATTTCACTTATCTATTACTAAAAAGTACTAAGATTATAGGCAATGTTTCTTTAAAAAGAGATTTTCTCATTAGCATTGTAGTTTTCAACAACATTTTTAACGCGTCGGTTATTAGTTACATATTTTCTTTCTTTATGAGGCCTATCACCACGATTAATGTGTAGCATTTTTGTTTGAACCAGTGATTCTTCTTTTTGCAAAGCATATATTAGTGTCCAGATATTTGGTTTGTTACTTTGAATCGAAGATCGTAGACCGCTATGGAATCCTTCAAGTGCATCATTCGTCCTAGGTAAGTTCATATTCACTCTGTTCTGTATATTCCACAAAGAAAGTTCAAAAATTGGCTTTTCTCTGTGGTTGCGTCTACCTCTATGAGTGCCTATATACGTTGCTTCAAAATAATTAATGAAGGTTATTGGTATTTCCTCATCCTCACACAAGTCTTCAAAAGCCTCGACATCATCATCTTTTGGCAAAAACGAAAGTGCACAAAACATTCTAATCTTTAAAGAGAAGTTCTTGTCTGTATTGTATTTAACCTTCAGTCCAAGTTCACAAATTTTTCGGTAAATACTTTGACAAAAGTGAAAGAAACAACCAACTGTATTGCAACCAGTAAAAACACGGCGGCAACTGTTATGAAGAGCTTTTTCAAAATCCAACATTATTTCCGTTGGTTTAAAACTTGGTCTTAACTCTAATAGTGACGCAAAAAGTTTTGAATATGACACTTCAGTTTTGTTTGGCAGCAAGACAAAAGCGCGCGGAAATGAACCTTCATTCATTTGTAGATGAATACAGAACAACTGATACCAGCCACTCGGAGAAACTTTAAACGTGCCATCCATTCCAATGTAAGGTGAAGTAACGAGTTCATCAAGTCCTTTACTTGTTGCAAAAATTAGGATTCTGTTGGGATCTTCAGAACCATTATCGAATTGTAGAAAGAGGTCACCATTTGGCAAATAAGAAAAAATATCGGGAATAGAAAATCCTGTACAATTTGCAGGCAGTGGAGGAATGCCGGATGCTTTATGCCTCCAGTTGGTAACAAACCTTGCTAATGTTGGCATTGTTGGTAAATAAGCACGTATATCGTCATCTAATTCATGAACAGCATCAGATAAAAGAAGTCGCGTTGTAGATCTACAGATCTACAGAAGCTAAGGCTAACAAAGACCCTAAGATCCACTCTAAGGTTAGCCCGAGAGAAAGGAAAGAGTAGGGGGTTAAGAGAAGAGAAGAGAATAAGGGGTTAAGTAAGGAGCAACATCTATCACTCGTGGGTTAACATTCATTCAGAAAAAGAGGAAAAAAGTCTCACCATCATCATCCGCCGGCCACTGCCGACAAGTCAGAAAAATAGTCGGAGAAAATAGGAGAGGGGTGAAAGATGAAAAGAAGTAAAATAAGAACGCTTACAAACCATGCAAACACAGTCTTAGCTCACTGTCAAACCATGCAAACTACAAACATGCGAGTAAAGAGAGTTACAGACATGCAAAGTAAGGAGATAAGAAAAAAAAAAAAGTAGGTACAGTTAAACAAAAAGTGGGTTAGTTTACGCTACGAGTTACATCTACGTTCGTGTTAGTCTAATTTTTTTTTTTTTATTGCTGGCATCACACGCTGGCATGTCACCAGCTGGCATTCATCGTCAACAGACTCATCCTCGAGCACCACCACCAGAGCTCCTGTTGTTAACTTTCTTTTTTAATTTTAAACAAAGTTAATATTTTTAAAATGTCTGTCAAGATGGTTCTTAAACATATTAACGCTGGTAGAATGAACGACTGACGCGGGAAGATTATTCCATTTATCAATTACTGTAAACGTAAAGAAGTTTTTAGCGATATTAGTAATGAAACGTCTGCCACGCAAATTAAATCCGTTATTGCGAGTATTACTATTATCGAAAGTGAACAATTTGTCAAAATTTACGTTATCGATGTTATTAACGATTTTGAAAACTTCAATAAGCTCCCCCTTAATCTTCTAGTTTCGAGTGAATACAGGTCTAACTCTTTAATCCTATCTTCATAAGGCTTATTGCGCAATGACGGAATAAGTTTCGTGGCACGACGCTGAACCCTTTCTAACCTATCAATATCCTCACGCAAGTACGGGCACCAAAACTGAACTGCATATTCTAAATGAGGCCTGACTAGGGACTTGTAAAGGGGCAATATAATATCCTTCGATTTAAATTCGAAATTACGCGCTATGAAGCCTAACATCCTATTAGCTTTTGCGCAAGACTCCAGGCACTGGTTCCTAACCTTTAAATCCTTAGATACGCGTACGCCTAAATCTACTTCCTCGTCAACGCTCGCTAACTCCCTATCATCCATCGTGTACGTGTAATTATTGTTGCGAGAACCTATATGCAAAACTTTACATTTGTCTACGTTAAATTGCATCTGCCACTTATCTGTCCACTCCATAATCCTATTTACATCGTCTTGGATCCTATTTCTATCGTCCTCGTTAACAACCTTACCGCCTGTTTTAGTATCGTCCGCGAATTTTGACACGTTACTAGTCAATCCTACATCTATGTCGTTAATGTAAATTACGAATAGCAATGGGCCTAACACTGAACCCTGTGGGACACCGCTACCTACATCTAACCACCCTGATTCACTACCATTAACTACGACCCTCTGTCTCCTAGCACGAAGCCATTCTTCTAACCAGTTAGCTACTTGACCGCGTATACCGTGCGCTTTCACCTTCGCAATTAGTCTCCTATGCGGAACTGTATCGAATGCCTTTTTAAAATCTAAATAAATAACGTCAGCTGCTCTATGCCTATCGTATTCGCGCACTATTTCGTTATAAAATTCTAACAAATTACTTAAACAAGACCTATGGCGTCGAAACCCATGCTGACTACTATTAATCAAATCTCTACTTTCTAAGTGATCGATGATACGATCCCTAACTACGGATCCCAAAAGGTTACCGACAATTGACGTTGAGCTAATGGGCCTATAATTGCTAGCTACTGCGCGGTTAGCTAATTTGAAGCTAATTTGAAGTCTTCAGGAATAATCCCCGTTTCGAGTGACTGATTAAAAATCTTCGTTAAGGGACCTACGATAACGTCTTTCAAATCTTTCAAATGTCTGGGATAAAAAGCGTCAGGGCCTGGAGCCTTGCTAACTTTTAGCCTATCGATATAATGCGCAATCTCAGCCTCGTAAACAGTTATTTCATCCAAAATAGTCTCGCTACTAAATGGAACGATATTGTCCACGTCGGGGACATTATTTACGTCTTCTACGGTAAAAACTGTCGCAAAAGAGTTATTGAAAATACCCGCCATCGCCTGAGCGTCAGAAGCCAAAGCGCCATTAACATCCACTAGAGGGCCTATGTTATCTTTTACCGGCCTACGATTATTTACGTATTCAAAAAACTTTTTGGGATTATGTTTACTATCCGCAGCTACAAGTATCGCTAAATTACGCTTGGCATTCCTAACTGATCTTTTAACCTGACGCCTAAGCTCGATATATCTATTAAAGTTAGCTGCCGTGCCATTGCGCTTATTAAGTCTATACGCTCTATTACGCTCGTTTATGAACTCGCCTATTTCCCTATTCCACCACTTCAGCCTACCACGATTTCTAGCGCGCTTGGGCCTACGAGGAATAAACTCCCTTTCAATATTCCTAAAACTTTCTTTAAACGCCACCCAACGCAAATTTGTGTCATTACCAATAAATAAGTTATCCCAGTCCACTACTCTCATTCTATCAGCAAAA
This sequence comes from Bathynomus jamesi, assembly GCA_023014485.1. Taxonomy (NCBI): domain Eukaryota; kingdom Metazoa; phylum Arthropoda; class Malacostraca; order Isopoda; family Cirolanidae; genus Bathynomus; species Bathynomus jamesi. The sequence goes on from JAJOZX010003243.1 coordinate 335,335, forward strand.
CTATCAAAATTAGCCCTACGAAAATCAGGGACTTCTATTACGTTACTATCCTAAGTGTTTTTTATCGCTAACTTAAACCTAAGAATTTGATGATCACTACATCCTAAACTCTCGCCCACTTCTAGACCTTCGACTATATTCTCGCCGTTCGTCATCACCAAATCTAAAATATTATCACCGCGCGTTGGTTCGGTGACTATCTGTCGTAAAAAGTTATCGTCCATAAACTCAACCAATCTCAAACCCTCCTCATTACCAGTAAAATTCTCGTAATTATCATTAGGGCAGTTAAAGTCTCCGACAATTATACTATTCCGATTGTCAATAAAATTACCAAGAACTGAGTAAAATCTAGTATCTGTATCGAGGGGTTGAACGGGAGGTCTATAAACAAAATTAAAACTAATACCTCGCGACCTAACTTCAACACATATCGCTTTAATTGCTGCCGGAAAATCTAACTTAACCTCGATAGCCCTAAGAGAATTACGAATGTACAGCAAAACGCCTCCACCAAACCTATGTAACCTATCATTAGTAAAGAGTTTAAAACCCGGTATATCAAGTTCCCCCAACAAGTCCCGAGTCACGGTATTTAACCAAGTTTCAGTGATAGCAACTATATCATAATTGCCGGAATAAATTATCGCCTTAAATTCATTTAATTTATTTCTAATACTACGCGCGTTACAATAAAAGACGTTTAAGTTATTTTTTACCACGGGCCCGCGTTTTAAACTATTTATCACGTCGGGCCCGCGTTTCCCGGACCCACAACGTTTAAAGAAGGCTTCGACCTATACAGCTTTCGCACGTTTTCGTCTATTAACCTACCTAGCCTAGCATTACCTATTTCATTAAAATGCACCCCCATCTTTTATAAAAAGGCTAGGATCACTGAATTCGAACCACAGCTTTACGAAGGGTACATTTTCCTCAGCACAAATCTCTTCTAATTCGTTATTCAAAAATATTGTTTTTGACGTAATTCTAAGACCCAACCCGTGCCTAGGGATAATACCTAGAACTAAAGACCTATCTGACCTCGCCTTCAGGGACCTAATTAACCCCCTATATCTCTCCAAAAGGTCAGGCACTCTCGTATCGGGCCTATACGAGTCGTTGCCTCCTACCATCGTCACCAACATTGAGTGACGGGAGGCAACGTCAATCCTACCCACTTCGTCTCTAACTCTGTCAACCCTGGCCCCTGGGAGACAGACCCTCCTCCTCTTGGTTGGATGCCGTTTAACGAACTCTTTGTTCATGTGGCGCACTAAAGAGTCCCCCGATTAAAATAGTTTCCCCCTCATTCACGTCCCTTTCCAAATGGGCGAAAGGGTTCGAAACCTCGATAGGGGGGGGATTCCTATCACCTAACGTACGCGGCCTAGCTCCACCCTTAACTTCTCTAAATCCCTCGCTATCTACTACTCTCGGACTAACCTTAACCCCTTCCTCAACTCTATCTAACCTTCCCGACAACCTACCTAAACTAGAAACTAGGTTACGCACCTCACCCTTCAAATTACTAACGTCTTCAACGTTAGTATTGGTTCGGCTTCCGTCAACCGTAGCCCTACCCCTGCCATCATCAAGCGTTGCAGGTCTTTCCGCTACCTCACTAACACTGCGTTTTATGTCAACTAATTCCTCCATGAACTCACAAAAAAACAAACTGATCTATCGGTAATCGCCATTGGACCGCCGTTATAATTCTTAAATTCGGAATACCACCGGTTAACCCTACACCTAACACACGACGCTTTCTGCGACGGCATCGCGCAGTTAAAAATTAGTTTAAACCGTCACAGGTATAAGTTAAATTAAGCCGGCACGCTATGAAATCTTCTAAATCACTAAAAACCACTAATATTCAATTACTTAACTATAACAACGTGAATATAAACGCAATATACTGGTGTGTTCCCCGACAGTAGCAATAACATTTGGTATATCAGCATTTGATTCAGTGTGGACACGAGCACTACACGTTCTACGTTTTTCACAGCGCCAAAATTACTTTTTACCGTCAGCACTACTTTTATGAAAGTCATAAACATAATTGCAATTGTCAATTAACTTTTTCTTCCCTCTTTGAGACTTAATGTACGAAGCCGCCATTATGGGTTATTCACTGTTAACAGTAAACTAAAGTTTTAGCATGTTGGTTGTAAACTAAACTTGTATATAAAAATTAGTAATAAAGTTGGTTGTGCATGTTGGTTGGTTGTAAACTAAAGCCACATCATCGAGACCAAGATTCCTGGGACCAAGCGTTACGAGGACCGAATTTTCTAGGACCGAGTTTTCTGAGACCGAATTTTCGGGACGGAGTTTGCCGGAACCGAGTTTTCGGGGACGAGCTTTCCGGTCACCAGATAAATGGGAACCCAGGGTATCCTAGTGATTGCTGGGCTCCTGTTAAACTATATTGCAAGACTCGGTCATGTTTGTCTGTTTGTTTATTTCCCTCTCTCTCTCTCTCTCTCTCTCTCTCTCTCTCTCATATATATATATATATATATATATATATATATATATTTCCACGTTAAACAGTAGGTCTAATGTGGAGTGTAAACATCTTTCCACAGTTGGTAAATAAATGGGAACCAAGAGTATCCTAGCGGTTGCAGGTTCCCCCGTTAAACTGTATTGCAACACTCGGTCATGTTGTTTATCTGTTTGTTTATTTCCCTTCTCTCTCTCTCTCTCTCTCTCTCTCTCTCTCTCTCTCTCTCTCTCTCATATATATATATATATATATATATATATATATATATTAAGAGCTATTTTCCAGGTTTATGGCATAGACATCATAAATATTAAACTCACACGTTTGTGATACATCCAAGCTTCACGGGCAATTTATTTTCCAGTTTAGCGATTCTCTATCTCTCAAACATACGCGAATTGTACCCGATTCCAAATATATCTTCGATTGTCACTAAAACCCGTCCTTTTCTGACTACCTAACAGCTATACAGGTGAGGGCCTAATATCCTCAGTATATAGTACGGTAGACCGATGATTTTTCCAATTTTATTTAGATGGATGTCATAAACTTTATACCTACGAGAATTGTTTCGACTTCACGGGTAATTGATTTTTAAAATTATCTTCCAGTTTCTGACGATTTATTTTTCAGAGGAAATAATAAATTTTCCGAATATATTTTAGATGGGCCAACATAAACCGATTTACAAATTTATTTTCCAGCATCGTTAAGCCTCTTATATATAAATGGTTGTTCCATTTTCCCTTCCCCAACTCACGTCATCGGTGCCCTAGAAAGCAAGATTTATTTCCAAGCAAAGCGCTTCTCTCTCTCTCCACGCTTGTGGAAGAAATCTGTGGAACGGGCAAGATATATCTGACATGCCCCAGATTTCACGGGACAGCCAATCACAGTACAGTAGGTGGCGCATGAGAACGGCCCAGGACCGCTGGTTGGTGGATGGCATCACTCACACATTATGGCCCGCCTAAATTTCACGGATATCCAATAGGAAACTCGTGATTCGGGTATTGTGGGATGTTCACAATTATGACCTCGTCTATAAAAGGGGGCATTTTCATCACAGGCTTCCAATTCAGTAAGTGCTGTAGAAATAGCTCGCCATGAACCAATCGCAGCAGCTCTACATCTCTCCGGAATTATTTGAAGATAAAGATTTCTACGCCGATGCTACGCATGTAATTTTCAACGATGTAGACCGGAACGATCTTCTATCCACGCAAAGCATTGCAGAAATTTCTGACGGCGAGGACGATTTTGCCGCTAATGTTGTTACAGGGGTGTAAATAATTACGTAATAATTTGTGATTCGGACTGTATACATCGCTTCATTCATTGCAAGTATTATAATTTTTAAAATTCGTAATAAGACGAAGTGAAAGGATATCTGTTTTGTGATTAAAATTTGCTGCGCGTTTTCTCTTATTGCATCTCCCTCCATATATATATATATATATATATATATATATATATATATATATATATCGGTCGCAATATAACGTAACCCAGCATAGCTTAACCGGTATATAATATAGCCTAACCTAACCTAGCCTAACCTAGCATAGACTGACCGGGTGTAATATAACCTAGCATAGCCTAACCGGGTCATAATATAACCTAACCTAACCTAGCCTAACCTAGCATAGCCTGACCGTGCGTAATATAACCTAACCTAGCATAGCCTGAACGAGGTGTGATATTTTAAATTTAGTTAACGTTACAATGCAAGATTTTAATGGTGGACTCTTTCTCGTTTATAATTATTTAGTAATCTCATTTTTTCCTTTTATTCTGTTTTCCTGTTCTCTACATCGAAAAAATTAATCCCAGGGCTCTTTCTCGTTCATAATAATATAACCTAACCTAGCCTAACCTAACCTAGCATAGCCTGACCTGGCGTAATATAACCTAACCTAGCATAGCCTAACCGGGTCATAATATAACCTAACCTAGCGTAGGTCCCAGAACTTTAAATGATTCAGTATGAACTAATCACGTTAATTTCTCCTTAAATGACCGATGCGGAACTTGAACGTGTTATAGCTACTTTTCGTTTTGATGAAAGGGGAATAAATGATTTGGAGGCTTTACTGTACAGCCAGCCCAGTGACATGAATACCGAGGTCGAGGTATTGGCTCACATCCGGTCCAACGAACGCCAGGTCATCGAGGAACTAATGTAAGTTTTTTTGTCTACTCCTCACATTTTAACGTAAATGTTTCATTAGCAGGCATCCTCAATTATAGCATAGTTTGCATTACCACGGAGCTATGAATTCTGAACACAAATCGAGTTATGAAAAAAATGGCCTTTAATTAAAAAGAACCAGTATGAACTAATCATGTTAATTTCTCCTTAAAGGACCGATGTGGAGCTCGATTATGTTATAGCAACTTTTCGTGGTAGCTTTGATGGAAGGGGAATAAATGATTTGGAGACTTTACCGCGCAGCCAGCCCAGGGGCCTGAACACAGGGGTCGAGGTATTGGCTCACATCAGGTCCAACGAATGCCAGGTCATCGAGGAACGAATGTAAGTTTTTTGAGGGTTAAGAACAAAACACATTGTATTTTCATTTAATTTATTAAATGGTAGAAAGCATGTACAAAGCTGCTTAGAGAACTATCGTCCATTAAATAAGCCTTAATAGAGACATTTTACAGTTACAAATGTATATACACCTTTATTCAATATAGTTACAAATATATATACACCTTTACACAATGCAGTTACAAATATATATACACCTTTACACAATACAACGAGTGCGAACATATGGGAACCTTTTTTTTATTTGTCTGCACACCGTTTCATCATTCATTTCAGTGTCGCACAAATCGAATAATTTTAAAAAATTTATAAATCACTTCCCACGTGACATGTGCAGGAGAAATGAAAGGCAATACATGCCACAAGTATTACTAAAATATCCTAGGAGGCGGTAAAGACAAATTCCAGATAAATTGTACAATCATAGGGTCACTCCACGGCTGAGTGCCGAGTGAATCAAAATAGTACATTTTTTCCCTATTTTTAAAATAGATTGCAAACCAATGAATTCCCACATTACCAACAGTGTCGGTGTTCACGACAATCCCATTACCAACTCTCGTAGTTGGCAATTTCAATATTTCATTCTTCGCAAACATGCCGATAAATTTGGAGCGTGTGACTCGATCACTTTTCATTACCCTCTGGAGTGTATTCGCGTCCATTTTAAAAGTCTGTGACCACTTTCCTGAGACGGTTAACTTCTATTAGAGTATGTGATTCGAGGTACACGAGAAAGCTAATAGGCGCGTCTATAGGGTTGGCGATTTTCATCTGACTGAGATGTTCCCACTTTGTTGTGGACTTAAGTGTGTGTTTACACTAGCAGATAAGTCGGGGGTAATATCAAACTGGTAAAGGTTAAATTCTTCGACAAATTCTTTCTGCGTTACGCCAAGCCCAAGCTCGTCACAGGCACCGGCATTATGAGCCAGACTACTATAAGCTCTCGCGCAGAGCGGGAACACCGCGTCTGCTAAGTAGTCCGTAACCATAGTCCCGCCAAATGCAACGCCAATTACGTATAGAGTTATATTTTTAAGGCCGAAATTCTCAAATTTAAAGGCACTCTTTTTATATTTTCCATTCGTCAAAGCGTGATCCTGCATTCCAATTAATATTCTTTTAGGTAGAACTCCCAGGGCCATGTTTTCTAGCTATTTCGAGGCCAACCCTGCGGGCACCGTGTATAGTTTGATCTGTACTCTGTTCATTGGGTATTTTACTGTTGCGTGTATTAAATTTTTTTCAATTTCTACATATTTCGGGGAACTTAATTTCACTCGCCGTACACGCAAATAGGTCTCCATGATGTGAATCACAACGGGTTTTGCACCCTCTTCTTGATCAGGTCCCAGATTTATGCAGACCTCAGGACTCGTGCGATTGGGCTTTAGTTTCAGGTCGACGCCGTTCATAAGCAGTTTCTCCTGGAACGTGAAGTCTGTATGAAGACCCCCAAAACACTCTTATATCCTTTTTTTAGAATTTTTAAAACTCGGCGGTTAAAAAGGTGTCATTCGCTTCTTTTGAAAAGTTGAGGACATTTTCCAGATAGGCTCGTAAGTGATAATAACCAGTTCCTGCTGTGATGTTAACCTGATTTAAATACACCTCACACTGGCTGAATATGGAGTGTAGAAAGTTGGTTTCAGGGTATGCAGAGTAACTATCGCAGTCCATTCCATCTGAATGGGCTATACGCAGTTTAGCGGGACGGGACGATTGGGCGCAGCCGATTGGGCGCTGGCGATTTGGCGCGGCCGTTTGGGCACCAACCCATTTTGGCGCCAGCCCTTTTGGCGACGGACGTTTTGGCGCTGGGAAAAAAATATGATTGATTCGTCATTATGCAAAGGTATAACTCAAAAAAAGTTAAAACTGTAATGTAAGTTTATTTTAAAATTAGGTAGGCCTATAGCTTAAAATTTTTAAAAACTGTCATGTAACTTTATTTAAAAATTAGGTAAGTAAAATTTTAACTAGTTCTTCATTTGGTAATTTGGTCATTTGGCGCCAGCCAACGCGAGTTGATACGAAAACTAACATATGTATTTGACCTTGAAACTCAGTGTGTCTACAGTTTCAGTTGTGTTTGCCGGGGGTGCGCTGCCACAAGTGTTTCGTTCTTTTGCCTTTGTTTTTGTTATATTTTTTATCTACCTACCGTCATTTATTCATATGATGGCTGAGCAAGTATTAACGAAACGGGGTAAAGAAAAATTTGCGCATAATGGATTCCTCTACGTCTTTGACAAAGCAAGCACAGCCGACAGTGAGTTGAAATTTTGGCGTTGTGAGCAAAAATATGGGTGCAAAGCAAGGCTGCATACTAAAGCTGGAGAGGTGGTAAGGGAGCTGAACAGCCATTCGCATGAAGCCTATGCTGCACAAGTAGAGGTTGCACTTGTCAAAACTAATATAAAAAAGAGAGCAGCGGAGACTCTTGAGTCACCAGCTGTAGTTATTAATGAATGTTTGATAAACGTATCCCAAGCTAGTCTAGCGGCCATTCCTAATACGTTCGCTTTGCGGAAAATAATAGGAAGAAAACGTAATTCAATTAACAACGCCCCCGCCAATCCGACTGATTTACAACAATTAGTTTTGCAGAATGCTACAAAATATACGTCCCTCAGCCAGGAGTGGAAGAAAAATTTTTATTGTGTGATAGTGGACCACGCCCCGATCGGATATTATTCTTCGGAAGAGCGAGTTGGCTCCAACATTTAGTTACATCTGATATGTGGTTTGTCGATGGCACATTCAGTATTGCTCCCAGCCTCTTTTCTCAGATTTATGTAATTTTGGCCAAAAAACACGAGGGAGTTCATCCCATTATGTATGCCCTTTTGCCCAACAAACAACGCATCACATATGTGAGAATGTTCGAGTTATTAAAAGAAGTGGAACACAATTTGAGACCCACTTCAATCGTCTGCGATTTTGAAAAAGCTGTGCACAGTGCTATGAAGGACACATTCCCCGATGTGCAAATAAAAGGATGCTTTTTTCATTTAGCCCAAAATATGCAAAAACATCTAGCTTCTTTGGGTTTCACTAATCTGTATAACAACGATCCAAATTTCGCGTTAAAAGCTAAAATGATTATTGCCCTTGCCTTTGTACCTTTGAACAAGATCGACGAATATATGAATGCTCTAGCGACCGAGTTGCCACAAGAACTTCAATGTTTACTCAACTGGTTTGAAGATACATATGTTGGTCATCAGAACAGAGGAGGAAATGGAAGACGAGCTCCTCTATTCCTCCCCGAGATTTGGAACCTTTATCAAAGAACATTAGCCAGGAAGACCGCACAAACAATCATGCGGAAGCAGCCCACCGTCGATTGCAATACGAACTTGGCATGCAACATCCCACAATATGAAAATTAATAGATGGACTGCGTAAAGTACTGAAAGGTAGAGATGCATATTATGAACGGTTAGTAGCTGGACATGAAACACCGCAAAAGCTAAAGAAGTATAAAGATGCAGATAGAAGAATACAAGAACTTGTTCGTAGATGTGAAAACATAGATGCTGTCGAGTACTTGAGGGGCCTTGCTCATAATTACCAAATGAATAACTAGTTAAAATTTTACTTACCTAATTTTTAAATAGTTACATGACAGTTTTAAAAAATTTTAAGCTATAGGCCTACCTAATTTTAAAATAAACTTACATTGCAGTTTTAACTGTTTTGAGTTATACCTTTGCATAATGAAGAATCAATCATATTTTTTTCCTAGCGCCAAAACGTCCGTCGTCAAAAGGGCTGGGCCAAAATGGGTTGGCGCCCAAACGGCCACGCCAAATCGCCAGCGCCCAAACGGCTGCGCCAAAACGTAGCATACCCGCAGTTTAGCGTACATGTGCATGCAGCTCGGATCAAAAAAGTAAGAGCCTGAGCTGGGTATCACGAATTCTATAGGGGCACTCGGCGAACTAATTGTGTTTAATGGGTTAATTGTAATAAAGTCGCTATGCTCAATAGAAACCTGAGTAGGGGATATATCAAAGAGGGACAGTTCCGATTTACAACATTGTGAACTACACGGATGGATGAAATGCGCCATGACGAGTCAGAAATAGTACCACCTCTCTCGACAAGAAGTAATCAGCCTATCAGTTAAAAAATGATCAGCCATAGGCTTCATACGCTTAGAACACTTCTTTTTTTAATGTCTTTTTACGCTTAGCGCCACGTGTTGGTAACCCCTTCTTCCTGACAACCTTCTTTCCGCCACCACGCATTTTTCTCTTTGTACCTTTGATGATTTCGTCCCGTGTACGTTTGAAATGTTTTTCTAGAGCTTCTTTAGGTTTAGTTACACCCATTATGTCTTCTACCGCGTCAAAACCTGATTGTAACGCCTTCCTCCCGAGGTAACTAGCACCCCCCTCATCAACAGTGGGACAGCGGTGTGTAGTATCGTTGAAAAAATGGATCCAAGCCTACTCCCACGCTGATATCTCACCTCTCGATAGACTGTGAAAGGCCTTTGGGTCATTATAACTGAAAGCGGCGAAAGTGTAGCTTCACTGTTAAGCTCCCATCACCGAATGGGAATTTTTTTACCTCAATCGTTCTTATATATATTGAGATATTGGTTAATAGATTAGTCGCAACATTCCCATAATGAGGCTTGTCATATATATAAAGCTCAAACTTAATTGATGCTCTACGATATTGCTCTAAATATAGCACATGTCTGGGGATGGGCAGCTTTCACTCAATTTCTCCAATTTCAACTGATACATTAAGCTGGACAATTCATGTTGTGCCTCATGAAAGGTATCTCTTTGGGGGGCTGCACCATATCGACCGTTGGCAACAATTGTGAACCGCTCTTTGTCTTTAATATTTCTACTAAGCGTTGATTTTAACTTCAACGTGCGTGCAGGCGTATCTATGTTTACGACTGCAAAAAGTAAATCGTTTGTCAGGTACGACTTTTCAAGACTCTTGTTTAACCCCGTCACAATGTCCATGGCTGTATCATAATGCCCGATTCCTAGCGATACATTTGTGCTATAGTACCGTTCCTCACCGAACAGGACTGATCACATAGTAGTGTCTAAGGTTATGCCTAATTTTTCACACTCATTGACTCTTCTAAGAACCAGAAATATGATCTGGTCATTTTCAAGAGTTAAAAATTTGGTGGCTAACTGGAATTCACATAAACCCACCTCATACGAATCACGCTCCAATTCAATGGGTCCGTGGAGTTCTGTCACAAAGTTGGCGAGGGTGTTGTTAGGATGTACAGACAGAGAAGAAGAGGACGGGAGTGTGACATAGAAGTGGTTAGGCGCCATGTTGCATACTATTTAAGCTTCATTATTGCAGCGGCTTTTATATAGGTGTTGAAGCTTTCTGGGTAACCCAGCCATTTCACCAGGTACATTTTTCTCTTTCCTGAACCTTTGTTGCCTAAAATTTTTTCAATTTTAAACACACTTTTTCCTAAATTAAATGTCACTTTCTGCAACTCCTCGCGGTGAAAGCCTCCAGCAATCTCTTCCCCATTCAAATCTTCAACGTAATACATCATTATCTCACCTTTAGGTCTCATAGCACGAACTTTAAAAATCTCACGTGTCCATCCTTGCTCAAATCCCTTCGAGAATTTATTTCCCGAACGTGATAGCATTACATAATTAATCATTGATTTTGAAATGTGTAGAGTGTGTTGGCGGTGCTCCATCTCTTCTCACCTCTCGGCGCGTACCTCTTTCTAAAACGTCGTTAGGTGTTGTGCCAATCGTACGGTAGTGTGAAAGGTTGTATGATGACGCTAATGACCTCAGAATGTTTATATATCTGAATGTGTTTTTATGTGTAAAATAGCGATGCATGCGTTCCTTTATTGTATGTTCAACTCTTTCAGCTAAAGAGGCCTTATGTATAGAACTGCTAGTGTAGTAATTGATATTAGACTTTGTCAGCATGTTCTGAAAAGCATGGCCTATAAATTCCTTCCCCATATCCGTACAAAAATAGCCAGGAACCCTATCTTCTTTTAACATCAACGTTTTGGTAGCTGTAGCAATTGTTTCAGGCGATCTATTTTTCAGAGGAATTAGCCACAGATATCTAGAGAATACATCTATTATGAATAGGATGTAGCGGTAGCCGTCATTATACACTGAATATTTTTGCATGTCTGTTAAATCCGCTTGCCAAATAGCGTCAATCGAAGCCGCTGTTGTCTTGGCCGTTTTAAACCTTTTTCTCACGGGCTTATGAAGTGTATAAGCATCCTGCTCCCGCAAAAACCTCTCAACATCTTTTTTCCCTACTCCGTAAACATCTCTGTACAGTCTATGAACGCCTCCATACAAGGCGTGGTTAGAAATGTTATAATAGCGTTTTCGTAAAATGTTAGCCATTTGCGTATTTTAGAGACACGTGGATAAGGTTGGCGCGATGACGTACTCAGTTGTGACACATGCGAGACTTAATCCAAGTCTTTTAACCTATTCAGATTACCTATCAATGTTTTGGGAATATTTATTTGTTGTAGTCTTGCTTTAATATGCTTCCATCCTGTTGGTGAGGGCCTGTCCCATTTTCTCACGAGATCATGAACAATATCAAAGATGTTGGATCCTTGTACCCTTGTTGTTTCAACAATGACCTCGCCTGTATCGGCCCATTGTATGATGGGGTCCTCACTCAATAGATTATAAACACTTAAGCCTTTATTCCTCAATGTACGTAGGAGACTACTTTTTAATACATGTTCGATGTGTTGCGTTCCGTTATTCCTTGGTTGGCCATCTCTAACGTCGAGCCTAGGTCCTATGTCGCCATGCTCAGCGTTGCTCGCGCTGTGCCTAATAACCACAGGGAGCTCTGTCGGATTCTTATAATCTTCGTACTCATGAAGAAATTTCTGCAAAGCCTCTTGGTACAAGATCCTTTTCTCATCAGGTGACTTTTCACTCTTTAATAGGGCTAAGAATTCGCTTTCCATTCTTTTAAGCCTGCTTTTACGGGGTTCCAGAGCAGTGTCTGGAATCTTTGAATTTTGCAATGAAGCATACACCTCGTGCGGAATCACTACCACTTTCTTCATTATATTAATCTAGTCAGTAAAGGTCCCAAAACTGAAAATAAGATGGGGAGGAATGATCCCCCTCTTTGTACAATAATTCGTTTTTTCTTCCCCACAGTTTGACTTTTACGAGCGAGCGCACGTATTATGTTGTTGTAACGACGTAAGCGAGCCTTCTGAGGTGGTTTCATTGGCACATTAGATTTTATAACATTAAGACAGATTTTACAGGTGCATTTTAAAAAGTCGGAGTCGATATTTTTAACAAAAATCTGTTGCAGTGCCCCGGGCAATCGTTAATAGATTTTTATTAATTCACGATATTTCTTCAGCCTATTTACCATTCTGGAATATGCACCGTTTCAGGATCGTTTGGAAATATATTCGTTCTTAGAAGCACCCTAAATGTGTTTCGCGGGTGAAGGTCACAAAGCAAATATCCGTAACACTGACTTGTGGCTTCTTTATAAACCTCCAAAAACTCCTTACGCTGATTCGGGAACATTTGATTGGCTAATACCCCAATTTGTGACACATCTATACGTTGTGCGAATAAGAATAGATATTGTGTATTTAACAACACATCGCGCATGTATCTATTTTTGAAAAATAGATTCTGATTGATGAAGAATATGCTTATGTTAAGATGGTGGGAGAACATTGTAAATGTCTCGGCAAACGTTTTATCCATCTCCAACATGAGATCGTCAATTAGAATGACTGTATGTTCATTTCCCTTTAACGAATTAACGTCATATACACCTTTGTGGAACAAAATTTCATCTTGGTACTCGTTGAACACTGCCTGATACGTCGAATAGCACCATATTACTTTATGCACAAATTTTGAGAACATCTCCCCCTTATCTTTAATGATTTTAAGCATAAACACAATTTTACCATATCCTGTAAGGCCAGATATAACACATGTGGAGGGGCTTGTGAACTTGAATTTTTCTACAGATTCCATCTCTAACACGTCACACCCCTAAGTGGGTCATTTACAAAATATAACAAAATTTAAGTGCTGCTCCTTATATTCTTGTTTTCTTCTTCCACAGAACCGTGACTGACGACGATGTACAGCCCTCCATCATCGATATTACAGATGAACCCGATGACCGTGTACCTACAGACTCTATCCCCGCTGACGAACCCTCACCAGCGATATTGTAGCACGCGACAATTCAAAGCGGAAGCATGATGAAGAACCCTCCACGTCAGGTATAAAGCGTGCCAGGATTGCCCCTGTTGTTAGGCCCCCAGTAATAGAACCCGAACCCTCTACGTCTTACGACACAAACCCCACAATAGTACCTTCCTCAAATATACCCCCTTATTCCTGTTCAGTTCCGGTTACTTCCTCCACACCAGCAGCTTCTCATACTGTGGAGGAAAGTATAACATTCGAGTTGGTCCGCACCGCTAACCCCACCCCTGCTCTGACTAGAAATCGGTACGTGGTCAGGGTTGACCCTGGAGCCAAGTATAGCAACGGTGTTGGACTACGATGCGTAGTTGAACGTATTGTGGCGTTTGCCTTTCAGAACCGCGACGAACGTGAAGTCCGGACGAGGTTGTCCTTCAGGTTCGGGTCAGATGTCGGGGATGTAGATGATTTTTGGGTAGTAATACTCTTCAGACGCTTGGCAGCTTGTAGACATAGAATATATTTTGGGCCGTATAATGCAGGCCTCTGAAAGTAGTACAGCCTTCAATATGGACAACTTCATGTAGATATTGACAGAGTATTCCGGGTTGCGGGTCTTAGCGCCACACCTTATACTCTTAATTTCAAGTCTCCGGCTATTTGCAGAAAGTATATAAACGTCGATCGTGTTTGCGGCTATATAACAATAGTCTTAGCTCATTTGTTCACTGTACTAAATACAGTCGCGTATAATATCTGGCTACCTACGGTTGTGCAGCGTGCCCGTAAACTGGCTTCAGATTGTAAGCTTGAGTTTGAGTGTAATAAGGGCCCTCAGGAGCTGAGAAGGGTCGAGCAGGAAATGAATGTTCGTATAGTTGTATTTGGAATGGATGATCGTCGTAGGACTGTGTATGTTTTTAAAAGCTGTGTGAGAGATCGTACAAGACCTCTACTTATTTTAGGATTGTCAGGAACATCGTATCTCCCCATCCGTAATATTAGGACTCTCTACACTAGTTATAATAAAAGTCGAAAATATGGAAGGCAACATGATTTGTGTAAGGGATGTCTCGAGTTTGCAGGTGATATAGTGAAACATTGTAAGGAGTGCTACAGGGTATGTGAGCAGTGTAAAAGCCCCAAATGTGAAAGTCATGTAGTTAAAACCGAGAAGAGGGAATGTAATGTGTGTAGACGTGCATTTTTCAATAATAAATGCTTTGAGCTCCATGAATCAATTGGCACTTGCAGGAAAATGAGAATCTGTGAATGTGGCATGTTTCATATGATGGATAATTGGGGTAAGTTTGTGCATAAATGAGACGAAATTCACTGTACTACATGTCATGAGAAATATAAGGTGGATGGAGTGAAGCATGTATGTTATATGAAAGATGCTAAGCCTAAAAATAAACCTTGTATAACCGTGTACTACGATATAGAAACTTAAACGAACGCTGAAACCAAAGAGGTTATTCCACATTTACTCATAAGTCAGACTATCTGTGATGAGTGCAAGGAGGTCGAGTGTGATGAGTATCACAAATGTGGTAAACGGACAAACGTTTTTAAAACGAGTGCACACGACAGCCCTGTGAAACTCTTTGTATCCTATATTGTCAAATTAGCGGGCAAGTTAAAAAAAAATGACTATACTCTTGCCCATAACGGGGCAAAATTTGACACACAGTTCCTTTATAAGGAGTTGCTTGAACACGAGTCGTCTGCGATATTTACAGTTGATTCCTTGAAAAGAGGCAACGAACTATGATAATACAGATGCAGATAAGAGGTAATGTACAGTTTAAAGACACCCTGCTGTTCACACCTTATAAATTAGCAAAGCTACCTAAGGTCATGAGAGTAGCCGCTGACGTTTCAAAAAGGTATTTCACCTACACATTCCTCACTAGCGAAACTTTAAATTACGTAGGACTACCTCCACCCAAACATTACTTTAACTACACCAACATGAGTGATAGTGAGCGTGAAGATTTTGACCGCTACTACAACAGTTTTAATGAATCTAGTCCATACAGTATAGCTGATGAAAATGAACGTTATTGCGTGAATGATGTGCGCATGCTTAGAGTATGTTTCCAGGCCTTTAGAAGGATGTACATTAGGGTGGAGCGTTTTTGGGTTTTTTTTCACAAGCTTTTGAAACATGGTTCGTAATAGTGCAGAAAATGTGTTATGACCTGAAACAAAGTTTGTATTACATTTCTCGCCTCCTACATTAATATCTTGAGGTGCCAATCTCACTCCATATTTATGAATATATTGCGAAATTATAGTGATATTTAGAAAAAACAGACAACTGGAAATTTATTTGTAACTTTTGAATTATGGATTGTAATAGTGTGGATAATGGCCCAAAACCTTATAGTAAGTGCGTTCTAAAGTTATAGCACCTTAACTTAATGTCTTCAGGTGCCAATCTTACTCCAAATATGTAAATTTATGGCAAAAAAATAGCAATATTCAGTAAAAGGCATAAATGGAAAGTTCTATGTAAGTTTTGAATTAAGATTCCTAATAGTGCGCAAAATATGCTGTGACCTGATAGTAAGCACGTGTAAAAGTTGTAGCCTCCTAAGGATACATCTCCAGGTACCAATGTTATTACCTAAATTTATGAATTTATTCTGAAAAAATGGTATTTTACAGACAAGTAATATAAGGAAATTTAACTGATTTAAATATTGAGTTTTTCAATGAACGGAAATAGCTTTTATATTATTTGCATTGATTTTTTGCTTCCAGATAATAATTGGTTCCATAAATACAGCTAGCTCTTCGTTCATTCTGACTGTCACGTAAATTCGTATACAGCCCGAATGATCCAGAACTCACCACGAGGAGGTGGCTGTATATTGAGTTCCACCCATGCCCAACCCTACCACCCAACCATATGGACATGATTTATGTAATGAAAACTTTAGTCAATATCTAATTATATTCGAAATTCAGATTTGGTTTCAAATGAGGGCATCATTTTCCGTGCTACCATTCTCGATCGAATATATCCGTCTCTAGATCCTACTCCACACACACAGCAGACGATGCTTCTGTAACTAACTTGATGACTCATTCAACAGCTTGAGTATGGCATGGCATCTTGTTGAAATCCTTCACTTCTCTATTAGCAATCATTGTATCAATTTCATCGTCGGAAACACAATCACGCGTCATTGGAGGTTCAGTTACTGCGATGTCATGCCAATTAATCATGTTTGTGTAGTCTGTGGCTTCGAAATTTAACTTTGGGATTTTAAAGAGTCTAAGACTTTTTCCACGATATTGTTCTCTAATTTTCTTTATTCTTCTCCATTCAAGTACTCTTACATGGCTACGCTCATTTTGTATCATACTCAAAAATATGTTTTCTGGATGACCGAAAAATGCATTTCTTTGGATCACTGGTTCAGTAACTGCTCGAACAGAATCGTTTAACATTCGGGAATACTGAATGGTTTTGAAAACATTAGGAGCTCCATATGCAATTGATTTGCTTTGTTTGATTGTAAACCACATTGGGATATATACGTGCATAACATACGAAACCAAATTTTTAAAATCATCAGAAGGTTTAGGTGTAGCTACGTATAATCTCAGAATACAATTTGCAGTGGTTAACCACCTAGAGTGCACCATCTTGCCGGGATTTCGTCTTGATAGGTCAGTACTACACTCGCCAATTGAAACGGCTTGATAAATATCAAACAAATATTTTGGATCCGTGCTCAAGTCGTCTTTGTCAATAGATGGAGTTTCAACTTCGATTTTTTCGAAATGAACAACCAGAAGTGTTTCACATTTCTGCAATTGCTGGCCAATGATGCCAACAAATTCACGAGGTCCAGTGGTTTTTCCATCCAATTTCTCCATGAGGTGGCGTAAAGGAAGCTCATTTGCATGTAACTGACACACAATCCATTGCAAAGGTCTATTGAGATGCATTTCCATAAGCCGAATGACTCCACCTTTCGCTCCTGTGTTCACAGCAGTTCCATCACATCCCATAGCAACTAAATTTGAAGAATCAACTTTATGTCTATTCAAAAAATCGCATATTCCTTTACATATACTTTTAGATGTCCCAGATTCAGAAATAAAGTGCCCTAGATACACTTGGTCTGGTTCTGCTACCAAGGTTACATGCTCTTCCACAACAACTTTACGATAAAATTTAGAACCTTTCTGTTCTTGGACAATAGTTTTATCCTTGCGACCGTCAAAATAAATACTCATAATTGTTTTTCCTACGCTAGCATCCTGTTGAAGCTCATCACGTTGATGCTTCCTAGCTCTGCGCACTTTACTGCCATCTATTACCTGGGATGGATCAGGCTCAGATGTTTGTTTAATGTCGTGCAAAACAGAACTTGTTATTATGGCAGCTGCTCTATCTGAAATACCTATACGATCACAAGCTTTTGCAAGTGAAGGGAAGCGTAATCGCTTCAGAGATTTTATGTTTCGACTTTTTCCGCGTTCGCTTCTGAAGCGTTTCCGTTTTAGGAGATTGGCTCATCAAATGTTTCGTCAGATTCTTTTTCTGTATCTGTTGAAGAAGATATATTTTCAAACTGAAAACTTTCCGACATCAACTGATGATCCTATGATCCTATGATCCTATGGCCATTTTTCTTTTTGTTCTTTAGTCTTTTAGGAATTCTTGTTCATGTTTCGGTACTCGATTTGAATTTGGGCATTTGCAGGATTGAAAGTCTTTACATTTACAAGGGGCAATATCAAAAAGATTTTGAGCATCATCTTTAAATTTTTTGCACTTATCTAAGTAAGACTCCGTTTGTTTCATACCTTTAGGCTGTTTTAATATAGATCTATATTTTGTATGATAATCTTTTATTTTTTTTACAACGCGGTTGAAGGATACAGTTGGAATTGATGCTTTATTGCATAATGAAATTAAGTTTTCTGCAACCGCCGATGATATTTCATGAACAGAAGGATCTTTATTGTTTAACTCTTCTTTCAGTCGTCTTCTTTCATATATATAGCATTTCATAACACCCTCAAATGTTGGGAGAACACGATGACTCAGTTCTTCTCCATTGCCAAATATGTGACAGTCCGTTATTCTTGACTGCCGAGGCATTCTTTTAGTTGCCATGTCTGACCTGATTATAAATCTAATATACTATTTCAGAAATGAAGCCTTATATATATAGATCGATAAATATATATATATATATATATATATAAATATGTAACAGTTTTTTTGCGCACACCTACAGGTCGCTACAGTTGGTGTAGAACAATGCGGTTTTCACCATTCGATGCGTCTTTTTATTGTGCAGCCCATGCTAAAAAAAATTCCCGAACATAATTCCTTCCCCCCTTTTAGGGGTACAGTTCTTCCCATGCCTGTACGCGCATTTTTTTAATTTTTCATTTTTAATCATAATTTTGGCACAAAATAAGTCAATATTTACTAAACATTTAATATCATTCGATTCACAAAAGATTTATTTATCGATTCAATTTAAAAAAAGTATATATTTTTAAAATTCATAACGAATTTTTGCAAAAAACTAAAAACAAACATGCATTTTTAAAATTCAATGATTTTTATACAAAATATTTTGATATTTTTAAAATTCAATGATTTTTATACAAAATATTTTGATATTTGTCATAATTTTAACATTTTTCGATTCACAAAAGGTTTCTTTATCGATTCAATACAAAAAATTACATAATTAAAACGGGCAATTTAAATAAACACGAGTTTAAAGTTAAACGAGCCACACTCGAAATTATTTACCGTGACTTTTGTGCGTTTTATTATTGTGGCTTTTGTACAAATAATTTTACGTATACACAAACAATTTGATAGAATATTGATTTATCATTCTATTTTTTAGTTGTCATAGAAATAGGTTAATTAAGTTATCTGATCAGATGCGCTTTTATAGTTGAAGATCATTTTTAGAAAATTATTTATTTTCCCCACTTTAAAATATTACAAAATTTCTATTAGGTATCCTAATATCATTATGCCTGTCACTGTAAGAAAATAGCAATTAAATAATTAATTTTAAAACATTAAATGACGTCATCAAGATCATTACGAAACCTATGGTAAAATTATTGAATACCCGGTTAGGTTCATTGAATGCCAGGTTAGGTCATCTGTACGCCCTTGACGATTGGTTAGGTTAAGTCGTGATATTTTCGTTGGCTTTAACGAAAATATCATGACTTAACCTAACCAATCGTCAAGGGTGTACAATTAACCTAACCGGGCATTCAATTAACGTACCCGGGCATTCAATTAATCTAATCGGGCATTCAGTTGACCTAACCCCGCCATTTAATTAACCTAATCGGGCATCATTACTATTATAATTTAGCAAAAATGTGTCTGCCTGTCTGTCCGCAGAAAAAACTTTTACGTTTCTGAACCGATTTCGACCAAACTTCGTATGGTGGATGGGGGTGATGAGTAATGAACGACAATATATGTGTGACAACTCCCCCCCCCCCCAAATTACTGTCAGTTCAATTATTTGGTCAATAAAACTATAGAAAAGAACGCAGTCATGAAAATCTTGAGCTTCACATCCGAGTTCATCGTATCAAGATTTGTGAAGTTTTAGATTTTCATGGCTGCGTTCTTTTCTGTAGTTTTATTGACCGAATAATTGGTTCGCCAGTAATTGGAGGGTCACAGGCACCCCAATTACTGAGGCCCAAGGTGAGAGGAATGGGAACGATATCCAGATAAAGGGTTATTGATGTTCAAAATAAAATACGCCGTAGGCCTACAATTCGGTTTGGGTCGAAGGTCCAAGCACCGCAGATCAAGCAAAATCGGCGCGTAGCGCCGATCTTTTGCTAGTCTTTTACTATACAAGATTTATAATATATAATCAAAATTTATAAAAACAAGATCACAAAAGTGTAAGAGAATGTGCTGAAATGCAACATCAAATATTAAATAGTGAAAGGATTTGATGTGATTGCGTAAGCGGACAGAGCGTAACACCTTACCGCGGCAACAGCTGGTCTAACACTAACACACTGTGTTATGCTGGCCACACACGTAGGTGATTGGCGTGATGATTTTATGGCGATTGGCGTCAATATGCCAATCGTCACCATGTGTGGGGTACTATTACATATAAATTTGTTTATTTACGGAGTCGCTGTATATAATTTTTTTTCAAAATAAAGGTTTTAAGTTTTTATTGGAAATTCATTGGCATATTGGCACCTGAAAATATTGTCTTAGAGAAAAACGGTTTTGTCACTTTGCATTCAACATACAATAGCACATTTTCCGCACTATTACTAATATCATTTCAAAAATAAGGGAAATCGCTCCACCCTAATGTACATAGCCCGTTTCAAATGCGATCCGTTGCAAGTCGCAACCACGATCGCCTCATTATGTTTTACAGTGTTCAAGAATAACTTCATTCCTAAAGACACCTTAGCCGTCATTCACAGAAACAATCCTCGCAATTATGGTCACAAGGCTATTTACTGGCTCGTACACCTACAGCAACTGACAGGGGTATGCATAAAACACGCCCGCAACACGGTGGAAGTACCCATTAAGGTCAGTGGTCGTGTTTTTTGGGTTGATGGTCTAAGTGAGTATCCAACCACTGGCGAGAAGACTGTGTACTCCTTTAACGGCTGCTGGTGGCATGGATGCCCAAGCCCTGAGTGTGCCGTCACAGGGGCCCTCCATGGAAGATCCCCCACCGACAGCCTTGCATGGAACCGTAACCGCGATCAACTTATCGGCTCCCAGTTCACTCACAATCTCGTGTGGGAGCATGAGTATGATACACGGATGGAAACAGATGGCTAGTACCGTGAAGAGATAAGGGCCATCAAACGTTCAATGGTGTTGGAACCCATCAAATGCGGTGACAGCTTGGTTGGAGGGCGTACAAACCTGTTCATGCTATACTTTCCGCCTACGGAGGGCGTGAAACTCCATTACTACAACTTCTGTTCTTTATACCCCTACGTGATGAAGAACAATCTGTACCCCGTAGGTGCGCCTGAAAAACTGGTGGGTCCCACCATGCCAACCATCGAGGAGTTTTCAGCTAACTTTTGTGAGCCCTACTTTGGACTCTCTTTCGTAGGCGTGCTCCCCCCTCGCGATTTATGGATGCCGATCTTACCTGTCGTTATAGACAAGAAGCTCACACCACATATAAACGCTTTCTTGAAGGATAACGTAGAAGCGTCGGGATATCCGCAAGGAGTTGATACCGAAGATGAAAAAAACAGCTGTTAAGAACTGGCAAGCGCTTTAGTGCAAAGTTGTGTCTAAACAGTCTTTTGGGGAAATTTGCACAGAATACTGGCAAAGGGAACGTTCATTTGGCACAAAGTTATAGTGAAGTCTGGGATTATGCCAACGCTCCCGATAAAGAAGTTATGGAGATCGTGATTGTAGGTAATACTTACATAATAAAGTACATCACCGAACTGGACACAGACACCTCACGGATAACAAACATACCTGTAGCCAGCTTCACAACGGCCTACGCCCGCATCAAGCTTTGAGGACTACTGCACTCTCTCGGGCGGAGGGTGCTGTACGTTGACACAGAGAGCGTAATATTCACAGCGAGGGAGGGTGAATACATGCCAGCTATTGGGAAATTCCTCGGAGAGTTAACTGACGTGATTAAGGATGAGTATGGTGAAGGTGCATACGCTGACTCATTTGTATCAACAGGACCAAACACTTATAGAGTACGGGTGAGGGTGGGGGAGGATATGAATATATCGTGAAAGCTAAGGGTATCACGCTTAACCATGCGAACCGGCGAGTCGTTAACTTTGACTCATTGAAGGATCTAGTGTGCTTGGAAGATGAGGGCCACCAGCCTCCCCATTTGACTGTGGGGACCCACAATTTTCGGGCGCAGAAACTGGGGGGCGTGAATAAAATTTGGGGCACGAACGTATGTCGTAACACCTATTGGAAACGTTACCAGGTGCCTGGTACTTACGACACCGTACCCTTTGGATACCTTAATCCTTGATTGTATATATATATTTGTGTATATATATGTGTGTGTGTGTGTGTGTGTTTGCATTGTTAACGATATGTTTATTTATTACGTATGAACGAAAATGTCTGGTGCGCATTCTGGGGAGTGGGAGTGATAAAACATTAAAACCAGTATTGCTTCATGTATCGGAAAATTTATCTAAACGATTGCCCTGTTATAATGGGGCACAAGTATTCACATGACTCATGTTGGAACAAACCCGTACACGATTCAACAGTTTATGGTGTGGCTCGCTCCCCCAGTCAAGCCGAGGCGCCCACCCGTGTGCCTCACCCCTCCGAAACACACGAGCTCGAACAAACCCGTACACGTTTCATCCGTGTGACTCATTCCTCCACGCCTGTTCCCCCGAGATAAACAGCGCACCGGATGTTTATAGTCATCTCAGAGCTTGAACCGACTGGACGTGCACTCCTCGAATACGATGCAACTTCCTTTGAGAAGCATTCTCAATGTCTCGTACGATGTGTCCGTGACGAAGTCATTGCGTGTGTTCAGGCGTGAAACCGGTACCATTAACTATGTACTTGAAACGATTTGCAGGCAAGCAAACAAACGTAATGTTATTTATTTAAGTGTTGAGGAGATGAATAGAATCTTCATGATAGTTTAGAAGTGGGGTGAGGACCGTTATAAAATACCTGCAGGTGTAGGTACGACGCTCGTGTTACGGATATGATTTATTTTGACACGGTTCTTGAATACACATACACCGCTCTGCTCGACAGATTTATCGAATGTAGGAATGAACAAAGCGAGAATGGTTTATAGGTGAATGCTTATTTAAAAGGTTTAGACTCCTTGAAATATCCCGAACTTTGGTACAAACGACTTCAGCGGTACAGGGCAGAGCTCGCCTACACTGTTCACCCTGAAGAGTTGTATCTCTATATAGTGAGTAGCTGTCGTTACGACTTGCAAGATTATTTTGATTGTCCCTCTGCAGAGTGAAGAAGAGTTCGCGATTGAAAAGCTCGGGACGGTGAGAAAAAACTCTCTATTGGAAAGGAGTGTTTATAAACTTGTATTTAATAATGACGTGATAGCTAACGATGCCCTCTTTGTGCGTGCTTTTGAGTGTATTCTCGCTGTGTTTAAAGATAATTTACCAACCGAATGTAAAGTGGGCACAGAAATAGTATTGAATGATATGAAGGCCATTTATATCGAGTATAGGTATCCGTATCACTTGAGCGGAGAAATAATGTTAAGCCGTATTTACCGCGTAGCGCAAAGCAATAATGATGTGAATGTAGACTCGATTACGTGTGAGTTTATTGTTTTGCGCCGTAGAACATAAAGTATTTTGAAGTATATTTATTTTCAATGTATTTAATATAATTGTGTATATATATATATATATATATATATATATATATATATTTTTCCTGTACTAATATGTTGCTGATTATACTCCTTTGTTTTGTAATTATTATTTTTTATTTTCAATATATTTAATTATTTAATATAACTGTGTATATATATATATATATTTCATGTACTAATATATTGATGGTTATACTACATCGCTTTCTATATTTTTGAATATATATATATATATATATATAATATATATATATAATATAATATATATATACTTCTTTCGTATTTCTTATGCTATTATTATTTTTATTTTATTTTTTAATCATATATACTCCATCGTTTGATTGTATATTTATTTTCTATATATTTCGTGAAATTGATTCCAATAATTCGTCTAAATAAACAGAATGATGTAATGGTGTTTTATTTAATTATTTTGGTTGTAAACGACATTATTATTTAATTATATCAAATGGCTGCCTTCTAAACCGACTGACGGATTTCTAAACCATCTGTCAAGAATATCTGAATAGCGCAACCTGGCAGCTGAAAAGGTAATATATACATCTGCCTTCTAGGTATTCTACGTCAACTGGCTGGTTAAGCCAACAGGCGAAAAGCCAGAATATATGCTTTAATTAATTAAAGAGCGCAATCTGCCAACTCAACCCTAATAATATACACCTGAACAAGCCATTTACGCCTTCTAAGAAGCATTCTAAGCCAACTGGCAGATTAAGCCAACTGGCTGATTAGGACCTTAAAGACAGCGGGCGATAGGCTGAAGTCTTAATATGTGCTTGGCTCCTGTCAAGCGAACACTCCTCTCTCTCTTAGGTTAGGTATACCCCTTTGGGGGTGAAGCCGTCCCACTGTCTCCCCCAAAGAGGTCTCCCCCAGCTTGCTGGGGAAGTTCATTGCAACTTGTGAGATAACCCCTCCCCCATAGTTGCATAACCTCTTGCAACATTCCCCCTCCCTTTGTTGCATAACATCTTGTAACATTTTATCTGCAACACTGATCAACATTTGAAATTGCATTGCACTAACATTTTGCGGTCATACTACTTAAGTCTTGCATGTGTAACTTTCTCGTGACAAATCTGTAATTAAAATAAACAATAATTTCGAAAGAAAATTGGAACCCAAAGTGGTAAATTAAATAATTAATAATCATTTAATTTAATAATTAAGATAAAAAAAACAAATGGAACACACACCTCGTTGATGTTCCGTGTGTTGGTCTCTCTTCACACGAAGGTCAAGCTGGTGGCCTCGCCTCTTGGGCTGGCTTGGTGAAGGAGCGAGTTGCTTTCTTGAGCTCTCCACCGCATACACACACACACACACACACACACACATATATATATATATATATATATATATATATATATATGTGTGTGTGTGTGTCTGTGTGTATGTATATATGGAATGAACTTCACAATTAAACACTGAAATTAATAAATGTTACACACCCAGAGGGAGATTTAAAAAGCGATTCTAAGGCATTTCGTGTATTCACTGACAAAGTGTTGTCATATGTTAATCGTCACTAACCCTTTTTTACTTTCTGACAGCTATCAGAAATGCCGATGGACGTTCTGAAGTTCAAAAATCGTTCTGGTCTACGTACTAAACTCAAAGAACTGTGCTTCACTGATGAACTAGGACTTGATATCATTTTAGAAGTTTGTATCTAAGAGTGAATTCCCAAGTTTGCATCACCTTGCACTTCATTATGGGCACAGATCTAGATCAACATATATCCGTGAGAAGTCCTTTTCCACTATGAACTTTACTAAAAATAAATACCGTTCCGCATTAACAGATGGTCATCTTAATACTCTTCTATTGGCATGTTCAAAACAGAATCCAACTATTACGTAATTAAGGAAATCATGAACAGCAAACAAATTGAGAAGCCTTATTAACAGTGTTTTTGGAATGTCATGAGTAGCTTGTATTACAGTAATATAGATTATAATTATCTTAAATGTATTTTTCCCTTGTAATATGTTTCTTAAAAAATTCAGTTTTATTTTACCAAAATGGCACGCGTTTATATCTTGAGCGTATAATGTGGTACTCTTTAACAAAAGGTTGGCCACTGCTGATGTAAGCAATGCTTTTAAATATTTCTCCTCTTTGTCGCATTACATTGTACTTATGAACCATGAAGTCATCATATCACGTACAAAAGATAATTTATTACAGGCAAGCAAACAAGCTATTTCTCTGCTATAATAAACTTTCGTTATGTAAGATTGATGAGCGACTGAAGGAGGTTAGCAGGCGTTTAAAAGTACGCAGAATCTATTATAAAATCTATTAGAATAAGTCTCGAATCCGAAGCGATTCTTTGTCTTTTTACCATCAATTTAACGACTTTCCGAACTTGCATTCATTTATTATTCGTGACGTAGTCTTGCATACGTTATCTCTCCTGCCGTTCCCGACTTCACTCAACTCTTTGCTCTTCTTTCAAATGACTAGAAATAGGTTTCGCGCGGGTTGGAATTAATGAAAAAGGTGTTACCTTTGTCTGACGTTAAATGAGATTTAGGGCGTCGTTTCTGCTTCGAAATCATTGGGGGGGGGTTAGACCCCTTTCTTACTCAAGCCGTTTTGAATGCACGTATGAGATTTAATTTTAGACTAGATTCAAGCCTTAGGTGTGCTTGCAGCATCTATTAAGGAGATCAGCGAACTTAAGAGTTATTGGATGGATGACAGTCCGCCCGTGGTTCGGATGTAGGCCTCCTCTTTCATATGACAGAAGAAACGACGGTGAGTACGGATGCAATTAACAGCCATTGACATGATTTAGAAAGGTAGTGTCACAACACGAGTGCTGAATTTACCTGAACAACGCAGCGTGCAAGGAGAAATCGTAATTACATTAACAATTTCTGCGTATATGTTTTCATCCCTATTGATGTTACGCATATGATCTAAAACAGAAAAAGAAGCGTCCACAAATATATGTTTATGGTGCCTTCAAAATTTATAAATGATGGTTTAACTCTAAAATATCTGAGTACGAGTTATAGAAGTCGAAAATTAAATAAGTAATTAATAAATTAACTTTAGCAAATTACAAAATGAAATTACTATTTATATTACACTAATTTTCAGGCATTAATTTTGAAACTCATAAATTAACATGAAATGTAATTTGTGAATAGACTTCTTGTAGCCCTTCTAAATTTAATTAAATAGCATGTAAATAAATTATTTCCAAAGAATGTCCTTTGGCTTGTTTCTTCGCAAAGTTACTGCATTATTTTTTATGAACGTTGATTTACATGCATGATGCATGAAAATTACAAAATTAATGTTATGTAAAACTTGAGTTTAGTTCTGAACATAAATTCTGAAGCGGTAATTAAAGTTAACGTAATTATAGGTTAATGCGGTTGTTTAATCTACTTCGCAACGGTTCCCCAGCCAACTACATCCAATGTCACTTAACTTCGCTGATCGACGGGAAGCTGTGTTACGACATTGGCCACGACGTAGCTCTAATTTAATGTCAAAATAACGTTTATTTACGAGATGTTGATGATATATTAGAGCGTCCCGTGGCTCGTCCAGTTAGGGTGCTGCTCGGCACTGCTGAGACTCCTCTGGGTCGTGGGATTGAACCCCAATGCTGCCCAGAACTGGGCAGTTGTCTTTTTTGTATCATACGTCGCGGCGAGGCGGCGGGCCGGCCATCCGCTACTTAACTGACTCAGGATAAAGTAGCCTGGGATCGGCCCCTAACCCCCACTTCCTGGGGATATGGGACTTTTGAATGTTACCTTTTTCATAATGAAATATAAAATATTATATACCTCAGTTTAAATATTAAAAAACAAACATTACAGTAAAACTGGGAGTGTAATACCTATTTTTTAAGTTAATTACGTTACTTTACAGTAGCATTTTAATGTTACTGCATACATGTTTCAATAAATTTAATAACAAAAGTTATTGACAAATATAACTAAATAGACAAAAAATTAACTTTCTCTAATACAAAAATTGCAGTGTTCGAATCATTAATTAAACACTTTCAGTGCTGCTACAGTATGTTCAAATTTTGGTAATCACAGTAGCGTTAACAAAAGTTGTGTTAAATTTATGGTCGAAGTTCTGAATTTGTAGACATCTGCAACGTTGAAATGCTGAGATAACACACAAAAAGAACTGTTTAATTAAATGATAAAAATGTAATTTTGATGTTAAACGAAGCTAGTTATTATTTCTTCCTTTCTTTATTGGTAAAAATGATAATTTTGTCAACTGAAAACCAGAGCATTTTTTAAGTCAATTTCACTGGGCGACAAAGGTTATATATATATATTATGCACTAACTACTGACTGACTTCTCAGGATGCATAACCATTGCTTTACGATCAGCTTTCTTCCACGTTGATCCACTCTTTATAATCTAAGCACTCCTTGAGACCAGAGTTGCAAACTTCAAGTTCCACACGCTATGAATCATACACAATTTTATATGGAGAAAAACGGACGTGTCGTCCAGTAACAGGAAATTTCATTCACTAGACGACAAAAAATTTCGGCTGAGCGACATTTATGTCGCCCAATTATGTTAAAAAATGCTCTGCTGAAAACGTTTGGAGTACAGTAATTAGCAATCAATCTGAAGTGAATATAAAATTAATATAAACTGAATATGACCTCAATATACTGTAAACTAAAAAAAACTAAACATAAACTAAAAATTTAAAGAAAATATTCTTTAAATTCAAGTTTTCATTTTGTTTAAATACGAAAATAAATTTATTTTTTAAAATATAATTTTACTTAAATATAGTTTTATTTACTGGTGTTGGGGTTTGCAAAAAATGGAGGATTTATTAATATATAAATAGTAAAATTCTGATCTAAATGAAAAACATAAGTTAGGATTTGAAAGGAATCAGCTAAATTCCAAGTAGGTTTCAGGTAAATTAGGAATAGGTCAAAAGTTGAAATCCAGGCAGCAAACTTGACTTTCAGTACGTAAAACATCCGAACAGATCTCAACATGATCCTACTGGAACACGTCTTATTTAACCAGTGAGGTGAGGGAAAACTGATCAGGCGATTCGACAGTTCTGTCGCATCCATTCGCGCATTTGTAAATTCAGATGTTCAAACAGTACCTGAGATATTACTCAAAATAACTTAATATTGTTAAATAGGTCAAATACGTTATTTAAATAACATAAAACAGTTAGGAATTTGTAAAACAATTGAAAAAATGTATTTAAAGTTATTTGTAAGTTCCAGGATCGTGGGGAAGAAAGCACCAAAAAGAGTCTTGCTGAAGCTGCAATCACAGCTGGGTGACCACGATCGAGACGAAACAAGAGAGCGTGCAAGAAGACCGGAGGGTCGCACACAGTCAGTCAGACGAGAACATCTTATTTGCGCTCATCATTTTTTACTTTAGTATCTCGACTGAGGCCGTGGGTAAATAGGGCCTACTTTCAATATGAAAATTTATATTATAAAATGGTAGAGCTATATAGTCATTCAGTTTTCAGAGTACTTTCCAGAGTGTCAACAATAGAGTTCTACCTAGGCCTAAGTAAACATTATATAGCGTTCCTTTTAACCTTTCAAATGATCCGTGCGATGATTCTTCATTTCACGAAGGTCAAGCTTGTCGCCCATCCTTTCAAGTTGGCTTGGAAAAGTAGAGAGTTGGTTTCTCGTGCTCTCCACCTCACATAGCCAGGTACACCTGGCTCATCTGGAATTGTTGTGAGCAAAGCGTCTAATTTTCTTTTGAAGATATCCACCGCAACACCATTCTTGGTCCTTAGTTCCTTGTGCTGCTGGTTAAACAGGCTTGGTCCTCTCACAACAAAACTATTTTTCTTCATAGTTGAGGATGTTCCCTGTTTAGCCTTTAATTTGGGAACACGACACATTCTTCCTTTTCTACTTTCCACTGTTGTTCAGGTGGTTATAGGGCTCAGAGTAAGACTAGGGCTAGTTCCTCCATTATTTTGCAAGTGTAAATAATGGTGTACCTCTCTCTCTTCTTCTTTCCATTGAATATAAATTTAATTTATGTAACCTTTCTCACTAGTTTACGTCTTTGCATCCGTTAATCTTGGCTGTAAAGCTTCTCTAACTCCCTTCTAGGTGACTAATGTCTTCGTTTTTATAAGGGGATGTTAGGAACAAGCAGTATTCCAACTTGGTATGATCAGTGTTTTCAATAGAGGAATCATTATATTCCTGTCCCTTATTTTGTGTTTCAAATTTCGGGTCATCATTCATTACAACTCCTAAATCTTTCTCTTTAGAATTTCTCTGAATTTCCTGTCCTTATGGGGTATAGTACTCCATGGATTTTAGGTCCTCCCTTCTTCCGTACCTTAATAGTTGAAATTTCTCAGTGTTAAATTTCATAAATGCAGAACTTAACTTTTTTACGTGGGGGTCGAAATGTGACAATAAAACCCACACTGTTGTGGAAATAAACTCCGTCTATTAGTGTGGGTTTTTTTGTCACGTTAAATTTCATATTTGTTGCCTTCCGACCAATTGTAGATTCTGTTCATGTCTATTTATAGAGATCCTATATCCTCTGGGTTTCTTATTTTTCGACTAATTTTTGTGTCATCGGCAAAGGATGTTACTGTGCTGTCTCTGGTAACGTCCTCATCTATATCAGTTAGCATGATTATGAAGAATAATGGAACTAATACTGTTTCTTGTGATATTGAGCCAAGGATCTATGCTTCTGATGAAGATATTGCTTGAACTGTAACGACGTGTTGCCGCTCACTAAGGAAATTATATATCCATTCTCCTACTTTTACTGTTATTCCCATAAATTTTAGTTTACGTGCTATGATTCCATGATCACACTTGTCGAACGCCTTGGCAAAGTCTGTGTATATTACATCATAGTTTTCATTGCTTTTAAGTTGATCAATGATGTTGTTAGAGTCAGGGCCGGCTCAAGGTACCGACAACTCGGGCAGTTGCCCGGGGCGCCAGGTGCTAAGGGGCGCCACGTCATGCGTTTGGGATCTTCCAAATACAAAGCGAAAAATCTAAAAATAAATAAATAAAATAAAATGAAATAAAAGTCAAATGTGAAAATTTCCTGATGTGGAGTAAAATTTTCAGGGATTATAATATTATATTAGCCAATAGCATTGGAGACTACCGGTAAAGCTAAGGTCAGTTTGGCCCGACATGGGATGACATGTCACATGGGTTGATGTGGCCGCGTAGGTGAGCGTTGAGCACAAATTACATACGCCTGGCAGCGCTGCCATCCTATGATATCTCATCAGTGTTGCCACTTTGTGGAATTTTTACATTTTTTTGTGGATTTACCTCAGACAAAAGTGGCAACACTGTCTCTTATATTTTCATGCATGGTTCCATTTTGAGAATGTTTAGTTGTACTTTGAGTGAATATCGTTAATTGTAATAAACTCTTTATTCCTACATTTGTAGTTTTTCCTCATTGTGAACAAATTTTAAAATTATACTTGTAAGGGCGCCGAAGTTCAGCTTGCCCGGGGCGCCAGCAACCCTAGGGCCGTTCCTGGTTATAGTGTTCCATTAGTTGTGATAGACATTTTCTGCCTGACCTGAATCCATGTTTGTTATCATTTAATTTTTTCCTAGTTTTGAAAGTCATATGTTTTTTCTCTAAATATTCTTTGAAATATTTTAGTGAGATGAGATGTAAGCGACACTGGCCTATAGTTTTTGGCCTCGGATCGATCTCCTCCTTTATATATTGGAACTATGTCCGTTCTCTTCAGGATGCTCTGTATTTCTCTCGTGTCTAGTGATCGTTTCCATCTCCAATAGAGGGGCTTAGCGATTGCATTCTTGTAGTTTCTGATCACTGTGGCATTCCATTTGAACGGACCTACCGCCGAGTGTGCTTTTAGTTTCCCTATAGCTTGTATAATATTATCTGTCGTAAAGTTGAAGTACGTTATACTTTCCCCTTGTAGTTTTTCTTCAAAGAACGCGTTTATATCGCATATCAGTTTATCAGGTTTTGAGATACTGAAAGATGATTCATACTGAACTTTTAATATTTTAGATACCTCTGTTAGATCATCGGAGAGAACATTGTCTTCATTTTTCAAAGGTCCGATAGTCGCGTGATTTTTTGACTTCCTTTTATCTTTTGCAAAATTATAGAAGTACTTTGAGTTAACCTTTATCGTTTCTATAGCGTCATCTTTTTTCTCTATATGCTTCTCAATTAGATCTTGTATGACGCAATCTATATTCTGCAGTCTATCGTTTAATATTTTTCTGATATTATTGTCTTTGCAGTTTCTTAATTTTACAGACGCTCTTTTTCTCTTCCGGAACATTGACGTCTTTTGTCTCTCGAACCTGCTTCTCTTTCATCTTTGTTACATTTTTAGGACATGTCTTTCTCCAATTTCCAGCGACTTCTCCTGTAAGCATCCTATAAGCATTTTGTCCGTTGTCTTGGCCTTAAAGGTGGTTTTTCCAGGCTATTGGTTCCATGCTGGATGCAACACCTTCCCAGTTTATAGCTTTGGAGTGAAAATTAAAGAATTCGAATTTGCTTCATTCTATAGTGCGTGTTCTTTCCTTTCCTGTTTCTTTTCTACAGATCTACAGAAGCTAAGGCTAACAAAGACCCTAAGATCCACTCTAAGGTTAGCCCGAGAGAAAGGAAAGAGTAGGGGGTTAAGAGAAGAGAATAAGGGGTTAAGTAAGTAGCAACACCTATCACTCGTGGGTTAACATTCATTCAGAAAAAGAGAAAAAAGACTCACCATCATCATCCGCCGGCCACTGCCGACAAGTCAGAAAAATAGTCGGAGAGAATAGGAAAGATTGCAGAACGGTCCTCTACTCCAGAGGGAGGTAGAGCCCACTCTGCCGGAAAAAGATGAAAATAAGTAAAATAAGAACGCTTACAAACCATGCAATACATTCTTAACTCAAGAACAACACATTCTTAACTCAAAGCAACACATTCTTCCAACTGTTGCTGACCGATCCTCCACTCCATAGGGAGGTACAGGATGCAGCCCACTAGGCTGGAAAAGCGTGAAAGATGAAAAGAAGTAAAATAAGAACGCATTACAACACATTCTTAACTCAAACACTATCATACCATGCAAACATGCAAACTACAGACATGCAATAAAGAGAGAAGAAAAACAAGTATAAAGAATAACAAAAAGTGGGTTAACTTACTCAACAAGCTACAACTACCGTAAGTTCGTGTTAGTCTAATTTTTTTTTCCCAGTCACTATACATGTTAACACCTCTGTCATGACGTCATGTGGTGTCATGTCATGTGTTATGTTAAAAGTCAGGTGGAATTGTTAGAATGCAGAAATAGTTTGGAAAATGGTCATTAAGCTGCTGCACCAGCGGTTCTCAAACTTTTTTAGTGATTAGGGGAGAGTGGGGCACATTGAGCCGTGGGGTACCATGAGCCACACAGCTTGTAGCCTATAGTGTCTGATATTCTTCAACAGATGGCAGTAGTGCGTGGTCGTCTATTGCAGTGCTCTTCAACCTTTTTATGCTTACCGCCCACTTTTGTAACTTTTGAATCTCCGTATCACCAACCAAAATTAAAAATGCAAAAACTCAAACTAAAAGTTATATACCCTGCATAAAACAATAAAATTAATTGCAATTACCTTTAGATTAATGAGATCCTTCGCCCAATAGTGGGCGGTACCGCCCAGGTTGAAGAGCACTGGTCTGTTGTGACAGAATTGAGGCACACAGTTGTTCACTTTTATTTTGTGTTATCTTGCTGTTAATATCCATCTATTCATTTTTAGCGTTCCTAAGTAAAATTTTCAGGTAAGTTTTGTTTCTTTTATATTATGTTTATTGGAATGCCCCAAAGGTTATGTAAGCATAGTGATAATGGAAAATATAAGCTAATTGTCAGAGACCTACGTATCTGCCATTCTGCCTTGTCCTAATATACAAAGCACGTGTTTAATATGTACGGGTTCAAATGGGGTATCTTAAGCCACATTTAAGGGGGCTCGTTGAACCGTGGATCAATGTACCCCACGATCATGAAAGAATTAAGGATATATTTGTATTTTACAACCTGGATACTTGGAGAGTTATGAGGAAGATCACCGTGAAGATGAAGAGGTTATAGTGAACCTGATGGACAAGAAACCCGAAACTGGAGACTTTATACTGGTAAGATTATTTCTAGTGAATTCTAAAAAGGCTCTACATTATGTGTCCAAAATTGATGGTGTTCAAGACAAACATGATGAGTAAGACTACAAGTTGAGTTTTACTGACAATCAAAGAAGACGGCCGGTCGTTTCATTAAACCTGACATTAAAGATGTGTCAACCATACTAAAGGAGGACATTGTCATTTGTTTACCCAAACCTACCACTTCCAGTGGCACTAAAAGAATTTCATCTATGATGCATTTCGCAGTTGATTTCTCAAAGTATAATTGTCAGTGAAGAGCTCATGGATGATCTCTAAAAAAATCATTTTTTTCAACTAATTATTTTCTACGTGGTGTTAATTAGAAAATTGTACCTAATATTTTGTTGGATCTTTTCCGTTTCATGTACTGTTTCCGATTTTGTTGAAAATAAGATATTTAATGAAGACTTTTACGCTGATTTAAAAAATGTAAGTCTTTGTTTGGAGAAATGAGCGGTTCAAAAGTTATGTTTGTTACTGTAATTTTGTATTAGGTCAAAAACTATAACAATACAAATGAAAACTAATACAAGAGTTGGTGTATTCTTTAGGAATATTGGCTTAAATCACTAAGTATTTGTGTGAATAGATTTCGACCGTTATTTTTCTGTCCGGTTAAGTTAATTGAATGCCCGGTTAGGTCAGCTGAATGCCCGGTTAAGTCAACTGAATGCCCGGTTAGGTCAACTGTACGCCCTTGGTGATTGGTTAGGTTAAGTCGTGATATTTTCGTTAGTTTTAACGAAAATATCACAACTTAACCTAACCAATCGTCAAAGGCATACAGTTGACCTAACCGGGTATTCAATTAACCTAACCGGGCATTCGGTTGACCTAACCGGGCATTCAGTTAACCTAACCTAACCTAACTTTTGAACCGCACATTTCTCCAAAAAAAGACTTACATTTTTTAAATCAGCATAAAAATCTACATTAAATATCTTATTTTCAACAAAATCGAAAACAGTACATGATACGGAAAAGATCCGTTTTGTTGTATTATTAACACATTCATGTATATTGTTATGATGATCTTACATGATGTTGCAATTAGTTCTATGTTACAATATAAGATGTTGCAATTAGTTACGTGTTACAATATATGATGTTAAAATCAAATTTTATTTCATGGTTCAAAGTACCCCACCACATGGTTCAAGGTGCCCCACGAGTGGTGTACCTTGAACCACTTTAAAGTAAATTTTCTGAACAAAAAATATACAAGAAATTATTTTTTCAACTTCAATTAACTGGCGGTTTAGCTTGCAGGCTCACTAAAATAAATAATGGTCTACAAATTATGTCTGTCTCCTAAATTCCTTTTGTAGTACAACCGTGTTTCCAAAAAGTGGCTTAATGTACCCGACTCTCCCCTACCCCGTTTGGTTAATCGCCAAATGGAAATTACCCCCCTGCAAAAAGCACAGGAAACTTCATTTTACTAAGCATGAGAATAATTATCCAAATTTTTTAAACATAATACTAGTATATTTCTATATAAAGAGTGTCTTATGCATAGGTTAAACACATATGATATTGGTCAAAGAATAGCTACAGCATTACATAGGAAGCAAGCAAAACGCGTCACCACTAACGACTCGTCTAGTGCGAGGGATGCAACTATTTCTGCTGAGAACGGCTGAATTCTGGGTTCACTTTCGCTCAAGGCACAGCGTAAATCACCTTCAATGTGCAGTTAGGTGGATCGATTTTACATTGTTTTCGATTTCCATATTCTAATAGAGACAAACACTTGCGCATGCATGAGAAAATAGCCTCTGCAAAATCTTAGCTTAATAGGTAATCATCTTCTGCCCCCGGCAGAGCGATGAAAATCATATTTTAGTAGTCAAAAACGTATTTTTCTTATAAATTTTAAAATATTTCAATATGCATCAAAATTATTCCTAATAACTATAAAGTCGATGAAAAAGACCTCATGTGATCGTTTTTCCAAGCGCGTTGTCCTACGTTAATATCTTTTGCCCCCGGCAACAACGTCAAATGTTGAAAAAATAGGTAATTTATATACATATTTTCAGATCGGCTCTTTGTCTTAAATAATGCATTTATATATTTCCCATAGCATTTATATCGTTGCTTAGGCATGAAATAACACACACGCAAAATTTTATGACTCTAGAGTAATATCTTCTGTCCCCGAGAAAAGTCTAAATGTGGATTATAATTACGTTAATGCGATGTCATAAGTACGATAAGTACTAAGTACAGCTCCTCGCTTGCTAATTTTATAAAATTAGCAACCCAGAACTCACCACGAGGAGGTGGCTGTACGTCGAGTTCCACCCTATCCAGCCCCAACCACCCTTCCTTTGGCTGCATGTCGATTTACATACGGTAATCTTTCTTAGAATCAAATCGTGGAATTTTTGTTCGGGAGTGAAGACGGGAGCGGATGAATCCGTCCCTCTCTTCTATTCCACTTACAGTGGCAGGCAGAGGCTTCGGTTACTAATTTGATGAGTCTCTCGACCGCTTGAGTATGACAAGGGAATAGTGGGATCAGTCCATCAGGCTGGTCTCCCGTCTCAACAAACTCTTTTATTCGGGTATCAGGTATTGTTTTTGTAACGGGGGGTTCGGTCACCTCAGCCGTTTGCCAGTTGATCACTTCGTAATAGTTTTGACTATCGTAGAGCAGCTCAGGCATGGCGAAGGCTCGAATTTCCCCCGCTGGTGATTGTTTTGATCGTGCTTTTAATATTCTTCTCCATCCCAATTCTCTTATGTGTTGCTCATCGGCATGTAGCATGGAGATCAAAATATTTTCTGGGTGAGCAAAGAAAGAATATCTACGGAGGACTTTGTTGGCGATTGTCTTAGATCTTTGAGGCATGGTCTGAGAGAGACGCATCATTTCGAAAAAATGTTTTGCGCCCTCAGTGAAACGAGTTTTTCTTTATCTTAAACCAAATTGGTGCGTAAACTGTCATAATGAATCGCACAATTTCGTTGAAGGTGCTGGAGGGTTCACTGGTTGAAACATAGAGGCGCAGAAATCTATTTGCTGTTGTCAGCCACCTGGAATGCGCCATCTTACCTGGATTTCGAGCCGCGACAGCTGAAGAGCAGCTACCGCTCGACACTGCTCTGTAGATGCCTAACAAATATTTTTGGTCAGTGCTCAACTCGGCATCATCTATGTCAATGTCGGGAGATGGAATGGCATCAAATTCTGTAGTTGGAAGTTTTTCGCAGTCGTCCTCTGAGTGAGGAGCCACACACACACACACACACACACACACACTGAGGACTCGAGGAGCCAGCTGCAAAATACACACCTGCCTTCGACGCTGTCAAAAGGCAACTGAGGGAACTGCGCAGTGCGTACTGGCGCGTCAGTGGCAGCTGCTGCTGGCAGCACTCACCAGAGATGACCTTTAAACCCTAGCCTAGAGTCATAAAATTTTGCGTGTGTTATTTCATG
Source organism: Bathynomus jamesi (assembly GCA_023014485.1). NCBI lineage: Eukaryota > Metazoa > Arthropoda > Malacostraca > Isopoda > Cirolanidae > Bathynomus > Bathynomus jamesi. Next base: position 372,708 of record JAJOZX010003243.1, read on the forward strand.
CCTAAGCAACGATATAAATGTTATGGGAAATATATAAATGCATTATTTAAGACAAAGAGCCGATCTGAAAATATGTATATAAATTACCTATTTTTTCAACATTTGACGTTGTTGCCGGGGGCAAAAGATATTAACGTAGGACAACGCGCTTGGAAAAACGATCATATGAGGTCTTTTTCATCGACTTTATAGTTATTAGGAATAATTTTGATGCATATTGAAATATTTTAAAAATTATAAGAAAAATATGTTTTTGACTACTAAAATATGATTTTCATCGCTCTGCCGGGGACAGAGGATGGTTACCTATTAAGCTAAGATTTTGCAGAGGCTATTTTCTCATGCATGCGCAAGTTTTTGTCTCTATTAGAATATCGAAATCGAAAAAAATGTAAAATCGATCCACCCTAATGTGCAGCCGATTTCGCAGTTTATTCTTTATGACCATCATTGCTGAAAAGCCTGCCTCACAACGATAACTTGTCGCAAAAGGCACCAGCACTTTCTTTGCCTCTTCAGCAAGCGAAGGACACTCCCCATCCACTTTCGTCCAAAATCTCTCGATTTTTTTCTCTGCAAACTCAAACTTCAGAATAAGATCTTGCCACATTTTCAGGAATTCTGGCAGTGTTTTTCAACCTCTTCTAGGTCGAGGGACCCTGTAAGCAACATATACTGTAAGATATTGTGGAACCTAGATATTCTTGATCCATTCTATTCCCCTTCGTTTTGTAAGCAAAATGATAGAAAACTATGCAATAAAGCAATTACATATCGTTACGAACAAATATAATACATTATTCACTGCTTGTTACAAAATACCCTTTTATTTCCATTCTAACTTAGTTCCGTCCTTATAGTTGCGATGCAATATATTGGCTTCCTTATAAGATGATAACTACTATTTACGTGTTAAGTTGCATTCAACCAATATGTCTTATCTGGGAGTAATATGTAGACCTTCGTAATATGTAAACCAGAATGATGAATGGAAATAATTATGTTCTAAAGACATTTGGCAATGAGTCAGCCAACTAATCAGCACTCATTCATTAAACCTCAGCTTCATTCATAAAATGTTACAACCGTTTGTAGTACACACAACATATATATGCCAGGTGTCGCTATCTATTCTCAAGAGTGACCTAAGAACAATGAGCGCAACTGTACATAGGATCTTACCTAACCTTCAGTTTTTAAATAAAATATTGTAGTTCACTGCATCATTGCTATGTTTATATCTAAGAAATAATTGTAAATAGTTGAGTTACTGGCTGTATATTTAATGATGAGCTCCTTCAATACATAGATACACAGATTAGATGAGAGGGACCGTTTCAAAAACAAAATGATAAGGACATTCCCATAAATAAGAACGAGCTCTTTTTGTTTTAGCACTGAACGCAATGTTTAATACCAAACCTTTCAAAATAAATTATTCCAAATTAGACTGGTCTGTACTAAAATATCACTGTTTCCTCTACACATAATATATATATATATATATATATATATATATATATATATATATATATATATATGTGTGTGTGTGTGTGTATATATACACACACACACACACAGCAGTTCAGTGCCCAACCATCAACCCCCTAAGGTTGTCGACTGTGTAACTTCCATAAAAATAAAGATTTTCTAAATCATTTTACACCCAAACATAATGGATAAAGGCCGATGGCGGGACCTGATGGGCCGCCATCAAGACCCTCTGAAAATGAAACTCTTATTTTATTTTAAACTTACTGGCCCAGTCAATCCATATTTTCATTTTAATCAAACCGAATATTTTTTTTTAATGCAGGAAGGAGGGCCAAGGACTCCCATAGAGGACGAAGAGAACCAAAATCGAGGTCCAAGGATTTCGAGATGCCTGGGCACTCTGCGTTTCAAAGACTGGAGGTCATAGACAGAGGGAAGGATAGATTGAAGAAGATTGTTCCAGAGTTCACTGGTTGAATAAATGAAAGATTGACAATACCCATTAACCCTTGCGTTGAGAGTTGGACAGAAAAGGAATGAGAATGTGTAGAAAGTCTGGTACTGCGTACTCTCCTTAAAGGAGGAGGCATGCAGTAAGAGAGTTCAGAAGAGCAGTGTCCTTTATAATAGCGATAATAAATAGAGTGAGGCAACACTGCGGGGAAGAGATAGAGATTGAAGACAGTCAATGAGAGGCAGAGAATTGATGAGACGAAAAGTCCTTGATTCCACCAGGTCAAGTAGAGCTGTGTGGGTTGAGCCACCCTGCACATGAGAAGCGTACTCCATACAGAAGTGGACAAGACCCTTGTACAGAGACAGCAACTGAGTAGGGATGAAAAAACTGCTGTAGTAATACAGCACACCAAACCTCTTAAAAGCTGTTTTCGAAAGAGAGTATATACGATCTTTCCAGGAAAGATCACGAGAAAATGAAAAGCCAAGAATGTTAAGAGAAGAGGACGGATTGAGTTCTTTATATTTGAAGGTCTTGTGCAAGATTGTGACGAATAGACAGATGAAGGAAATGCTTTTTTAAGACATTGGAGGCCACAAAGTTTTCTCTGCCCCAATCAGAGATAGTAGAAAGATCAGAGGCCAGGTGTACCATAGCCGTCCCACGCGAAGCATGGAGTGACTGTTGAGAGGGACGCTTTGCACAGAGGGTGGAGAAGTGAAGAGTGGAATCGTCGACATAGGAATGGATAGGACAGGAAGTGCGAATTAAAAGATTAATAGGATCACCATATAAGACTAACTAAAGAAGGCTGGGGACACTGATCTTCGGGTGATCCGATTAATAAATAAAAGGAAAAGAGTGGGTGACAGGACAAAACCCTGAGGAATACCACTATTAATAACTTTAGGAGAAGAACAGTTGTCATCTACAACCAACGCTATATATCAGCCAGAAAGGAAATTAGAGATGAATACCCACATAGAAGGATAGAAACCAAAGGAGGGCAGTTTCGAAATTAAAGATTTGTATAACAGTCTATCAAAAAAATCTCGATTTGTCTAGCCCAATAACAAAAGGTTCACCGAAATCCCGAAAGGAAGATGACCAAGAGTCAGAGAAATATGCAAGTTCACCAGAAGAGCGTCCCTTGCGGAACCCATACTGACGATCTGAAAGAAGATTGTGAGAAGAGAGGTGTTCAAGAATCTTACTATTAAGGATATATAATATTCAAAAATTTTAGAAAGCAAGAAATTAAAACAATTGGACGATAGTTTAAGAGTTGAGAGCGGTCACCTTTCTTTGGGAGAAACAAACACGAAAGAGTTTGCATAGGTAGCCCAAATAGAGTAGAAAAGAAACGTCTTTGGAAGAGATTTTAAGAGTTCAGCTTTATCAGGAGAAGAGACAGCAACTTCGAGCTCTTCGGCCTGGCATCGACCTCATGGGTCGATCATGGGCTCAACAGCTATTTTTAAAATTTTGCTACTGCACGCGGTACCACGTGTGTCACAGCTAAGATTATAGGCTTATTATATACTCAATACCAACTGAAATTTATGCATATCTTACTCTGAACATGCTGGAACCCATTTCTTACTTTTTTACGCTCAAATACAGAGTAAAAGTTATACTAGAAATAAAAAACATGAAAAATTCACCTGGAAACAATACACATACTGCACTGACAAAAGCTGGGCGCGTACCGGGACGTTTGAACCTTGCGCTTTGTTTCCAGTGGTCGGCGCATGTGAACAACTTGCCATTCCATTTAAAAACCAACGTTGATCGCAGGACGAAGTCGATGGCAACGTGCTTTATTTTATATAGCACTTCCTCTAATCTATATTTAACGCAACTTCAAAAGACCTAATACTTACTCGTCACATAACGGTATAGAACATTGATTCCCAACCTGGGTTCCATGGACCCCCAGGGGTCCACGGCACGATTTTCAGGGGGTCCACGGCGGGCTATGAAAAATTGGAAAATTTTCAAGAAAATCTGGAAAATCTGAAATAAAATAAGGCTTTATTATCGAGCCTCTTGCCATCTGGCTCAATCTATTTATGCGAGTCTGGTTTCTCCACCCTTTTACAAATAAAGAATAAGAGTCGGAACCGATTGGATGTGGACCGGAGCATGAGATGTGCCTTGGCAGTGACTCAACCTCGAATTAAACGACTGATTGAGAAGAAGCAAGGCCAACCTTCCCATTGAGTGGCGGACCAAATGAATTTGGTTCTTCCCAACCCAACTCAAATTTATTGTGAGCCAAATTTATGCGAGATAATGATGAGTAAAATCCATTGATTATGTGAGTGAAATCCATTGATTATGTCATTATGTGATTATGTGAGCCAAATTTATGTGAGTTGTCAACAATTAAAAACGAAGGAAGGATGTTCTCTTCTATTCCTGATAAGAAATGTTTCATTTTTCATCATTATTTTTATGGGTTATGGGGGGAAAAAGTGAAGGGGTTCCACGGGGATCTTTAAGGTTCCCCAAGGGAGGAATGGAGTGAAAAAGGTTGTGAACCACTGGTATAGAACATAGACACTTAGAACAATGATTTCATAAAGCACAAAAACCTGCACTTGCACGATTTTCTGAAACGAAGTTTATTGTTTCAGAATTTTCTCAATCTGAGGATCAAAGAAAGAAAACAGTCACCTGTGAAGAAGTTACTGTCACCTTTAAACAAATGAAAGGATATGTGACTGTCTAATATGATGGGTATTGGTGGCATGGGTTGGTGATAAATGTTAATATGAGAAAGCACCAGTCAGATTTTAACTTTTTACATCCTCATCAATCAGTAAGAGCCTTCTATTTTCAGCATTATGAAGACGAGAAGCAGGTGCAGAGAATGCTGGAAAGAATGTTTACATATTTATTTTGACAAGACGCTGATATATGCCCTCATAAACTCGACAGAAATATAATTATGAGCATACATGAATGAGAAGAGAACTGAGAAATGCAAGCTCACCACGTCGTGGGCATATTTTAAGTACTGATTCGATAGTAACGTTAATAATAATGATAATATTAATTATATAAATGTAGGTATACATTTTGGATCAATTTGAGAATTTACAACCATGTACAGAACCACACCACTCTACTCTCTCTCCACACACACACACACACACACACACAGTATATATATATATATATTATATATATATATCTTATCATACAACACCTCAAACGTGTACCTTATCCTTATGACAATTCCGCATTTCACAGAGGTCGTGCTGAAAACCAACCTCACGAGCTGGAAATATTAAATGAGCGAGTTGCCTTCTTGAGCTAACAGTATTAGTCAGGTAGCTTAACAAAATGAAGGGGACATTGCGGACAAAAGCACCAACTTTTTTCTGACACTTTATTAGGTCATATTATTCAGCTGTTTTATTGGAAACAAAAAATCTGACATGGATGGAGCTTCCATTCGGCCCGTTGCAATACTGACCATAATTTTGGCATGAAATTACACCTAAAAGGCATCGGATTTTCCAATGTTCCTATATAGTAGAATTAGGATATAGGATTGTCAATCCTCTGTATGTAGAATATAAAAACACTGTAATTCAGTATATTTAGAATACAAAACACACTAATTTGATATATCACCATATTAAACAGCAAAACAAAAAATAAAAATATCATAATGTATGTAGAATATAAAAACACTTCAATTCAAAACATACAGCGAGTTCAGTTATATGTCACATTTGCAGCTGCAAAGCTTTGTGCATTTCCAGTGTTCCTTCTAGCACGAACACCTTGCACCACAGCCACTCACGCTTTTCCACCCATACTTCACCAGTTCACTGCATGCTTTGGAGGCCATTGGTGGTGTGCTCCACATAGCATAGGAAGCCAGGACTTGTTCTCTCTGTCAAACGTCCATCCCCACCCTTCTGGAGTAGGAGTCTGCTGCTGGGCTAGTTCACATGTCGTCCAGATTCCAGCTTGGTAAGCAGCGCGCCTCGAGTGTTGCAACAAAGCCTCCTGAGTCGGTGGAATGTTCTCCATCGTTTTGCTCTTTTTGCAGAACAAGTCCCTCCGTGCCTCATTGACAGATTCCAGAGTGTTTGTTTTGTCATAAATGACGACTGTGAAGCGTTCCAGTAGTTGGAAGTGTTAGGAGTCCATAGTCAGTTGGGTGTGCGGATTTGCTGCCATGTAGTTCAATGCCTGGGTGACCTCAGGGTAGGAATTCCAGGCTTCCCATGTTGACGTCTTCCCCTTTCTATAGAGTGCTGAGGTTGTGGAACTGTGGAACAGGGGAATGGCTGTGGATTTGTCTTTTCCCAGAGCATGGCAGATGGCATTGATATGTAGGTACATGAAGTTCTTTCCAGTGCCAAAGGCAACCCAGATGTCTGCAAGTGGATATTTGGCGACGATGGCATGGAATTTGCCGATGAGGATGATGACTACGTTAGTGTCCACAGTGCGCACCAAACAGATGTTAGAACCACTCTCCATGGCATCTTGCAAGTGAATCAGTATTCTTGTATCTGCTTCCTCATGGTCACACTTGGGCATGCAGTGGCTGGTGCCTCTTCTGACAACTGTGCTGCTAGATGTGATGAAGATCTGCTTGCCTTCTGGGCATTCGGTGGATGCAACCTTGCTGGAGAGGAATGCAAAGAGCTCTTGCTTATTGGTGGGGTCACGCAGGGAATCTGGCCAGTTCCCTGGAACCTTATTTCGACCGGCGACCTTCCTCCTCATGCCTTTGCCGCGTTTCTCCCTGGTTGACTCTTTGATGCTGCTGGATACATAGGTGTCTTGGACCACGTCAACTCTTGCAGAGGTCTCCAACTGCTGCATAATGTGGGAAAGAAAGACACCACTGGCATATTCATCAAACGTGGTGATGTTGGTGATTGACAGGAGGAGCACCACAGCGGCACCATCAAGTATTTTCACACGGTACGGACTGTGTTGACAACAAACTCGTCGATCACATTCCGTGTGTCCAGTGTAAAAAGTTCAGGATGTCATTTAGCAAAGGATTGCTCTTATCAGAGATAGCCTCAGCCAGACCCGGTGTTTGCTTTTGGAATGTCTTCTATGTTGACAGTCCCTCCTCATGGTGTTGTTGTTGATTTTCTTCTTCTGAGGTGTACTCCTCCTCAAACTTTTGGAGAAGTCGTGCTTTCTCAGGTCCAGCTATCATCCACTTCTTGAAAGCTGAAGGATTCTTAGTCAGTCCCACTGCACCCCCTGAACCCTTCACCAGCTCATTGTTCTGCTCGTGAGCCTGGTCGATTGGTATGGTTGAGAATCGCTTGGTTGTATTTGAAACAACCCAGTGGCCATTGTCTTCGAATTCCTCTTGGATGGCTGTAGGTAGGCTCTCCATGTCCCGTACGTGCAGAGGAATCCACCTGCCATAGTTGTGATGGTCAAGGGCAGAGAATCAACCAACCAAAGCCCTGAGTGATTCCACATACAGGAGGAAGTCTCGTTCTCGGTGGGCCAGCACGAAGTTCAGATCAAAGATTTCCATCTTGAGAATGGTATCCCAGTACTGAAATGTTGGACTCTTGCTGATCATATCTTGTCTCCACGTTTCTTTGACCTTCTCATCATGCGGTCCTTCAGTCATAGTGTGTGAAGGCATCCTGCTGGAGCTTGGCCAGGGTCAGAGCACTCACTTGGTGGGCATGTCTTGTCCTGGTGAGGTGGGATGCTTTGAGGAAGGAGTCAGCTGTGCCGGGGGAGGCAATGCCTGTTTGGATCAATGCAGTGGTTCACCCAGAGGCCTCCAAGTAGTCCCCGAATGTTTTCCACATTGCCATCTCAATGTACAGACCACCCAACATGATTACGTACTTGTCCTCGCCATGTGTTTGAGGCCAGTTCCACTGAACAAACTTGGCCAGTGCATCCAAAGTAATCACTGGAATCTGTCCAGAATTCAGGAACTGAGTGGCTTCGCGCTGTACATTCGTCCCATGCTTGATCATGGCAACTGAAGCAGCCTTCTCATAGGAGAGTGGCAAGAGTTGTGTGAGAGCAGGTTGTGAGTCGTCAGAGATGTGGTCTTGATGATTGGCATGGTAGGCTGACCAGGCCACAGCATCTCCCTTGGTTACCTCCTCCTTCTCGATCAGCTTGATAGCATGCTCCAGCTAACATTTCTCTTTCTCACGTGCTCCCTCCAAACGTCCCTCCACAGCTTTGACAGTATTGGATGTCTTGGATACAGCCACACTTTTTGTCTTGAGTGCAACAGCGGGCACAGTGGTGAAGCTCTCAGGCAACATATGGTTCGTCTTTGTTTCTGAAGAGGGCAGCCGTATCCCATCCTGAGGGTGTCCCATACTGGACTTTGTAGAGAACTGAAAGAGGCTGATGCCTGTACCGTGGAATGAACCTTTGGCTGTGGTGCTTGATGGGTTGTGATCCAAGTTGTCCAAGGCACCAACGGTAAAGAGGCCTTTGCGTAGCTGGGCATGACTCACAGAACCTTTGTCCTTGATGTTCTCACATACAGCGATAGCTAGTTGATTCTCAAGTAGAAGTACCCGATCATAGCTTATACTCAAGCCCAAAGTGTACAGCTGTGTTATCAACTTCTTGGACTTGGTTTGCGTGTGAACATTTACTCGAAGGTAGAGGGGCAAGGGTGGTTCTTGCTCCAACGAATGTCGAGACCTGGCAGTTGCAACTTTATGGCAGTTCGAGCCCTCTTCTTGCAGTTAAACAGGATCATTTGCGAGACCGTGAGGCATGATTGGGAGTCTGCAGAATCCTGACCCTTGAGGTCGGCTCCTTTTAGAAGCATGACTACCATGGATTTGAGAGTTGTGGGGACCGAGTCCTGCTGGCATCCAGATGGGAATGAAGCATCGAAGTTGAACCCTTTAGAACGGAAGATATCGTCACGCACAATTCTGGCAGCTTTTGCCAGAATCACCGCATCCCCCCTCAGAGTCAAACTTCAAAGTGTCTTTGAGCAGTTCCTGCATGCCTTGTTCGAAGACAAGTACTACATTCTTGCCATCACTTTGCTCTTGTGTTTGTGGAAAGTACTTCAGAACTTGTTTCTTGAAGCGAACCCTGTTGATCTCTCTACCATTACCAAGGTCGGCCAGGCGATTTTCATAGAGCTGAGCAGCGAGGAGAACTTGAAACAGAAGGTTCCATCCTCTACAGCAGGTGTCGGCAACCATAGGCACGCGTGCCAGAGTTGGCACGCGAGGTGGTTGTTCAAGGCACGCCAAGTGATTCCCAAAAAATTGCAATTTAAAAAAAAAGTTGAAATTATATAATTATATTATATTATTATATTGAATATTATTATATATTATATATTGTATATATTATTATATATTGAAGTTAAAAAATTATAAACGACAGTATCATTGAGATGGCATTGAGATGGCAATGTAAAAGTGTCTATGTGTAGTTTTGGTTAAAATATAAATCAAAAGCGGTTTGATTTGTTTGTTGGGATTGAAATAGAGCCGACCATTCTACGAAATATGCATATGAAAATTATAGTTGGCACGCAGGGCCGTAAAAATGTTGGCATTAATTGTAAACTGGCACACTGCGTTCAAAAGGTTGCCGACCCCTGCTCTACAGAGTTCTCAACATGTGTGATGAGCTCAACAAAAGCTCTGACTTTCAGTTTTTTCTCTTCCACGTCAGTCTGAGAGTAGTCTTGGCTTCTCCTCAGAAAGGAACGATGGCGATTTCGCAGTCCAGTCATGCATGCAAGGTGATACTTTGCATCAATGGCAACGAGGTTACCACCTTCAATCCTGGTCAGTAACTCTGTTTGTACAGATCTGCGGTCATGGTTCTTATGTTGCTGTCTGCCTGAAGCGTTGCAAAGTCATGGAGTTGCCCATCGTATTTGTTGCAGAATATGCACTTATTCTTCTCCACGGGCATGCGGCGTCGACGTCGTTTGGCTGCAGCATCACTCTCAGTACTGCCGGCTCTCTCCCTCTTCCTTGCTCTTTCCAGTTTCTCTGCACTAAACGTGACATGACATGTTTTGTGCCACTGTGCACGGTGCTGAATAAACTGGGCCGTGTCCATGTCCTCACTAAGCTTGAGTGGGACCGGGAGTCTCCCTAACTGCCTGAATTCACTGACATTGTCCAGAAAGGTTCTGTACTGCCTCTGAGCTGTCCCTGTGTTGACGCACATTAAGGGGGTATCAGAGTGTTTCAGAGTTTGTCTGCTGACATATTACACACATAGTCCAGTCCATTGTGTGCAACTGCATTTGTCAGAATTCGTCATCCTTACCGACCATAACAAATGTGGAAAGAAATCTCTAAACCAAAAAATAAGTATTTATTTTCATTCAACATGTTTGAATGTTGCTGCTGCCAAGCAATATGCATAGTAAGGGGTTCCAAAAAACCTTAGCCCCCCCTATTTTCAGCTCACATGTTTACTTATATCGAAATAGTTTTTAGTGATTATAAAAATATATAAAATTCTTTATTTATTGCAGGTATTAAAATTACTCTAGTTGATAAAGTGATAATATAATGCCTTCTCAATTAATTGGTGATTCGGAGAGGCAACGTGTGATAGATCGCATACGAGCAATAACATTTCGGGAAGCTCGTGATGCTGGAGCCACCTTTATAACATGTTCATGGGTTGCCAAAAAGTTGCGAAGAAGTGAGGACTTCGTCAAAAGAAATTGGAATAAAACTATGGATGAATGTGAAATGGATACAACCAAATTTAATTTGGGCGCCCAAATTTGCCACTCTCTCAGGAAACAAAGGACATCATTCAAAGCGGTACGCGTAAGCGGGAAAACAGCTGTGCTAAAGTTTCTAGAGAGATCGAAGTGTTGAGAGGAAAGATCGTTAGTGGTGAGATCATTCGACTGTACCGTCATAGGCAAGGTTTAAAGCCTTGGCATGAACTTCCAAAGCCAAGAAAAACTCAACTTAACATCGATGACAGAAGTGGTTTGCCCATTATCTTGAAGATTGGGATGTGGATGACTCCAGCTAAGTGACTATTTTGAATTTACATTATTTCCCACTTACTTTGTATTTGTGAACGTGTCTTTGTCACGAGTTTTTACACGACAATTATGACTTCTTCTGTTATTATAAAACACAACAAAGTTTTAATATTTAATTTTATGTTTATTCACAGACCGAATGAAACTACACTTACGTTGTATAATTAATAAAAGGAAATAAACCATGATCGGAAATCAAATAAGTCTAAAGAAACGGGAATATGGCCTAACGCAAACAAGAATAGGCCTAACGAGAAGGTAGTATGGTCTAGTGCGGGACAAGAATAAGCCTAGGGCAGAAAGGTTTATCTTAAAAGTTGGCTCCATTTCACAGGCTGTGTGGAAATATAAATTAATTGATAAGAGAGGGCAAATACAATCTTCTGATGGACTGTGTACGACCCCTTCTCTCTGCTTGGCTGTTCCGAACTTTCCTCCAGTCTTCTTGTGCGTTTTCTTTCTCCCTCTAGCCTCGAGAATTCGGGTTTTCATCTCGCATTGGGAAAATAGTTTCTTACGTCTTTTTTCGTTTGTTCCTGGAACTTACAAACAATTTTAAATATACTATTTTATGAGTTCTCCAAATTCCTAACTATTTTATATTATATAATTATCTTATGTGGCCTATTTGACAATATTAAGTGATTTTTATATTTATTTTAAGTACTGTTTGAACACAGACTATTTACAAGTATATGATTGGATGAAACAGAGCTGTGACATCACGTGACTGATATTCTCACGCCTCACTGATTAAACAAAACAAAAGTCACATGTTCTATTAAGAATACGTTGGGACCTGAATGGATGTTTTCGTGCAGTAAGTCACGTATTTTGTCTCGAGTTACCTGATGCCTACTTGATTCCTACCTATGTTTTTCATTTATGTAAAAAATTTACTATATTTTATATTGTTAGCAAGTCCACAATCTTATAAACCAAACAATTGCCTCATTATGCTGCATCAGCTGTGGAATGGCCTCTAAATTTTATATTATGATTATTATTATTATTATTATTATTATTATTAGCCTAAAACAGTGTTGCATCAGGTGATCTCTAAACCCTATATCCTTCGAAATTTTTTTGCTATTAAAATGGTGGTCGTTAAAGTTCATGGTATGCTGTCATACACTTTCAGATTTGTTTATCTATTTATTTTTTAATGTATCTAATTTTTTCGACACTCCTCCTACCCCCCTACCCCTTTCGCCAATATATATATATATATATATATATATATATATATATATATATATATATATATATGTATATACACTGTATAATTCATAGCAGAAATCAAAAGAATGAAGAACCCATAAAATATAAATAACAACACCTTATGAATTGTTTTATTTTTAATATTTTTTATTGCATGAAACAGAGTAAAAGTACAGCCCTTATTTACAATTGTAATGTTCATTAATTTTGCAAAGCCCCTGATCACACAACCTTTATATTGGAATTAGATGTTAATCTCTTACAGGATTACATTTGAAGCAACTCGGGAAATGAAGGCGAAATTTACTTACGACAATAATTTCAATATTTGTGTTAATGTAGACAGATATTAAATCCTGCTTCTCTCTCTCTCTCTCTCTCCCTCCGGCCACACACACACACGCACACACAACACCTACATAATTGAAAATTAACTAAATGAAAACCATTCCTCTTAACCACATGTGGTTACAGGGCAGAGTTACAGAAACACAATTTTTTCACTTATTTTGAGTAGTTATTATGGGTTTGAGTAAATTAAGAGAATTCAAAATCCTGCTAAAAAGGTATATTTTTTAGCAATGAAGCCAGTAATTTACCCGCAGTTCATTTTCCCAAAGAGTGAAATTTCTTTCCTCTCTTCCAAAGAGTCCAACAACAAAAATTAAAAATATAACATCACGAAAATACTGTAAAGTCCATCCTATTGCACTGCTTTACTCACAATAGACTTACAGTAATCCTGACATATTCTAGCGTACACGACTTAACCTAACGTAACATGACCCGACCTAAAGAATCTGACCTAATCTAACTTTGCTTAACCTAACCCAAATCAATATACACCAAAGAAAATTTGCGACCAAATATCTAAACGATATAACACCTAAATTTCTCTGATCCTCAAGTATTGGTTGAAAATTTTAAATTATATCTTACTTTAATTTTTACATTAGACATAACTTCCCCTTCTTCCGCAGAAGCGAAACCGGAGTTTGCTTTACCTGATCGACATAATTATTCATTAATCTCCTTTATGAAGGTAACTAACATAAATTTAAAAGCTTTAAAAGATTTAAGAAATAATGCTCGTTAAAATGGGATAACAAGAAACATGGAATATAATTACGAAAATGAGAAGACTAATAAGTACGAGGAAGTCAAAATATATATATATATATACGCTCTCTCGTCTCCTACAAATGTTTCCTGGATTCTTGATCAGACGTTTGCCTTCTTATTTGATAAAATGAGAGAAATATCAAAGGGTGGTTAAATGTCATGTATACCACTCGAAAGAATCACCTTCAAACCTTTAAAGTCAGGCTAAGCTGGTTGGTGTATATATATAGTCTTGTTTAAGAACTTTTGAATTAGACGTACTTAACTCTTTAGACTCACACACACACACACACACACACACACACACACACACACACACAGTGTATATACGGTGTCTCATAAGTCCGATCTCATAGGAAAATTTGTTTTAAGTTAAATTTACAAAAGTAATACAGGTGAAATGGTATTTAAATGATAATTATATTTATATCAATGGTAATTGAATGGTAATTATATTTTTTAATAAATTAATAATTATACAGGATATCCCATAAGTCCGGTTTCACAGGAACATTTATTGTAAATTAAATTACAGAAGTAAGACAAGGGGCACTCAATATTTTTCCCACCCTTTTTTCTTAGCTAAATAATAGGCCATGGGGCTGAAATGTCTTTTGGGCCGTAAGTTTGAACTTTCTGCGCTTCACATGATCGGATTTTTACAGTTTGAACCTTTCCTCCTTGTATAAAACCGCTTTTAAATGCCATTGTATAAAACCAATGGTTAACACAGTTTCGAAAATGGCGTCTGACAGTGATGTGCGTCGTAAACAGAGAGCTGTTATCGAGTTCTTAACCGCAGAGAAAGAAATAGTTGGAAATATTCACAAACGTCTACAAAACGTTTACGGAGATGCTGTTGTTGATCGAAGCTCGAAGCATCGAAGCTGGTCTAAACGTGTGAGATCATCGGAGAGAGGGAGAGCCAGCCTCGATGATGAGTCCGGCATCGTCTGTGACATCTCACACTGTGGAACGTGCTAACAGCATCATTCGATCAAATCGGCGCGTCATATACAAGGAGCTTTCAGTGGAGATAGGAATTAGTGAAGAAAGTGTGAATACGATAATTCAGCAACTGGGATACTCAAAAGTGTGTTCACGGTTTGTTCCTCGCAAACTGACTGAAGATCACAAAGCCGAAAGAAAAGAAATTGCTTCTGAGTCGTTGGTTCGATACGAGACAGAAGGGGATGACTTCCTTTCACGAATTGTGACTGGGGATGAGACTTGGGTACACCACTTTGAACCTGAAACAAAACGCCAATCCATGTAGTGGCATCACGCAGACTCCCCACGCAAGAAAAAATTCAAAATGGCTCCCTCTGCAAGAAAGGTTATGGCCACCATCTTCTGGGACAAGAAAAGGGTGATTCTGGTGGACATTATGAAGTGTAACTCAGAGGCATATATTGCTACCCCTACAGAGACTCCAAAGACGTATAAAGCGAGTTCGACCGGAGAGAAAACTGGAACACGCTCTTCTTTTGCACGATAACGCAAGACCACACAACAGTTTGCAAACAAGAGAGGCCATCACAAAAATGCACTTGACTCTGTTGCCCCACCCTCCCTACAGCCCGGATCTGGCACCTTCAAACTTCCATTTGTTTGGGCCAATGAAGGATGCTATTCGTGGAAGGAAGTTTCAGAGTGACGATGAGGTTGTTCAGGAGGTTAAGAGGTGGCTCCAGCGGAACCCAGCGGATTTTTACCAGCAAGGTGTAAAGGCTCTTGTTTCGAGGTGGAGGAAAGCCGTAGAAAAGGATGGAGACTCTGTGGAAAAATAAAAACTTGTAAAAAAGGTATGTAACTACTTGTGTACAAAATTTCTGGAACTTACAAGGAAATTTGGAAAGAGAACAAAAGGTGGGGCATGATATATTGAGTGGCCCTCGTACATTACAACTAAATCAAATGTTCAAATTGATGGCTTGTTTTGGGACCTTTTTTTTGTTGCAGGTAGAATAACACGCAATGGGGGGAGCAGCCGTCCCCCTTTTAACTCTAATTACCTATTTCGGTGCCCCTATCGTAAGGAATGGCGCCATATGGGCCATGAATGATATTATATTTTCAGAGGTTTGTTAATCAACGCAAACTAGTTTTCCTTTTGTCTACTTTCGTGGATAATGGTGGGAGGTGAACCTTTGCAAATTTACATGGGAGTATCTGTCCTATAAATTCATCTCGCATTACCATATTTCATTTTGCTCCCTTCGGAATATCTGGTTAGTGACTAGTGAGGTTTTAAAAATTAAAGTCACATATACTAATGGAAATAATTTTAAACTTTGGGCAAATATGTAGCAATTAAAACCAAAAGCAAAGGATCATCGATGTTAGAATTTTTTCAAAGTCAGCTGAATAACACATGCCCAATCCGATGTAAATAAACAATGTGTTTTTTGGCTTAGCACTGGTATTGTAAAGGTATAAGGAGCTTTGGATCCGACGGTGCCCCTAAAGTGGTCCGTCCCCTTTGAAAATTCCTAGATCCGCCACTGATGTTTAAGTTTGGAACATCGTGTCAACATGTGCGAAAAACAAGGACATCAATTTGAACATTTGTTTTCGTTCTCCTATATTACTTTTGTAAATTTAATTTAAAATAAAGTTTCCTCTGAGACCGGACTTGTGGGACACCCTATATATATATATATATATATATATATATATATATATATATTATATATATATTATAATATAATATGATATAATATAATATAATATAATATATATAACTCGCAATTAAAATGAAAAGCGATTCAGCGAGCTTTCGTCTTCTACAAGATTTTCTCAAAGACTACTATGTAGGATGAAAGCGTTTGGAATCGTCTTTCAGTTTCCCTGAGAGTTTTATCACATTTAATATTCACGTGAAAATTGCAAATTAATTTATATGTATATATTTATTAGGGTGTCCCATTTTTCACTTTTTTTAAAAATGTCAATGTCCATACTTTTTTTCTTGTTGGAACTGGTCCACTGAATACAACCATATCAAAAGAAAATCTTTTTCCGAATTTTAGGGGTCCACCCACCCCACTCAAAATATTTTGCGCTCTCGGAATGCAAAAATTGGCATTTTGGAGAGTACATTTGACACTGAGGAGCCAATTATTTATACAACACCTACATATTTGGTACAAAATGATAGCTACATTCATGCACCTAAGTAGTATAGCCGTAAAAGGGGAGAGTGCAAGAATGTTGCAAGTGATTACGTAATGTCGCAAAGGGGGGGGTGGGGTTGTTGCAACGGGGGGTGGGGGTGTTGCAAAAAAAAATCCCCCAAAGGGGGATGCTGCAGGTGCAACAAGGAAAACTTGGAGGCGGCGTTATCCCCCAAGAGAAAGAAGGTGGAGAGAGAGGAGGAGAGGTGTTCACCTGGCAGGAGCCAAGTGCATATTAAGACTTCAGCTGAGTAGGCGTTGTTTTATAGGCTCCTAATCAGGCAGTTGGCTTAGAAGGCGTAAATGGCTTGAGTTGCCAGATAGCGCCATGTACTCAGTTTGTGCTATATATTTAATTCTAATCGAAGACTGAGTTGCCAGATACCACTTTTTAGCGATACCATTGTATACATTATTATAGACTCCTAATCAGCCAGTTGGCTTAGAAGACGTAAATGGCTTGAGTTGCCAGATACCACTTTTTAGCATTATTATTGCCAGATACCACTTTTCAGCGATACCATTGTATACATTATTATAGACTCCTAATCAGCCAGTTGGCTTAGAAGACGTAAATGGCTTGAGTTGCCAGATACCACTTTTTAGCATTATTATGGTGAGTTGTCTCACTAAACAATTAAAAGATTCCGTGCCATGTATTCAGTTGCCAGATACCACTTTTTAGCGATACCATTGTATACATTTAGAATTCCGCTAGTAGGTTTAGAAGGCGTAACATGTATAATTAGAATTAAGTAAAACAACATTGCATCATTCTGTTATTATAAATATATAAAATAAATTACATTTCAATAATATTGAGGAATATGCATATAATCAAAAAAAAAATATAACACACACAATTATGGAGATGGAGATATATACAAATAAATATACATTTCAATAATAATAGAAATATGCATATAATCATAACAGTACAGGAGAAATATCACCAAAATATATAATTACATTTCACTTTTTTTTCAAAATACTAAACTCGCACTTAATCGAGTTTACAATTACATCATTATTGCTCTGCATTACGCAGTATACGCGGTTTAATAATATTTCACCGCTTAAAGTATAGGGAAACCTGTATTCGATATGAAGGGCTTTCATATCGTTCAGTACTATTTTTGTTCCCACTTTACAACCGGTTGGTAAATCATCTTTAAATACGTCTAGAATACAATCAA
This sequence comes from Bathynomus jamesi, assembly GCA_023014485.1. Classification (NCBI taxonomy): domain Eukaryota; kingdom Metazoa; phylum Arthropoda; class Malacostraca; order Isopoda; family Cirolanidae; genus Bathynomus; species Bathynomus jamesi. Next base: position 390,411 of record JAJOZX010003243.1, read on the forward strand.
AAGCACGCACAAAGAGTTCATCGTTAGCTACATTATTAAACACAAGTTTATAAACACGCTTTTCCAATCGAGGGTTTATTTCTACCGACTCGAGCTTTTCAATCGTGAACTCACTCAACATAGCGGCAATTGAAATAATCTTCTAAATCGTTACGACAACTGCGCGTTATATAAAGAAATAGTTCTTCAGGGTGAACGGTGTAGGTGAGCTCAGCCTTGTACCGATCAATTGCTTTGTACCAAAGTTCATGGTATTTCAAAGAGTCTAAACTTTTTAAATAAACGTCCAGCACTAGACCATTCTCACCAGCCCTACACTCGGTAAACCCATCGAGCAGAGCGGTGTATGCGTATTCAAGTACTGTATCAAAATAAAGCATATCCGTAACACGCGCGTCTAATATAGGTTTCAGCTTGCGGAATCCGACGATTTCAAACATTCTGTCGAGGATGAAACGGTTTCGCGTAGGAACAAGAGCGTTATTATCAGAAGCATTCTTCCACATCAGCCGTATATCAATGCACGGCCGATCGTTATTTATACACAACGTACATACAACGGCGTATGAGGGTGCGTCACTAATCTGCTCTCTTCTTGTACCTACGTTAGCAGGTATTTTATAACGATCTTCACTCCACTTCTCAACTATCACGAAGATTCTATTCATCTCCTCGACACTTAAATAAACCCGTTTGTTTGTTTGTCTACATTCCGTTTCCAGTACATAGCTAACGGTACCGGATTTACGCCTGAACACGCGCAACGATTTCGTCACGGACACATCGTACGAGGCGTTGAGAATGCTGCTCAAAGGAAGTTCCATCGTATTCGAGGAGCGCACGTCCACTCGGCTCAAGCTCTGAGATAACTATGAGCCGTGTGAGGCACGCAGGTAGGCAGGAACGGTTCGACGGGCGGCTGACTCGATGATACGTGAATGGGGTTGTTCGAACTCGTATGATCCGCGAGTCGTACCGAATTGTTGTACATATTTGTTTTTCCGGTACAAGAATTAATTTCATCACTACCAGCCTACGCACCAGACAGTTTACCTCAGGATAAGAACTAGGCACATTTTATGTTTTACTAAACATCTTCACACTCCGGCGCACTATTTGAGAGGAACATATGCTCATATTTTTCCTTTCTGCCCATCAAACGATACTCGTCTCTAAAGTCTGTTAAAAACTCACGCAGGGCACTAGCCACAACCTCACTACGAACCTCATCATGATATACGTTAATATAGTGATAAAAATACTTAAGATTGTCCATGATCACGAGATTCACATTTTCAGTCGTAGGGTATGAGTAATCGACATGGTGTAGCATGACGTAATACCGCTTGTCACACCACCCATCCGCAAGACTCATTATCCATACCTGCTGCTTCTCTTCTGCACGCGTTGTTTCTTTTACTTCACGGTGTATGTGAGACTTTATAAAGTTTAGCTCTGCAGTATACTTCAGCACATCGTCTGTGCAACGAAAGCCTTCAACGGTCTCACCAGAACATCCGTAGAGTATTTGTACATCTTGGAACTTCGCACAATCCAATGTGTTTTTAAAAGAGGCATAGGAGGGAGGAATAGGAAGTTTTTCGGTATCCACCACATCCTGGCACTTTGCTGAATACCATTTCATAAACGTTGTACAAGCAATATTAAAGGTAGCCATTTGAATACACGTCTGATCTTTTCTTCTGAATACACGTCTGATCTCTCGGGCTTACTGCAGTCGACTGACCACGCAGGGACTCCCAGATAGTAGCATGACTCACGGTCTTACAGTGGGCGGAGCTTAGAACTTTCACCTGCGCGCACACACACACACACACACACACACAAAGGAGAAAGTAAAACGCTAATTGAAACATGATTTATTTAATAAACGAGATATTCAAGTTATATATATTTACAAATACGATTTAATAAACGAGATATTCAAGTTATATATATTATATTTACAAATACGATTTAATAAACGAGATATTCAAGTTATATATATATATTTACAAATACGTGTAATAAATCAATAGATACGATTATATACAAGACAAATACGTGTCAGTTAACAATAGAAGCATCAACGTTATGGTATCCAAAGGGTACGGTATCATAGGTACCAGGTGACTGGTAACGTTTCCTATAGGTGTTACGGCACACCTTCGTACCCCTAAGTTCCTTCACGCCCCCCAGCTTCTGCGCCCGAAAATTGTGGGTGCCTACAATTAGTTGGGGAGGTCGTTCGCCCTCATCATCGTCCAAAACACTAGATCCTTCAACGATTCAAAGTTAACAACCCGCCGATTCGCATGGTTGAGCGTAATACCCTTTGCCTTCACGATATATTTCATTTCCTCCCCCACCCTGACCCGTACCCCATAAGTTTTAGGTCCTGTTGAGACAAAAGAGTCGGCGTATGCGTTGTCCCCATACTCATCCTTGATCTCATCAGTGAGCTCGCCGAGGAACTCCCCAATAGCGGGCATGTATTCACCCTCCCTCTCTGTGAATATCACGCTATCTGTATCGGCATACAATACTCTCCGCCCAAGAGAATGCAATAGACCCCAAAGTTTTATACGGGCGTAGGCTGTTGTGAAGCTGGCCACAGGTATGTTTGTAACCCTTGAGGTATCTGTGGCCAATTCAGTGTTGTTGTACTTTATTATGTAAGTATTACCTACATTCACGATCTCCATGACCTCTTTATCGGGAGCATTGGCATAATCCCAGACATCGCTATAACTTTGTGCCAAATGAATGTTCCCTTTGCCGGTATTCTGCGCAAATTTTCCCCATAGACTGTTTAGACACAACTTTGCACTAAAGCGCTTGCCAGGATTCTTTACAATTTGGACACGATCAAGTTGTATACCTTCGCGGTCGCGGTAACGTTGAATATAGGCAGACTTTTCATCTTCGGTATCAACTCCTCGCGGATACCCTGATGCCTCAACCTTATCCTTCAAAAAGGCGTTTATATATGGTGTGAAAAGGTTGGGTAGCTTCTGAAACCTCCACACCTCATGTATCTTCAGTATTCTATAACCATGGCGTACGGCTAGGGCCAGCTCAGGACTTGTATATACGCCTCTGATCTTACGCTGGTGGGGTATATGGTTACAATCGCCGTTATCCTCTTCCGCGCACTTCACGCACAGGGGAAACATGAGCTTGTCGTCGATAACGACAGGTAAGATTGGCATCCATAAATTGCGTGGGGGGAGTACGTCTACGAAAGAGAGCCCAAAGTAACGATCATTCAAATTTCTTGAAAATTCATTGATGGAGGGCAGGTTAGGTCCCACCAGTTTCTCAGGAGCGCCCACGGGGTACGGATTGTTCTTCATCACGTATGGGTATAAAGAACAGAAATCGTAGTAATGGAGCTTCACGCCCTCCGTAGGTGGAAAGTATAGTCTGAATGGATTTGTACGTCCTCCAAACAAGCTATCACCACATTTGAGAGGATCCAGCACCATTGAACGCTTGATCGTGTTTATTTCCTCACGGTACACCTCGTCTGTCTCCATCCGTGCATCATATTCATGCTCCCACAAGACTTTGTGAGTGAACTGTGATCCTATAAGTTGATCGCGGGTGCGGGTCCATGCAAGACAGTCGGCAGGAGATTTACCGTGGATATCTCCGGCGATTCCGCACTCAGGACGGGGGCATCCATGCCACCAGCAACCGTTAAAGGAGTACACAGTCTTCACACCAGTGACACGGTTTTCACTTAACCCATCAACCCAAAAAACACGTCCATTAATCTTAATGGGTACTTCACCCGTGTTGCGGGCGTGCTTTATGTATACACCTGTCTGTTGCTGTAGGTGTATGAGCCAGTAAATAGCCTTGTGTCCGTAACTGCGGGGGTTGTTTCGGTGAATAATGGCTAAGGTGTCTTTAGGCATGAAGTTATTCTTGAACACCGTAAAACATAATGATGCGATGGTGGTTGCGACTTGCAGTGGATCGCATTTGAAACGGGCTATGTACATCCTTCTAAAGGCCTGGAAACATACTCTAAGCACGCGCACATCATTCACGCAATAACGCTCACATTCATCAGCTATATTATAAGGGTTACTTTCATTAAAACTGTTGTAGTATCGATCAAAGTCTTCACGTTCATCCATACAGTCAAAATAATGTTTGGGCGGTGGTGGGCCTACGTAGTTTAAAGTCTCGCTGGTGAGGAAAGTGTAAGGGAAGTATCCTTTGGAAACTTCAGCTGCTACTCCCATCACCTTGGGTAGCTTTGCTAATTTACAAGGTGTGAATAATAAAGTATCTTTAAATTGTACATTGCCTCTTATCTGCATCTGTATTAATTTGTTGCCTCTTTTCAATGGATCACCTGTAAATATCTCAGAGGATTCGTGTTCAAGCAACTCCTTATAAAGGAACTGCGTGTCAAACTTTGCCCCGTTATGGGCGAGAATATACACAGTCATTTTTTTGAACTTGTCGGCTAACTTGACAATATAGGACACAAATAGTTTCACAGGACTATCGCGGACATTCGTTTTAAAAACGTTTGTCCGTTTACCGCATTTGGGGCACTCGTCACATTCGATACCCATACACTCATCACAGATGGTCTGGCTCACAAGTAAATGTGGAATTACCTCTTTGGTTTCAGCGTTCGTATATGTTTCTATATCGTAGTATACAGTTATACAAGGGTTATTTTTAGGCTTAGCATCTTTCATATAACATACATGCTTTACTCCATCCGCCTTATATTCCTCCTGGCATGTAGGACAGTGAATTACGTCACACTTGTGCTTAAATTTCCCCAATTATCCATTGTGTGAAACATACCACATTCACAGATTCTCATTTTCCTGCACGTGCCAATTGATTTATGGAAATCAAAACAGCTATTATTGAAAAATGTGCGTCTACACACATCACAGTCTCTCTTCTCAGCTTCAACTACACGGCTTTCACATTTGGTGCTTTTACACTGCTCACATACCATGTGACATTCTTTACAATGTCTCACTATATCATCCGCAAACTCGAGGCACCCCTTACACAAATCATGATGTCTCCCATATTTTCGACTTTTGTCATAACTCGCGTAAAGCCACCTTATATTACGGATGGGGAGATACGTTGTCCCTGACAATCCTAAAATAAGTAGGGGTCTTGTACGATCTCTCACACAGCTTTTAAAAACATACACAGTCCTACGACGATCATCCAACCCAAATACAACTATGCGGACATTCATTTCCTGTTCTACCCTTCTCAGCTCTTCAGGACCCATATTACAGTCAAATTCAAGTTCACAGTCTACAGCTAGTTTACGGGCACGCTCCACGACCGTAGGCAACCAAATTTTTTGAGTGTTATTTTGTACAGTAAACATACGTGCTAAGAGTACTGCTATAAAGCCGCAACCACGATCGACGTTTATATGCTTTCGGTAAATAGTCGGAGAATTGAAGTTAAGAGTATACGGTATGGCACTATGACCCGCAACACGGAATACACGGTCAATATTTACCGTGAAGTTGTCCATATTGAAGGCTATACTACTTTGGGCGGCTTGCATTATACGTCCTAATATATATTCTACATCTTCAGCCGCCAAACGTCTAAATGGCACTATCACCCAATAATCGTCTACATCACCGTCATCTGACCCGAATCCAAAGGACAGACTCGTCCTGACTTCACCCTCGTCGCGATTCTGAAGAGCAAACTCTAAAATACGCTGTACAACCCGGCGTAGCCCACGCTCAATTCCATTGCTATACATGGCTCTAGGGTCGACCCTGACTCTATACCGATTTCTAGTCAAGGCTGGGGTGGGGGCTGCGGATCGCACCAATTCGACGTTATACATCCTCACAGAACGGGGGACAACTGTGGCGGATGAATTATTGGATATATTAGCGGAAGGTGCTGCTGTGGGGCCTGTTGCGTAGATGGTTGATGGTTGGGGATCTATTATTGTAGACTTAGCAGAACGGGGGGCAACTGTGGCGGATGAATAAGGGGATATATTAGCGAGAGGTGCTGCTGGGGGGATTGTTGCGTAAGAGGTTGAGGGTTGGGGATCTATTACTGCTGCAACAGGCGCGTATTTCGGTCGCTTTATACCTGACGTGGGGTTCTCATACCTCCGCTTTGGACGTGCTACCGGTATCGCTGGTGAGGGTTCGTTGGCAGGGGAGGAGATCACAACTACACTGTCGTCGAGGTCATCCGTAATGTCAATGAATGGGGTGCTCTACCTCATCGTCATTCACGGTTCTGTGGGAGAAGAAAACAAAATATAAGGAACAGCACTCAAAATTTGTAATATTTTGTAAATGAGCCACTTAGGAATGTGACGTGTTAGAAATGGACTCTGTAGAAAAATTCAGTTTCACGAGCCCATCCACATGTATTATATCTGGACCTACAGGATGTGGTAAAACTGTGTTTATGCTTAAAATCATTAAAGAAAAGGGAGAGATGTTCTCGAAATTTGTGCATAAAGTTATATGGTGCTATTCGACGTATCAATCAGTGTTCAACGAGTACCAAGATGATATTTTGTTCCACAAAGGCGTATATGACGTTAATTCGTTAAAGGGAAATGAACATACAATCATTGTAATTGACGATCTCATGTTGGAGATGGATAAAACGTTTGCCGAGACATTTACAGTATTCTCCCACCATCTTAACATAAGCGTGTTCTTTATCAATCAGAATCTATTTTTCAAAAATAGATACATGCGCGATGTGTCGTTAAATACGCAATATCTAGTCTTATTCGCGCAACGTAGAGATGTATCACAAATTGGGGTATTAGCCAATCAAATGATCCCGAATCAGCGTAAGGAGTTTTTGGAAGTTTATAAAGAAGCTACAAGCACGCGTTACGGATATTTGCTTTGCGACCTTCATCGGTGAAACACGTTTAGAGTGCTTCTAAGAACGAATATATTTCCAAACGAGCCTGAAACGGTGTATATTCCAGAATGACAAAGAGACTAAAGAAATACCGTGAATTAATAAAAATCTATCATCGACTGCCCCGTGCAATGCAGCAGATGTTTATTAAAAATATCGACGCCGACTTTTTAAAATGCATCTGGGAAATCTGTCTTAACGTTATAAATTGCAATGTATCAATGAAAACCAATCAGAAGGCTCGCCTACGCCGCTACAAGAACATAATACGTGCAGTCGCTCGTAAAAGTCAAACTGTAGCGAAGAAAAAACGAATTATTGTACAAACAGGAGGGTCATTTCTCCCCATCTTATTTTCAGTTTTGGGTCCTTTACTGACTAGATTAATATAAATGAAGAAAGTGGTAGTGATTCCCCACGAGGTGTACGCTTCACTGCAAAGGATTCCAGACACGGATCTAGATCCCCGTAAAAGCAGACTTAAAAGGATGGAAAGCGAATTGCTAGCTCTATTAAACAGTGAAAAAACACCTGATGAGAAAAGAATCTTATACCAAGAAGCTCTGCAGAAATTTCTTCACGAGTACGAAAATTATAAGAGCCCTACAGAGATTCCTGTGGTTATTAGGCACAGCACGGGGGACGATGGACATGGCGACATAGGATCTGACCCCGACGATACAGCTGACCAACCAAAAAGATTAGCCACACAACATATCGAACATGTATTAAAAAGCACCCTCCCACATACATTGATGAGTAAAGGCTTAAGTCTTTATAATCTATTGAATGAGGATCCAGCCATACAATGGACCGATACAGGCGAGATCATTGTGGAAGGATCAAAGGTACAGGGATCGAATATCGTAGACATTGTCCATGATCTGGTGAGAAAGTGGGATAGGCCATCGCCATCATGATGGAAGCATATTAAAGCAAGACTACAACAAATAAATGTCCCTAAAACGTTGATAGGAAATCTGAACAGGTTAAAAGACTTGGAACATGCAACGCATGTGACAATTGAAGGCGCCATCACCCCCGGCGGTAACACCTCTGAAGAGGAGCAAGAACAGGTTAAACCAACCCTACCCACGTGCCTCTAAAATACGCAAATGGCTAATGTATTAACTAAACGCTATTATGACATTTCTAACCCATCCACTTACGGCGGCGTAAATAGACTGTACAGAAGTGTTTACGGAGTAGGAAAAAAAGATGTTGAAAGATTTTTGAGGGAGCAGGACGCTTATATGCTTCATAAGCCTCTGAGAAAAAGGTTTAAAACAGCCAAGACAGTGGCTTCTTCGATTGATTCTATTTGGCAAGCAGATTTAACAGACATGCAAAGATATTCTGTGTATAACGATGGTTACCGCTACATTCTATTCATAATAGACGTATTCTCTAGATATCTGTGGCTAGTTCCTCTGAAAAATAAATCACCTGAAACAGTTGCTAAAGCCACCAAAACGTTAATGTTAAAAGAAAACAGGGTTCCTGGCTATTTTTGTACGGATATGGGGAAGGAATTTATAGGCCGTGCTTTTCAGAACATGTTGACAGGGTTTAATATCAGCTATTACACAACCAAATCTATACATAAGGCTTCTTTAGCTGAAAGAGTTGAGCGCACCATAAAGGAACGCATGCACCGTTATTTTACACATAAAAACACATACAGATTTCTAGACATTCTGGAATCATTGGCATCATCCTACAACCGCTCACACCATCGCACGATTGGGACAACACCTAACGAAGTTTTAGAAAGAAGTAAGCTCCCGAGAAGAGATGGATCACCACCACCACCACCACACTCAGCTCGCTTCAAAATCAATGATTATGTAAGGCTGTCGCGTTCAGGGAATAAATTCGCAAAGGGTTTTGAGCAAGGATGGACACGCGAGATTTTTAAAGTTACGGCTATGAGACCTAAAGGTGAGATAATGATGTATTACATTGAAGATTTGAATGGGGAAGAAATCTCAGGAGGCTCTTACCGCGAGGAATTGCAGAAAGTTGCGTTTAATTTAGGAAAAAATGTGTTTAAAATTGAGAAAATTTTAGGAAGCAAAGGTTCAGGAAAGAGAAAAATGTACCTGGTGAAATGGCTAGGGTACCCAGAAAGCTTCAACACCTATATAAAAGCTGATGTGATGCAATAATGAAGCTTAAATAGTATGCAACATGGCTCCCAACCATTTCTACGTCACACTCCCGTCCTCCTCGTCCCTGTCTGTACACCCTAACAACACACTAGCCAACTTTGTAACAGAGCTCCACAAGCACATTGAATTGGGTCGTGATTCGTTTGAGGTGGGGATATGCGAAATTCAGCTGGACACCATCTTTTTAAATATTGAACATAAAGAAACCGTTTTTACGATTCTTAGAGACATTGATGAGTGTGAAAAAGCTGGGGTAGCTATCGATGAAACTATGCGTATCGCTCGGACTAAGGTTGCACGGTATTACAGTACAGAAGTAAGACTAGGACCGGGTCAATATGGTTCGGCCGAGGATGTTGTGAGAGGCTTAAACGTAAGTTTAAGAAACTCAAACCTTACGAATGATTTAGTATACGAAATCGTAAACAACCTTGCACATACGCTAATCCTAAAATCAAAGACTAACAGACGTATTAAAGACCATAGAAAGTTCCAAATTCTAACCAATGGCCGATATAGTGCAGTCTTCCAAAGAGACATTTCACGAGACACAGCATGACTTGTCCAGATTAATGTATCAATTGAAGATGGAGAATTTGGCTGAAAGGTCCCCAGACATGTGCTATATTTACAGTAATATAGTGGAGCACCAGTTTGTTGGGGATACCCAGGCGCGCCTGCTGCGCATTGCTCACATCCCCAACCATAGAGGAAGGAGTTTGAGTATTACATATGACAGACCCCATTATGTGAATGTCGCAACTAATTTAATAACCAATATCTCAATATATATAAGAACGATTGAGGGTGAAAACTTCCCATTCGGTAACGGGAGCTTAACAGTGAAGCTACACTTTCGACGCACTGAGTTATAATGGATAAAAAGCCTTTCACCGTCTATCGAGGGGTGAGATACCAGCGCGGTAGTGGACTTGGATCCATTTTTTCATCCATACTACGTACGGCTGTTCCTTTGCTGAAGAGGGGGGCCAGATACCTCGGAAGGAAAGCAATACAATCAGGTATTAACACTGCAGAAGACATATTGGCCGGGGTTAAACCTAAAGAAGCTCTAAAAAAACATTTAAAGCGTACACGGGACGAAATCATCAAAGATGCAAAGAGAAAAATGCGTGGTGGCGGGAAGAAGAAGAGGGCAGCCCGGAAGAAGAAGGGGTCACGTGGTATTAAACGTAAAAGGCCATCAAAAAAGAAGTGCTGTAAGCGAATGAAACCTATGGTTGACCACTTTTTTGACTGATATAAGCTAAGGACATTGATCTCATGATTCATGGTTTGTTTACCACTTGTCGAGAGAGGAGCCACTATTTCGCCATGGCACGCTTCATCCACCCATGTAGTTCACAATGCTGTAAATCGGAGCTGTCCCTTTTTGAGCTGCCTCCAACCCAAGTTTCTATTGAGCACAGTGACTTTATTACAATTAACCCTTTAAACACAATTAGTTCCCCGAGTGCACCTATAGAATTCGTGATACCCAGCTCAGGCCCTTACTTTTTTGATCCAAGCTGTGTGCACATGTACGCTAAGCTACGTATTGCCCATTCTGATGGAACGGTCTGCGATGACAAATATGCTGTATACCCTGAAACAAACTTTCTGCACTCCATATTCAACCAGTGTGACGTATATTTAAATCAGACCAACATATCGGCAGGCACGGGGTACTATCATCTACGAGCCTATCTGGAAAATGTCCTCAACTTTTCCAAAGAAGCGAAGGCTACCTTTTTAAAAGCCGAGGGATAGTATCAAACTAAAGATGAAAATAGCATAAAGGACAAATTTAAAAATTCTAAAAAGAAAATATACGAGTGTTTTGGACGCTTGCACACAGATTTCACTTTCCAGGAGAAGTTGCTTCTCAACGGGGTGGATATGAAAATAAAGCTCACCCGCACGAGCCCTGAGATCTGCTTAAATCTGGATGCTGATCAAGAAGAGGGTGCAAAGCCCGTTGTGGTTCACATTATGGACACATACCTCCGCGTACGACGAGTGAAATTAAGTTCACCAAAACAACTAGAAATTGAGAAAAATTTACTAAACGCTACAGTGAAATATCCTATTAACAGAGTGCAAATCAAACTATATACGGTTCCTGCAGGGTTTGCATCGAAGCGGATAGAAAACATTGCCCTGGGAAATCTTCCTAAAAAGATATTAATCGGTATGCAGGACCATGCTTCGGTGAATGGAAAATATAAAAAGATTGCCTTTAAATTCGAGAATTTCGGACTTAAAAATATAACTCTATACATTAGTGGCACTGCTTTGGGTGGAACAATGGGTACGGACTATTCATCAGACGCTGTGTTACCTCTTTGTGCCAGAGCCTATAGTAATCTGACCCATATTGCAGGTGATTGTGATGAGCTTGGTAATGGGGTAATGCAGGAAGAATTCATTGATCAATTTAACCTTTATCCGTTTGACATTACACCTGACTTATCTGCTAGCGTAAATACCCATTTAACCCCACAGCAGAGCGGAAACATCTCAGTGCGGCTAGAATTCGCCAAGCCTATAGACGCTCCTATTAGTGTACTAGTATATCTCGAATCGCAAGCCCTAATAGAAGTAGATAGATTTAGGAGCGTTATCACTGACTTTTAAAATGGATGCTAATACACTTCAGAAAGTAATGGAACGTGTCACACGTTCCAAATTTATCGGAGTGTTTGCGAAGAATGAAACAATGAGTTTGCCAAGTACGCGAGAATGCGGTAGTCTTATTGTGAACACAGATGTCATCGGTAATGAAGGGATTCATTGGATCGCTGTCTATTTTAAAAATAGACAGCGCCTGTACTATTTTGATTCACTCGGTACTCAACCCTGGAGTGACCCTATGCGTGGTCAGTCGACTGCAGTAAGCCCGAGAGATCAGACGTGTATTCAGAAGAAAAGATCAGACGTGTATTCAAATGGCTACCTTTAATATTGCTTGTACAACGTTTATGAAATGGTATTCAGCAAAGTGCCATGATGTGGTGGATACCGAAAAACTTCCTATTCCTCCCTCCTATGCCTCTTTTAAAAACACATTGGATTGTGCGAAGTTCCAAAATGTACAAATACTCTACGGATGTTCTGGTGAGACCGTTGAAGGCTTTCGTTGCACAGACGATGTGCTGAAGTATACTGCAGAGCTAAACTTTATAAAGTCTCACGTACACCGTGAAGTAAAAGAAACAACGCGTGCAGAAGAGAAGCAGCAGGTATGGATAATGAGTCTTGCGGATGGGTAGTGTGACAAGCGGTATTACGTCATGCTACACCATGTCGATTACTCATACCCTACGACTGAAAATGTGAATCTCGTGATCATGGACAATCTTAAGTATTTTTATCACTATATTAACGTATATCATGATGAGGTTCGTAGTGAGGTTGTGGCTAGTGCCCTGCGTGAGTTTTTAACAGACTTTAGAGACGAGTATCGTTTGATGGGCAGAAAGGAAAAATATGAGCATATGTTCCTCTCAAATAGTGCGCCGGAGTGTGAAGATGTTTAGTAAAACATAAAATGTGCCTAGTTCTTATCCTGAGGTAAACTGTCTGGTGCGTAGGCTGGTAGTGATGAAATTAATTCTTGTACCGGAAAAACAAATATGTACAACAATTCGGTACGACTCGCGGATCATACGAGTTCGAACAACCCCATTCACGTATCATCGAGTCAGCCGCCCGTCGAACCGTTCCTGCCTACCTGCGTGCCTCACACGGCTCATATTTATCTCAGAGCTTCAGCCGAGTGGACGTGCGCTCCTCGAATACGATGGAACTTCCTTTCAGCAGCATTCTCAACGCCTCGTACGATGTGTCCGTGACGAAATCGTTGCGCGTGTTCAGGCGTAAATCCGGTACCGTTAGCTATGTACTGGAAACGGAATGTAGACAAACAAACAAACGGGTTTATTTGTGTCGAGGAGATGAATAGAATCTTCGTGATAGTTGAGAAGTGGAGTGAAGATCGTTATAAAATACCTGCTAACGTAGGTACAAGAAGAGAGCAGATTAGTGACGCACCCTCATACGCCGTTGTATGTACGTTGTGTATAAATAACGATCGGCCGTGCATTGATATACGGCTGATGTGGAAGAATGCTTCTGATAATAACGCTCTTGTTCCTACGCGAAACCGTTTCATCCTCGACAGAATGTTTGAAATCGTCGGATTCCGCAAGCTGAAACCTATATTAGACGCGAGTGTTACGGATATGCTTTATTTTGATACAGTACTTGAATATGCATACACCGCTCTGCTTGATGGGTTTACCGAGTGTAGGGCTGGTGAGAATGGTCTAGTGCTGAACGTTTATTTAAAAAGTTTAGACTCTTTGAAATACCATGAACTTTGGTACAAAGCAATTGATCGGTACAAGGCTGAGCTCACCTACACCGTTCACCCTGAAGAACTATTTCTTTATATAACGCGCAGTTGTCGTAACGATTTAGAAGATTATTTCAATTGCCGCTATGTTGAGTGAGTTCACGATTGAAAAGCTCGACTCGGTAGAAATAAACCCTCGATTGGAAAAGCGTGCTTATAAACTTGTGTTTAATAATGTAGCTAACGATGAACTCTTTGTGCGTGCTTTTGATTGTATTCTAGACGTATTTAAAGATGATTTACCAACCGGTTGTAAAGTGGGAACAAAAATAGTACTGAACGATATGAAAGCCCTTCATATCGAATACAGACTTCCCTATACTTTAAGCGGGGAAATATTATTAAACCGCGTATACTGCATAATGCAGAGCAATAATGATGTAATTGTAAACTCGATTAAGTGCGAGTTTAGTATTTTGAAAAAAAAGTGAAATGTAATTATATATTTTGGGTGATATTTCTCCTGTACTGTTATGATTATATGCATATTTCTATTATTATTGAAATGTATATTTATTTGTATATATCTCCATCTCCATAATTGTGTGTGTGTATATATTTTTTTGATTATATGCATATTCCTCAATTATTATTGAAATGATATTTATTTTCTATATATTTATAATAAACAGAATGATGCAATGTTGTTTTACTTAATTCTAATTATAACATGTTACGCCTTCTAAACCTACTAGCGGAATTCTAAATGTATACAATGGTATCGCTAAAAAGTGGTATCTGGCTACTGAATACATGGCACGGAATCTTTTAATTGTTTAGTGAGACAACTCACCATAATAATGCTAAAAAGTGGTATCTGGCAACTCAAGCCATTTACGTCTTCTAAGCCAACTGGCTGATTATGAGTCTATAATAATGTATACAATGGTATCGCTAAAAAGTGGTGTCTGGCAATAATAATGCTAAAAAGTGGTATCTGGCAACTCAAGCCATTTACGTCTTCTAAGCCAACTGGCTGATTAGGAGTCTATAATAATGTATACAATGGTATCGCTAAAAAGTGGTATCTGGCAACTCAGTCTTCGATTAGAATTAAATATATAGCACAAACTGAATACATGGCGCTATCTGGCAACTCAAGCCATTTACGCCTTCTAAGCCAACTGGCTGATTAGGAGCCTATAAAACAACGCCTACTCGGCTGAAGTCTTAATATGCACTTGGCTCCTGCCAGGTGAACACCTCTCCTCCTTTCTCTCCCCCTTGTTTCTCTTGGGGGATAACGCCGCCTCCAAGTTTTCCTTGTTGCACCTGGAGCATCCCCACTTTGGGGGATTTTTTTTTTGCAACACCCCACCGCCCTTTTGCAACAACCCCCACCCCCCTTTGCAACATTACGTAATCACTTGCAACATTCTTGCACTCTCCCCTTTTTCGGCTATACTACTCACCTAACATTAAAACACCCATCAGAAGCGTTTAATAAACGAAAAAGAATTTGTACATCAAAATCGATTCATTACAGGAACTTTTTACCACAAAAATGTTACCTCATGAAAAAATCATGAGTAATTTTTACCAAAATTATTTGAAAGTTATTTCTAATATCTCATTTTTAACACGAGTGTTACCGCCACTCATAGAGCATCATCCCAATGCAGCTCCACGGCGATGGGCTTTGATAAGATAGGATGAAAAATCGAACAAAGATAAATTCAACTTATGCTATCAAAGTGGGAACAACTTTGCAAATACAGAAATTTGCAAAGCCCCATCGGTTTTTTTTTTTAATCATTGCATAAATCAAAATATACTTTTACAAGAAAAAAGGAATAAAGTTAATAAAATACAAAATATATAGCTTTCCAATATACAACTAAAAAGAAACAACATTAGAATGGTATATTACTTAGGCCTAACTAGTCTTGTCTTTTTGTCATATTGATTAATATTTTCTTTGAAACAACAGGGATCATACGCCTGATTTCTTCAACAACCTGTAGAAGTTCCTGAATTTCATTCTCATCTTGCATGTGCCATAGAAATCTTGCATCAATTTAACTTCCTGCTCCGCCGTATCATTAACAACTTTTGGAAAAGAAATTATATTCTTCATCCTTATATAATCTTCATCAATTTCCCACATAAGAACAGGCTTTTTAAGCCAGTCGCCTGTTGAGTCTAGTTGGCGAAAGAAAAACGAAGACTTGGAACCAATAAGTCGGTGGAGCTTAACATTCTGTTTCAAAATGGGGAAGAAGGTTGGCCTATATGAAAGTCTTTAGGATGGACAGAATATAATAGTTCTTTTGCCATCATGCTCTTATCTTCATTGATCAAAGAACCAAAGAGAGCCATTGTTTGGGCCAATGAAGGGTGCTATTCGTGGAAGGAAGTTTCAGAGTGACGATGAGGTTGTTCAGGAGGTTAAGAGGTGGCTCCAGCGGAACCCAGCGGATTTTTACCAGCAAGGTGTAAAGGCTCTTGTTTCGAGGTGGAGGAAAGCCGTAGAAAAGGATGGAGACTCTGTGGAAAAATAAAAACTTGTAAAAAAGGTATGTAACTACTTGTAAACAAAATTTCTGGAACTTACAAGGAAACTTGGAAAGAGAACAAAAGGTGGGGCATGATACATTGAGTGGCCCTCGTACATTACAACTAAAACAAATGTTCAAATTGATGGCTTGTGGGACCTTTTTTTGTTGCAGGTAGAATAACACGCAATGGGGGGAGCAGCCGTCCCCCTTTTAACTCGGGGTGGTTGGATGTAGGTAGCGGTGTCCCACAGGGTTCAGTGTTATGCCCATTGCTATTCGTAATTTACATTAACGACATAGATGTAGGATTGACTAGTAACGTGTCAAAATTCGCGGACGATACTAAAATAGGCGGTAAGGTTGTTAACGAGGACGATAGAAATAGGCTCCAAGACGATGTAAATAGGATTATGGAGTGGACGGATAAGTGGCAGATGCAATTTAACGTAGACAAATGTAAAGTTTTGCATGTAGGTTCTCGTAACAATAATTACACGTACACGATGGATGATAGAGAGTTAGCGAGCGTTGACGAGGAAGTAGATTTAGGCGTACGCGTATCTAAGGATTTAAAAGTTAGGAGCCAGTGCCTGGAGTCTTGCGCAAAAGCTAATAGGATGTTAGGCTTCATAGCGCGTAATTTCGAATTTAAATCGACGGATATTATATTGCCCCTTTACAAGTCCCGAGTCAGGCTTCATTTAGAATATGCCGTTCAGTTTTGGTGCCCGTATTTGCGCGAGGATATTGATAGGTTAGAAAGGGTTCAGCGTCGTGCCACGAAACTAATTCCGTCATTGCGCAACAAGCCTTATGAAGATAGGATAAAAGAGTTAGACTTGCATTCACTCGAAACTAGGAGATTAAAGGGGGAGCTTATTGAAGTTTTCAAAATCGTTAATAACATCGATAACGTAAATTTTGACAAACTGTTCACTTTCGATAATAGCAATACTCGTAATAACGGATTTAAGTTGCATGGCAGACGTTTCATTACTAATATCGCTAAAAACTTCTTTACGTTTAAAGTAATTGATAAATGGAATAATCTTCCCGCGTCAGTCGTTCATTCTACCAGCGTTAATATGTTTAAGAACCGTTTAGATAGGCATTTTAAAAATATTAACGTTGTTTAAAATAAAAAACAATTAGTAACAGGAGCTCTGGGGGTGGTGGTCGAGGATGTGTCTGTTGACGATTAATGCCAGCTTGTGACATGCCAGCGTGTGATGCCAGCAATTAAAAAAAAAAAAAATTAGACTAACATGAACGTAGATGTAGCTCGTAGAGTAAACTAACCCACTTTTTGTTTAACTTTACCTACTTTTTATTTTTTCTTATCCTCTCCTTACTTGCATGTCTGTAACTCTCTTTACTTGCATGTCTGTAGTTTGCATGGTATGACTGTGAGTTAAGTCTGTGTTTGCATGGTTTGTAAGTGTTCTTATTTTACTTCTTTTCATCTTTCACCCCTTTCCTATTCTCTCCGACTATTTTTCTGACTTGTCGGCAGTGGCCGGCGGATGATGATGATGGTGAGTCTTTTTTCTCTTTTTCTGAATAAATGTTAACCCATGAGTGATAGGTGTTCCTACTTACTTAACCCCTTATTCTCTTCTCTTAACCCCCTACTCTTTCCTTTCTCTCGGGCTAACCTTAGAGTGGATCTTAGGGTCTTTGTTAGCCTTAGCTTCTGTAGATCTGTAGATTGGTGTAAGTTCCTCAGTTAGGTATCAATAAATGACCTTTAAAAGTACTTAAAGCTGTTTCAGCGATATCACTGTCTATTTTCTTGTAGCGAACCATTTCCCTGTAAAAGTCGAGATCATTTACAGGGGCATCAACTGCGTTTGTGCACGAAAGCCAATACTTTCCATAGAAAACTGTCGTAAAGATACACGTCCTTTCAAGCTTATAAATGGTCATTGAGTCAAACCCAACTTGATTGCAGAAAGCATACATTTTATGTATATAAAGTATAGCTGCCATCCATCTTGCGTGATGAAATGTCCCAGGCTTCATCCAGTGCGTTCCTCGTGAAGGGACTACGTCAAGAATCAGAAGTGTTGTTTCAGCAACTTCCCTATAGTTATCTCGGGGAAGACTCCTTTTATTGTTAAAGACATCTTTCATATATTTGATGTTTTCCTCTTTTAAATTCCGCAGATATCGATCTTTTATTTCAAGATGCTTGTGAGGTTGTTTGTTGTCAATATTCTTCCAATCGTTTTCTTTGAATTTCTTGAAATCTTCATTTACTGGAGAAGTCGTCTTACCAAATATTTTCAAATAGACAGCCGATAAAATTCTCAGCAATGTGATGATGACAGGGCATCCAAACCAATTTTTTCCCGAGTAGGTCTTCTACTTTTATGCAAGCTCCTTTTACCCAGCCAGAATTGGAAGCAGTGGTATCAAAAACCATGCTATACACATTATTCTCCAATCTCCAGCTAAACATAGACTCTACAACTGCTGATGCTTGTGTCAGTCCTGTTGTATTTTCGATTTTCGGCACGGAGAGTAACTTTTCTGCATCCCTACCTCCAGTAACAAGAATCGCCAATCTCTCTTCTTTCTCATTTGATAGATCACCAATCATTTTGCTGTCCCAGTGAATCAAAACATATTCAGGAGCAATAAATTCCTCTCTGATGGATTCTGCCTTTCTTTTCCTTGTTGTTTTAGCTGCTCGACCTGCCGTACTTTTTGAAATACTCATTTCTGCAATATTTTTCCCACACTCTGCTGCAACTACTGAAGCAAAGCCATTGCGTTGTCGTAATGAAAGGCCTAGGCGATCTACTGTATTTGATATTAGGTTTGACTTAAGCACGTTTACAGCCTTCTTTGATGGACCTGGCTTGGGAGAGAAGTCTTCATCTGCCGCGTCATCTCCTGAATCACTATCAAATGTATCTTCGCGCTCTTCACCCTTACCTTTTTTCCCTAAAGATTGGCGTTGTTCTTCTTTCATTGTTCAATTTTTCTCTTCACGAATCCTGGCCTGTTTTCTGAACACCTTTGCAACGTATCCTTTGTCAATTGGACCCAAACAGTATTTCCTCTCACCTCGCTGATCTTCTAAAAATGCGATATCTTCAGTCTTCTGATCTGTAGATTTCATTGAATCCTTTCGAATTTCTTCAACAGCATTTTGGGTCGAAATGTCGAATAATTTATTCATATAATCCAAGAAATTTTACTTTTCACACTCATATTTTTTTCTATTTCTATGTTTAATCAAGTTATGTTTATTTATTAAATCAAGTATCATTATTCTTGGTGATTTATGTTTAGCAATGTCTTTCGAGGGAATGCCTGCCTTATTCCAAATACATCTAACTTTTCGTTAAACAATTTTTATATTTTCCTCCTTTGAGACATTTCTCTGATTGATTTGTTGTCTTCTCAGAAAGAAAAAATATCTTGTGACATCACCATTTGTTGGAAGCATGCAGCCTTCTTCAGTATGTATATCATATTTGAGTTTACCTAATATTGAATCATAAGTTGTTATATCTTTTCTGAGCACTGGCTTACTACTAGCCATATCTAAAATACTGTTGTGAGCCTACAAACACACAGCACTTCTACAGGACAACAACTGACAACACAAACACTGTGTTGAGCAGAAACGCCACGAGAGGGCAGTATCATACCAGTACTATGTTATCTCCGCAAATTTTTTTTCATAAAACTGAAAAATATAAATTTAATATATATTACCTAAATTATTAACAATACTGCATAAAACTACATAAATAAAAATATATAATAAATAATAATTTATTGGAAATATAGAGTAAATAAACATAGGGAGCCTACCTAAAAATATTTACCCTTAATTTCGACTTACTATAATGAAAGAATATTAATTATAAGTACTTATTCATTTATTAAACACTTTTGATGGATCTTAATGTTAGGTGCATGAATGTAGCTAGCATTTTGTACCAAATATGTAGGTGTTGTATAAATAATTGGCTCCTCAGTGTCAAATGTACTCCCCAAAATGCCAATTTTTGCATTCCGAGAGCGCAAAATATTTCGAGGGGGGTGGGGGGACCCCTAAATTTCAGAAAAAGATTTTCTTTTGATATGGTTGTATTCAGTGGACCAGTTCTAACAAGAAAAAAAGTATGGACATTGACATTTTTAAAAAAAGTGAAAAATGGGACACCCTAAATCATTTATATATATATTAGTGGTGGACCGGATGTCAGTTTTTCAACATCTGCGGATGCGGATGCGGATTTTTTATTTCAATATCCGCGGATGCGGATATTTAGTTAATCTATCAATATAATATAGAATTATGAATATATGACATAATTTTTCAAATTTCGTGATATTACTATTATGGCAGGCAATGCACAAGAATTAAATTTAATATTAATGTTTTCATTATGATAAAAATAATAACTTTCTCAAGAGTTTCAGCCACAGAAAATTCAATGAAACAAGTTTCATTCAATTTTCTGTATTATCATTAATAATTAATACTTTACAAGAAATGTGCATGACTGGGCCTTATAAGCTACTTTATAAGCTAATTTAATTGTAAATTGCATAATTTATTAGAGGTAATATCCGCATAACATCCGCAGTCAGAAGTGCGGATGCGGATGCTAAAAATGACGCGGATATCCGGTCCACCACTAATATATATATATATATATATATATATATATATATATATATACATACAAGGTGTCCAAAAAGTCAGTTTACCGAGAAAAATGTTTTCTCCTGATGATTATTCTGAACATAATGACAATTTTTTTAGCAGCAAAAAGCCAGCATGTCTTCAGGACCTTAAAGACTACATTTGTGAAGAATTCCAGCTCTTAAGCAATGATGAGGAACTATGTAAAGCAATTTGCAGGTCAACCGTTGACAGATACAAGATGTGCATCGAACAACATGGACGACATTTTGAACAGTTATTGTAACCAGAACTATTCTCATGTTTTGTAAATATGTTTCAGAAAATTTTTTTCTTTGTTTTCTTATATTTTGTAAATATATTTATGAAACAAGTATTTTTCTTTGTAGTAAACTCACTTTAGAAGAACATTTTCTTCGGTAAACTGACTTTTGGGACACCCGGTATATCGAAATTAAGCTACATTGGGTCTGGGTAGTAGTTGGACGGGAGACCGTCCTCCTTGTCCAGATTATGTAGTGACCCGTGGTTCGGATCCCACGTAAAGCTGTAAGTCCCCTCCGTCATATGACATTAGATGTTGCGAAGGAGGTTAAACAACTCCAATAAAAAAAAAAATATATATATATATATATATAAAGTTGTAACATATATTCTGCTCGATTTTTTAGTTCATTCAGAACAAAAATTAAAGGACTTATAAGGACAAATTTGCTCGAATTTTTAGTCATTCACAACAAAAATTAAATGACATGATGACAAATTAATCATCAATATAATTCCCTTCTTTTTCTACAACCTCCTCCCACCTGTAGAAAAGGTTTTTATGCCACGTTCAAAGAAATTCCTTGGTTTCGAGTTAAAAAAAGCGATCACTTCGTTTTTGATAGGCTTCCCTGGATTGCAACTTTTGTCCATCTAGGTGGTGTTGCAGACTTCTGAATAAATGGTAGTCTGAAGGTGCGATGTCCGGAGAATAAGGTGGATGAGGCATTTTTTCCCAACCAAATGCCTCCAATTGGGCAGTGGTGATTCGAGCAGTGTGAGGGTGCGCGTTATCCTGGTGGAATAGAACACCTCTGCGATTAATTAATGCAGGACGTTTTTCTTGTAATGCCATCTTCAACCGTTGGAGTTGTTGGCAGTAGACTTCAACTGTGATTATTTGGTTATCTGGTAGAAGCTCAAAATGAATAATTCCTTGCATATCCCACCAAACGCATACCAAAATTTTCTTTGGATGGGGTCCATTCCTTGGCTGAGGTTCAGGCTTTGTTTCACGGCTAAGCCACTGATGTCGACGCTTAATATTGTTATAGAGAACCCATTTCTCATCCCCAGTGACGATCCGATTCAAAAACGGTGCCTGCAGTTGCTGAGAATGCAGTGATGTGCAAATATCGATTCGATGTTGAAGATTCGCTTGTGACAAATCATGCGGAACCCATTTTCCAACCTTCACTACTTTTCCTAACAGAACAGCTTCAAATCGTGGCCGGTCGATTCGCCGACGGACGTTTTGCCGACAGACATTTTGCCGACGGACGTTTCGCCGAACGGACGATTCGCCGACGGCTGTTTCGCCGAACGGACGATTCGCCGAACGGACGATTCGCCGAATGGACTGTCATTAATATTTCTATGACAAAATACACACTTGCCTATCTTAACCTGGACACTCAATTCAGAAGACAAGAGTGTTTTAGCACTTGATGAACTTATTTTTATATTATATTACATTTCATTTGGAAGACATGAACCCACTTGGGTGAAGGGGTCTGTCAAGTTTATTCAAGGTTATTCAGTTGAACTCTAAATCTAAATTCCATAACTCTTTATTCGGAATAGGGACCCCAGACTTCTTTAGTTAGGCTTATAAGGCTAACTAACGAAAATATCACAACCTAACCTAACCAATCGTTAGGTTACCTGTACGCCCTTGACGATTGGTTAGGTTAGGTCATGATATTTTCGTTAGTTAGCCTTATAAAGCTAACTAAAGAAGGCTGGGGCCCCTATTCTTCAATAGCTCCGAATAAAGAGTTATGGGATTTAGATTTGGAGTTCACCTGAATAACCTTGAATAAACTTGACAGACCCCTTCACCCAAGTGGGTTCATGTCTTCCAAATGAAATGTAATATAATATAAAAATAAGTTCATCAAGTGCTAAAACACTCTTGTCTTTTGAATTGAGTGTCCAGGTTAAGATAGGCAACGTGTGTATTTTGTCATAGAAATATTAATGACAGTCCATTCGGCGAATCGTCCGTCCGGCGAATCGTCCGTTCGGCGAAACAGCCGTCGGCGAATCGTCCGTTCGGCGAAACGTCCGTCGGCAAAATGTGTCTGTTGGCAAAACGTCCGTCGGCGAATCGACCGGGTACCGCTTCAAATGACGAAGAATGTCATATGGCTAACGCCGAGTTGCAGGCCAAGTTCTCTTACAGTTACCGTTGGGTTTCCCTCCACTGTTGCTTTCAGCAACTCTTCATCAAACTCATTTGGTCGTCCTGTTCGTTGATAATCTTTCAGACTGAATTCTCCATTTCTGAACTTCTCAAACCAACTCCTACACATCCATTCGCTCACAACATCATTTCCATAAACTCTTTGAATGTTTTTGCGGATTCACTAGCGTTAGATCCATTATGGAACTCATACAGCATCACATGTCGAATATGCTCTTTCGTGGGTTCCATGTTTTTTTCAATTACTGTAATATCGTAGGGGTAGCGTTGTAACTGTATGAAAAACACCAGAGAAAATATTCATTAGCCTAATCCTACACTAGCCTAAGTCATTCTGTATCGTGATAAAACCTGTGCGAAACTGTCGCCGCGTGTATTTTGCAACATTTCTAAAACTATTTCACATTATCTTGAGGTTATTCTATTATCTATCGTCCGTTTTCTAATCGAGCAGAATTTATGTTACAACCTGATATATACGAGGTATGTTCAAAAAGTATCCGGAATGATGCAATTAGAGACAGAGTATGGAACTTACATGGATTGGGACTTAATCTCCCTCAAAGTACGCTCCTTCTGAAGCCACACACTTTGCCCAACGATCCTGCCACTGGTGAAAACATTTTTCGAAAGCACCTTTCGGAATAGCCAAAAACTGCTCCGTCGAATTTCTTTTAATGGTCTCAACATCATCGAATCGATGTTCCTTCAGGGTTTGTTTGAGCTTCCGAAATAAAAAGAAGTCGCATGGAGCCAAATCCGGTGAATATGGAGGCTGGTGTACTTATTGAGGGTAGCGTTTTTCACCAAAAATTGCTGGACAAGTTGCGACGAGTGAGATGGCGCGTTATCGTCCAGACCACAGATCACTTTCGATGGCAGTTCTTCTATCTTTAAACCGGAGGAACCAAGCAAAACCATGTGTACGGCCCATAGTAGCATCACCCTATGCTATTTTGAGTAAATCAAAAGTTTCACTAGCCGTTTTCCCAATTTTAAAACAATATTTAATACAAACACGTTGCTCGGTACTCTCTGACATCTTAAGGAATCGACGCGAAACAAAACACGGTTAACTTTATTGACTCACCTCAGTGGACTGACGCCATACAATGAAGTGCAACCCTATCAGTGAACTTGTCTCGACATGCAGAGACATGCTCCAAGCGTGACCGTGTTCTAAAAGTGAACGGATACTTTTTGAACAGTCCTCTTATATGTATATATATATATGTATGTGTGTGTGTGTGTGTGTGTGTGTGTGTATATATACTGTATATATACAGTGGCGCTCATAAGTACTCGTACAGAGAAATATTTCAATTATATTCGTCTCCAAAAAAATGCCCCTGTTTTCATTTACCGGTTATTTTACAATATATGTATGTTTTATTATTGAGGTTTCTCTTCAGAAAGGTAACAGAGTGGAGTTTTAATTCCGATCATACCTCTATGCATATACCGATACATTTCTAATCTTTCATTACTTAATAACTAATATTGTATCGGGTGGCCCAAAAAAAATGGCACCAATTTTGAGAAGTGATATCTCAATAACCATTGCAGCTAGGGACTTAAAAAAACAACCAAATGAAAGATAATTCTTTTCTCTTTAAATACGTATTCTATGGCTTGATGGTTATAAGCCCATATAATGCCCGAAATTGGCTTCCAAAACAAATATTAAAAAAAAAGTTGCGCATTTATATTTATTCCTTGATCCTAATTTTAAATGAAATTTTTCTATTCTAGACCCCTCAAGATGGGATTGAGAGAATCTGATAAGAACATTATACAAGCACTACGTGAAGAAAAAGGATATTCATTAAACAGAATCCTTTACGAATTTCCAAATAGAAATTGGAAAAAAAAAACTGTGGCACATTTTTCACAAAAACTTAAAGAAACCGGCAGCAGTCAACGGCGTCTGGGAAGTGGTCGACCAGAAACTATTAGAACGCCAGAAAACATTGAAAAAGTAAATGAAATGGTTTTAAGTCAAGAGGAACAACCGGGAACAAGTAAAAGTGAACGTGAAGTTGCGAAAGAAACCGGGATTTCACGTTCATCAGTACAGCGAATAATTCGCTGTACTGATGAACGTGAAATCCCGGTTGTTCCTCTTGACTTAAAACCATTTCATTTACTTTTTCAATGTTTTCTGGCGTTCTAATAGTTTCTGGTCGACCACTTCCCGGACGCCGTTGACTGCTGCCGGTTTCTTTAAGTTTTTGTAAAAAATGTGCCACAGTTCTTTTTTTCCAATTTCTATTTGGAAATTCGTAAAGGATTATGTTTAATGAATATCCTTTTTCTTCACGTAGTGCTTGTATAATGTTCTTATCAGATTCTCTCAATCCCATCTTGAGGGGTCTGGAATAGAAAAATTTCATTTAAAATTAGGATCAAGGAATAAATATAAATGCGCAACTTTTTTTTGTATATTTTATTTGGAAGCCAATTTTGGCATTATATGGGCTTATAACCATCAAGCCATAGAATAAATATTTAAAGAGAAAAGAATTATCTTTCATTTGGTTGTTTTTTTAAGTCCCTAGCTGCAATGGTTATTGAGATATCACTTCTCAAAATTGGTGCCATTTTTTTTGGGCCACCCGGTATATTAAAACCGTTCTTTCACCATTTCATACTTCAGCAATAACTTTTCCTAATTTTTGTAGAAATTAGGAAAAGACGATACCTCTACCAATAGATTGCGCCTATAAGTCTTAGTAAGGCCATAGAAGGCCTTACCAGGCTATAGTCTTTAAGAAAAGCTACGTCTTCACTAAGCCTCCTTAAGGACACGGTCTACACGGAACAATATGGCTGAACCGGCGATGCCGTGTTTGCAGCTGGAACAGAAAATCAAGTTCGTTGAGTGGTTTCATGTGACAAATTCTGTGGTGCAAGTGCACAGAAACTTTTTTGGAGAATATGAATACAGAGAGCCACCCGATAGGAAGATAATATCGCAAATTGTTAAAACATTTCAAACAAAAGGAAATGAAAGCGATCAACAAACGAGTAATAGTGGCAGGCGGCGATCCACAACAACTATGAAACACGTAAATATGGTTATTAAAATTATTGTGCACAGTCTGCAGAAGTCAACTTGATGTTTGTCAGCAGAAGTAGGTATTTCACGAACATCTGTGCATCGTATACTTCGTACCAAATTAAACTTTTTTCTGTACAAAAATTCATTCACAAGTTTCACCAGAAAAAGCGATACAAAAAAAAAACGAGAATATTGATAGGGAAATACTACAAGCCCTAATTAAATGTCATTTAGAGATAGAAGAGGAAGATGCAGTAGAAGTAACAAATGAAAACCCAAAAGACTTCTATAACTTTGCGAAAAGAAAAACAAGAACACGCGCCACTATCGGGCCGTTAAAGAAAGGAAATAATGAACTAACCGACGATTTAAAAGAAACATCTGAAATATTGAGAGCTCTGTGTGAATCAGTCTTCAGTACCTCAAAAAGTGACAAAGAGGTACTTGACAGAAATGCCCTTTTTGAAGAGAAATAACAGAGAGAGAGTATAATTGACTTCACCCCAGAGGATATCCCACGAATTATAGGTCAAGTGAAATCACATTCAGCTGCAAGTCTGGACAAATGAAACGCCTTGTTTGTTAAAAACTATAAGAATGAAATAGCTACACCCCTGTATTGAATATAGAGATCTTTGGACACAGGGGAAATAACGAACATCCTGAAAAGAGCGAACATTGTCCCTATATATAAAGGAGGGGGGATAGATCTCAAGCAAATAACTACAGACCAATGTCACTGACATTCTATCTCCCCAAAATATTTGAGAGAATAGAGAGGGAGAAAATCTATGAGATTTTGGAGACAGAAAAGATTCAGTGAGAACCAGCACGGATTCCGATCAGGAAGATCGTGTTTATCACATCTAATAGAGCTCTATAACAATATCATAGACGCACATGAAAGCAATGAAAACTACGATGTCATATACACGGATTTTACTAAAGCATTTGACAAGTGTGATCATGGTATAAAATACATAAAATAAAAGATATGGGAATAACAGGCGAAGTGGGAAAATGGATCCACAATTTCCTGAAAGAATGTCGACAGGTCGAAAAATCCAAGGCATATTATCATCAAAATCGAAAGTACGCAACTCAGTACCACAAGGAACAGTATTAGCTCCACTCATATTCATTATTCTGCTGACAGACAAAGACAATGAAGTAACCAACAATAATACAGTAAAGTCCTTTGTTGACGATACAAAATCAGCAAAAATATTAGAAATGCAGAAGAGGTGGAGGCCTAACAGAGGGAAACAAACAGAATATACAAATGGTCAGAAGACAATTACATGAAATTTAACATCGAGAAATTTCAGCTCTTGAGATATGGAAGAAATTAGAAACTAAAATAGACAGTATTATATGCCTCAGATAGACGGGAAGTTAGTAGTATAGCCGCAAAAGGGGAGAGTGCAAGAATGTTGCAAGTGATGACGTAATGTTGCAAAGGGGGTGGGGGTTGTTGCAAAAGGGGGTGAGGGTTGTTGCAAAGGGGGGTGGGGTTGCAAAAAAAAATTAAAAAAAAAGACAAAAAGAAAAAAATTCCCCCAAAGGGGGGGTGCTGCAGGTGCAACAAAGAAAACTTGGAGGCGGCGTTATCCCCCAAGAGAAAGGAGAGAAAGGAGGAGGAGAGGTGTTCACCTGGCAGGAGCCAAGTGCACATTAAGACTTAAGCCGAGTAGGCGTTGTTTTATAGGCTCCTAATCAGCCAGTTGGCGTAAATGGCTTGAGTTGCCAGATAGCGCCATGTATTCTCTAATCGAAGAGTGAGTTGCCACATACCATTGTATACATTATTATAGACTCCTAATCAGCCAGTTGGCTGTAAATGGCTTGACTTGCCAGATACCGCAATACCATTGTATACATTATTATAGACTCCTAATCAGCCAGTTGGCTGTAAATGGCTTGAGTTGCCAGATACCTCTTTTTAGCAGTATTATTGTATACATTATTATATACGCCTAATCAGCCAGTTGGCTGTAAATGGCTTGAGTTGCCAGATAGCGCCATGTATTCTCTAATCGAAGACTGAGTTGCCAGATACCATTGTATACATTATTATAGACTCCTAATCAGCCAGTTGGCTGTAAATGGCTTGAGTTGCTAGATAGCGCCATGTATTCTCTATTCGAAGACTGAGTTGCTAGATACCACTTTTTAGCATTATTATAGACTCCTAATCAGCCAGTTGGCTTAGAAGGCTTAAATGTTGCCAGATACCGCAATACCGTTGTATACATTATTATATTTCTTAAAAGAATACCGGTAGTAGGTTTAGAAGGCGTAACAATTAAGTAAAACAACATTGCATCATTCTGTTTATTATAAATATATAGAAAATAAATATACATTTCAATTGAGGAATATGCATATAACAGTACAGGAAATATATACACACAATTATGGATATATATAAAATAAAATATACATTTCAAATAGAGAAATATACACTTCAATAGAAATATGTACATAACAGTACAGGAGAAATATCACGCAAAATATATATATAAACACAAATCAATAGAAATATGCGTATAATCAGTACAGGAGAAATGTCAAGCAAAATATATAAATACAATTCACTTTTTTTTCAAAATACTAAACTCGGTCTTAATCGAGTTTACAATTACATCATTATTGCTCTGCATTACGCAGTATATGCGGCTTAATAATATTTCACCGCTTAAAGTATAGGGAAACCTGTACTCGATATGAAGGGCTATCATATCGTTCAGTACTATTTTGTTCCCACTTTACAACCGGTTGGTAAGTCATCTTTAAATACGTCTAGAATACAATCAAAAGCACGCACAAAGAGTTCATCGTTAGCTACATTATTAAACACAAGTTTATAACATGCTTTTCCAATCGAGGGTTTATTTCTACCGACTCGAGCTTTTCAATCGTGAACTCACTCAACATAGCGGCAATTGAAATAATCTTCTAAATCGTTACGACAACTGCGCGTTATATAAAGAAATAGTTCTTCAGGGTGAACGGTGTAGGTGAGCTCAGCCTTGTACCGATCAATTGCTTTGTACCAAAGTTCATGGTATTTCAAAGAGTCTAAACTTTTTAAATAAACGTCCAGCTCTAGACCATTCTCACCAGCCCTACACTCGGTAAACCCATCGAGCAGAGCGGTGTAGGCGTATTCAAGTACTGTATCAAAATAAAGCATGTCCGTAACACGCGCGTCTAATATAGGTTTCAGTTTACGGAATCCGACGATTTCAAACATTCTGTCGAGGATGAAACGGTTTCGCGTAGGAACAAGAGCGTTATTATCAGAAGCATTCTTCCACATCAGCCGTATATCAATGCACGGCCGATCGTTATTTATACACAACGTACATACAACGGCGTATGAGGGTGCGTCACTAATCTGCCCTCTTCTTGTACCTACGTTAACAGGTATTTTATAACGATCTTCACTCCACTTCTCAACTATCACAAAGATTCTATTCATCTCCTCGATACTTAAATAAACCCGTTTGTTTGTCGGTCTACATTCCGTTTCCAGTACATAGCTAATGGTACCGGAATTACGCCTGAACACGCGCAACGATTTCGTCACGGACACATCGTTCGAGGCGTTGAGAATGCTGCTGAAAGGAAGTTCCATCGTATTCGAGGAGCGCACGTCCACTCGGCTTAAGCTCTGAGATAACTATGAGCCGTGTGAGGCACGCAGGTAGGCAGGAATGGTTCGACGGGCGGCTGACTCGATGATACATGAATGGGCTTGTTCGTATGACCGCGAGTCGAATTGTTGTACATATTTCGGTACAAGAATATCACTACCAGCCTACGCACCAGACAGTTTGGGTAAGAACTAGGAACATTTTATGTTTTACTAAACATCTCCACACTCCGGCGCACTATTTGAGAGGAACATATGTTCATATTTTTCCTTTCTGCCCATCAAACGATACTCGTCTCTAAACTCTGTTAAAAATTCACGCAGGGCACTAGCCACAACCTCACTACGAACCTCATCATGATATACGTTAATATAGTGATAAAAATACTTAAGATTGTCCATGATCACGAGATTCACATTTTCAGTCGGAGGGTATGAGTAATCGACATGGTGTAGCATGACGTAATACCGCTTGTCACACCACCCATCAGCAAGACTCATTATCCATACCTGCTGCTTCTCTTCTGCACGCGTTGTTTCTTTTACTTCACGGTGTATGTGAGACTTTATAAAGTTTAGCTCTGCAGTATACTTCAGCACATCGTCTGTGCAACGAAAGCCTTCAACGGTCTCACCAGAACATCCGTAGAGTATTTGTACATCTTGGAACTTCGCACAATCCAATGTGTTTTTAAAAGAGGCATAGGAGGGAGGAATAGGAAGTTTTTCGGTATCCACCACATCCTGGCACTTTACTGAATACCATTTCGTAAACGTTGTACAAGCAATATTAAAGGTAGCCATTTGAATACACGTCTGATCTGAATACACGTCTGATCTCTCGGGCTTACTGCGGTCGACTGACCACGCAGAGACTCCCAGATAGTAGCATGACTCACGGTCTTACAGTGGGCGGAGCTTAGAACTTTCACCTACACACACACACACACACACACACACACACACACAAAGGGGAAAGTGAAACGCTATTTGAAACATGATTTATTTAACAAACGAGATATTCAAGTTATATATATTTACAAATACGATTTAATAAACGAGATAGTCAAGTTATATATATATATATATTTACAAATAGATACGATTATATACAAGACGTGTGAGTTAGAAGCATCATTGGTATCCAAAGGGTACGGTATCATAGGTACCAGGTAACTGGTAACGTTTCCTATAGGTGTTATGGCACACCATCGTACCACTAAGTTCCTTCATGCCCCCCAGCTTCTGCGCCCGAAAATTGTGGGTGCCTACAATTAGTTGGGGGGGTTGTTCATCATCGTCCAAACATACTAGATCCTTCAACGACTCAAAGTTAACAACCTCCCGATTCGCATGGTTGAGCGTAATACCCTTTGCCTTCACGATATATTTCATTTCTTCCCCCACCCTGACCCGTACCACATAAGTCTTAGGTCCTTTTGAGGCAAAAGAGTCGGCGTATGCGTTGTCCCCATACTCATCCTTGATCTCATCAGTGAGCTCGCCGAGGAACTCCCCAATAGTGGGCATATATTCACCCTCCCTCTCTGTGAATATCACGCTATCTGTATCGGCATACAATACTCTCCGCCCAAGAGAATGCAATAGACCCCAAAGTTTTACACGGGCGTAGGCTGTTGTGAAGCTGGCCACAGGTATGTTTGTAACCCTTGAGGTATCTGTGGCAAATTCAGTGTTGTTGTACTTTATTACGTAAGTATTACCTACATTTACGATCTCCATGACCTCTTTATCAGGGGCATTGGCATAATCCCAGACATCGCTATAACTTTGTGCCAAATGAATGCTCCCTCTGCCGGTATTCTGCGCAAATTTTCCCCATAGACTGTTTAGACACAACTTTGCACTAAAGCGCTTGCCAGGATCCTTTACAATTTGGACACGATCAAGTTGTATACCTTCGCGTTCGCGGTAACGTTGAATATAGGCAGACTTTTCATCTTCGGTATCAACTCCTCGCGGATACCCTGATGCCTCAACCTTATCCTTCAAAAAGGTGTTTATATATGGTGTGAAAAGGTTGGGTAGCTTCTGAAACCTCTACACCTCATGTATCTTCAGTATTCTATAACCATGGCGCACGGCTAGGGCCAACTCAGGACTTGTATATACGCCTCTGATCTTACGCTGGTGGGGTATATGGTTACATTCGCCGTTATCCTCTTCCGCGCACTTCACGCACAGGGGAAACATGAGCTTGTCGTCGATAACGACAGGTAAGATCGGCATCCATAAATTGCGTGGGGGGAGTACGTCTACGAAGGAGAGCCCAAAGTAACGATCATTCAAATTTTTTGAAAATTCAATTGATGGAGGGTAGGCTAGGTCCCACCAGTTTCTCAGGAGCGCCCACGGGTACGATTGCTCTTCATCACGTACGGGTATAAATAACAGAAATCGTAGTAATGGAGCTTCACCCCTCCGTAGGTGGAAAGTATAGTCTGAAAGGATTTGTACGTCCTCCAAACAAGCTATCACCATATTTGAGAGGATCCAGCACCATTGAACGCTTGATCGTTTTTATTCCTCACGGTACACCTCGTCTGTCTCCATCCGTGCATCATATTCATGCTCCCACAAGACTTTGTGAGTGAACTGTGATCCTATAAGTTGATCGCGGGTGCGGGTCGATGCAAGACAGTCGGCAGGAGACCTACCGTGGATATCTCCGGTGATTCGCGCACTCAGGACGGGGACATCCATGCCACCAGCAACCGTTAAAGGAGTACACAGTCTTCACACCAGTGACACGGTTTTCACTTAACCCATCAACCCAAAAAACACGTCCATTAATCTTAATGGGTACTTCACCCGTGTTGCGGCGTGCTTTATGTATACACCTGTCTGTTGCTGTAGGTGTATGAGCCAGTAAATAGCCTTGTGCCCGTAACTGCGTGGATTTGTTTCGGTGAATAATGGCTAAGGTGTCTTTCGGCATGAAGTTATTCTTGAACACCGTAAAACATAATGATGCATGGTGGTTGCGACTTGCAGTGGATCGCATTTGAAAACGGGCTATGTACATCCTTCTAAAGGCCTGGAAAAACATACTCTAAGCACGCGCACATCATTCACGCAATAACGCTCACATTCATCAGCTATATTATAAGGTTACTTTCATTAAAACTGTCGTAGTATCGATCAAAGTCTTCACGTTCATCATACAGTCAAAATAATGTTTGGGGGGTGGTGGGCCTACGTAGTTTAAAAGTCTCGCTTGTGAGGAAAGTGTAAGGGAAGTATCCTTTGGAAACTTCATGCCTACTCCCATCACCTTGGTAGCTTTGCTAATTTACAAGGTGTGAATAATAAAGTATCTTTAAATTGTACATTGCCTCTTATCTGCCTCTCTATTAATTTGTTGCCTCTTTTCAATGGATCACCTGTAAATATCTCAGAGGGATTCGTGTTCAAGCAACTCCTTATAAAGGAACTGCTTGTCAAACTTTGCCCCGTTATGGGCGAGAATATACACATTCATTTTTTTGAACTTGTCGGCTAACTTGACATATAGGTCACAAATAGTTTCACAGGACTATCGCTGACATTCGTTTTAAAAAAACGTTTGTCCGTTTACCACATTTGGGCACTCGTCACATTCGATATCCATACACTCATCACAGATAGTCTGGCGCACAAGTAAATGTGAATTACCTCTTTGGTTTTTAGCGTTCGTATATGTTTCTATTATCGTAGTATCAGTTATACAAGGGTTATTTTTAGGCTTAGCATCTTTCATATAAATACTGCTTTACTCCATCCGCCTTATATTCCTCCTGGCATGTAGGACAGTGAATTACGTCACACTTGTGCTTAAATTTTCCCCAATTATTCATTGTGTGAAACATACCACATTCACAGATTCTCATTTTCCTGCACGTGCCAATTGATTTATGGAAATCAAAACAGCTATTATTGAAAAATGTGCGTCTACACACATCACAGTCTCTCTTCTCAGCTTCAACTACACGGCCTTCACATTTGGTGCTTTTACACTGCTCACATACCATGTGACATTCTTTACAATGTCTCACTATATCATCCGCAAACTCGAGGCACCCCTTACACAAATCATGATGTCTCCCATATTTTCGACTTTTGTCATAACTCGCGTAAAGCCACCTTATATTACGGATGGGGAGATACGTTGTCCCTGACAATCCTAAAATAAGTAGGGGCTTTGTACGATCTCTCACACAGCTTTTAAAAACATACACAGTCCTACGACGATCATCCAACCCAAACACAACTATGCGGACATTCATTTCCTGTTCTACCCTTCTCAGCTCTTCAGGACCCATATTACAGTCAAATTCAAGTTCACAGTCTACAACTAGTTTACGGGCACGCTCACGACTGTAGGCAACCAAATTTTTTGAGTTCGTGTATTTGTACAGTAAACATACGTGCTAAGACTGCTATAAAGCCGCAACCACGATCGACGTTTATATGCCGTCTATAAATAGCTTGAGAATTGAGGTTAAGAGTATACGGTATGGCACTATGACCCGCAACACGGTATACATGGTCAATATTTACCGTGAAGTTGTCCATATTGAAGGCTATACTACTTTGGGCGGCTTGCATTATACGTCCTAATATATATTCTACATCTTCAGCCGCCAAACGTCTAAATGGCACTATCACCCAATAATCGTCTACATCACCGTCATCTGACCCGAATCCAAAGGACAGACTCGTCCTGACTTCACGCTCGTCGCGATTCTGAAGAGTAAACTCTATAATACGCTCTACAACCCGGCGTAGTCCGCGCTCAATACCATTGCTATACATGACTCTAGGGTCGACCCTGACTCTATACCGATTTCTAGTCAAGGCTGGGCTGGGGGCTGCGGAGCGCACCAATTCCAGCGTTATATCTTCCTCAACAGAACGGGGGGCGGCGGATGAATTAGGGGGTATATTAGCGGAAGGTGCTGCTGATGGGGGGCCTGTTGCGCTATTATGACAACAGGCTATTATGACATTTCTACCCCATCCTCTTACGGCGGCGTAGATAGACTGTACAGAAGTGTTTACGGAGTAGGAAAAAAAGATGTTGAAAGATTTTTGAGGGAGCAGGACGCTTATACGCTTCATAAGCCTGTGAGAAAAAGGTTTAAAACAGCCAAGAAAACGGCTTCCTCGATTGATTCTATTTGGCAAGTAGATTTAACCGTGGCCGGACAGTTTGCCTACGGACAGTTTGCCTATGGACAGTTTGCCTACGGACAGTTTGCCTACTGGACAGTTTGCCTACTGGACATTATGCCTATGGACACCATGCCTATGTGGTATATTTATCCTTACCTTATTTAACTTATTTAACTTCAGATTCATGCAAAAGAATTAATTCAAAATTAAAATGTGTTGTTGCCCTTAATTGCATAAATGTCTGAAAATATATCAAGTAAGAAAGGGAAACAGAAGTTTTCACATAATGGATATTTGTATGTGTTTGATAAATGTAGCAAGCGCGACCCTTCGTTACTTTTTTGGCGGTGCGAGCAAAAGAATCAGTGTATTATAAGGTGTATATATAATATGGGTACTTTTCCGTTATCTGCCCCATTGACGATTGGTTAGGTTCAGTCATGATATTTTCATTAAAACTATCAAAAATATCACAACTTAACCTAACCAATCGTCACTGCCCGGTTAGGTCAACTGTACGCCCTTGACGATTGGTTAGGTTAAGTCGTGATATTTTCGTTAGTTTTAACGAAAATATCACGACTTAACCTAACCAATCGTCAAGGGGGCAGATAACGGAAAAGTACCCATATTATATATACATACCTTATAATACACTGACTCTTTTGCTCGCACCGCCAAAAAAGTAACGAAGGGTCGCGCTTGCTACATTTATCAAACACATACAAATATCCATTATGTGAAAACTTCTGTTTCCCTTTCTTACTTGATATATTATCAGACATTTATGCTATTAAGGGCAACAACACATTTTAATTTTGAATTAATTCTTTTGCATGAATCTGAAGTTAAATAAGTTAAATAAGTTAAATAAGGTAAGGATAAATATACCACATAGGCATGGTGTCCATAGGCATAATGTCCAGTAGGCAAACTGTCCGTAGGCAAACTGTCCGTAGGCAAACTGTCCGTAGGCAAATTGTCAGTAGGCAAACTGTCCTAGCGCCGATTTAACAGACATGCAAAGATATTCTGTGTATAACGATGGTTACCGCTACATTCTATTCATAATAGACGTATTCTCTAGATATCTGTGGCTAGTTCCTCTGAAAAATAAATCACCTGAAACAGTTGCTAAAGCCACCAAAACGCTAATGTTAAAAGAAAACAGGGTTCCTGGCTATTTTTGTACGGATATGGGGAAGGAATTTATAGGCCATGCTTTTCAGAACATGTTGACAGAGTTTAATATCAGCTATTACACAACCAATTCTATACATAAGGCTTCTTTAGCTGAAAGAGTTCAGCGCACCATAAAGGAACGCATGCACCGTTATTTTACACATAAAAACACATACAGATTTCTAGACATTCTGGAATCATTGGCATCATCCTACAACCGCTCACACCATCGCACGATTGGGACAACACCTAACGAAGTTTTAGAAAGAGGTACGCTCCCGAGAAGAGATGGATCACCACCACCACCACACTCTGCGCGCTTCAAAATCAATGATTATGTAAGGCTGTCGCGTTCGGGGAATAAATTCGCAAAGGGTTTTGAGCAAGGATGGACACGCGAGATTTTTAAAGTTAGGGCTGTGAGACCTAAAGGTGAGATAATGATGTATTACATTGAAGATTTGAATGGGGAAGAAATCTCAGGAGGCTTTTACCGCGAGGAATTGCAGAAAGTTGCGTTTAATTTAGAAAAAAATGTGTTTAAAATTGAGAAAATTTTAGGAAGCAAAGGTTCAGGAAGGAGAAAAATGTACCTGGTGAAATGGCTAGGGTACCCAGAAAGCTTCAACACCTATATAAAAGCTGATGCAATAATGAAGCTTAAATAGTATGCAACATGGCTCCTAACCATTTCTACGTCACACTCCCGTCCTCCTCGTCCCTGTCTGTACACCCTAACAACACACTAGCCAACTTTGTAACAGAACTCCATGGGCACATTGAATTGGGTCGTGATTCGTATGAGGTGGGGATATGCGAAATTCAGCTGGACACCGTCTTTTTAAATATTGAACATAAAGAAACCGTTTTTACGATTCTTAGAGACATTGACGAGTGTGAAAAAGCTGGGGTAGCTATGGATGAAACTATGCATCGCTCGGACTAAGATTGCACGGTATTACAGTACAGAAGTAAGACTAGGGCCGGGTCAATATGGTTCGGCCGAGGATGTTGTGAGAGGCTTAAACGTAAGTTTAAGAAACTCAAACCTTACGAATGATTTAGTATACGAAGTCGTAAACAACCCTGCACATACACTAATCCTAAAATCAAAGACTAACAGACGTC
Organism: Bathynomus jamesi; assembly: GCA_023014485.1. NCBI lineage: Eukaryota > Metazoa > Arthropoda > Malacostraca > Isopoda > Cirolanidae > Bathynomus > Bathynomus jamesi. The sequence continues at coordinate 427,767 of JAJOZX010003243.1, forward strand.
TTAAAGACATAGAAAGTTCAAATTCTAACCAACGGCCGATATAGCGCAGCCTTCCAAAGAGACACATTTCACGAGACACAGACTTGTCCAGATTAATGTATCAATTGAAGATGGAGAAATTGGCTGAAAGGTCCCCAGACATGTGCTATATTTACAGTAATATAGTGGAGCACCAGTTTGTTGGGGATACCCAGGCACGCCTGCTGCGCATTGCTCACATCCCCAACCATAGAGGAAGGAGTTTGAGTATTACATATGACAGACCCCATTATGTGAATGTCGCAACTAATTTAATAACCAATATCACAATATATATAAGAACGATTGAGGGCGAAAACTTCCCATTCGGTAACGGGAGCTTAACAGTGAAGCTACACTTTCGACGCACTGAGTTATAATGGATAGAAAGCCTTTCACCGTCTATCGAGGGATGCGATACCAGCGCGGTAGTGGACTTGGATCCATTTTTTCATCCATACTACGTACGGCTGTTCCTTTGCTGAAGAGGGGTGCCAGATACCTTGGAAGGAAAGCGCTACAATCAGGCCTTAACACTGCAGAAGACATATTGGCCGGGGCTAAACCTAAAGAAGCTCTAAAAAAACATTTAAAGCGTACACGGACGAAATCATCAAAGATGCAAAGAGAAAAATGCGTGGTGGCGGGAAGAAGAAGAGGGCTCCCCGGAAGAAGAAGGGGTCACGTGGTATTAAACGTAAAAGGCTATCAAAAAAGAAATGCTGTAAGCGAATGAAACCTATGGTTGACCACTTTTTTGACTGATATAAGCTAAGGACATTGATCTCATGAATCATAGTTTGTTTACCACTTGTCGAGAGAGGAGTCACTATTTCGCCATGGCACGCTTCATCCACCCATGTAGTTCACAATGCTGTAAATCGGAGCTGTCCCTTTTTGAGCTCCCGCCAACCCAAGTTTCTATTGAGCACAGTGACTTTATTACAATTAACCCTTTAAACACAATTAGTTCCCCGAGTGCACCTATAGAATTCGTGATACCCAGCTCAGGTCCTTACTTTTTTGATCCAAGCTGTGTGCACATGTACGCTAAGCTACGTATAGCCCATTCTGATGGAACGGTCTGCGATGACAAATATGCTGTATACCCTGAAACAAACTTTCTGCACGCCATATTCAACCAGTGTGACGTATATTTAAATCAGACCAACATATCGGCAGGCACGGGGTACTATCATCTACGAGCCTATTTGGAAAATGTCCTCAACTTTTCCAAAGAAGCGAAGGCTACCTTTTTAAGTGCGGAGGGATATTATCAAACTAAAGATGAAAATAGTATAAAGGACAAATTTAAAAATTCTAAAAAGAAAATATACGAGTGTTTTGGACGGTTGCACACAGATTTCACTTTCCAGGAGAAGTTGCTTGTGAACGGGGTGGATATGAAAATAAAGCTCACCCGCACGAGTCCTGAGATCTGCTTAAATCTGGATGCGAATCAAGAAGAGGGTGCAAAGCCCGTTGTGGTTCACATTATGGACACATACCTCCGCGTACGGCGAGTGAAATTAAGTTCACCAAAACAACTAGAAATTGAGAAAAATTTACTAAACGCTACAGTGAAATATCCTATTAACAGAGTGCAGATCAAACTATATACGGTTCCTGCAGGGTTGGCATCGAAGCAGATAGAAAACATTGCCCTGGGAAATCTTCCTAAAAGGATATTAATCGGCATGCAGGACCACGCTTCGGTGAATGGAAAATATAAAAAGAGTGCCTTTAAATTCGAGAATTTCGGACTTAAAAATATAACTCTATACGTTAATGGCACTGCTTTGGGTGGAACAATGGGTACGGACTATTCATCAGACGCTGTGTTACCGCTTTGTGCCAGAGCCTATAGTAATCTGACCCATATTGCAGGTGATTGTGATGAGCTTGGTAATGGGGTAACGCAGGAAGAATTCATTGATCAATTTAACCTTTATCCGTTTGACATTACACCTGACTTATCTGCTAGCGTAAATACCCATTTAACCCCACAGCAGAGCGGAAACATCTCAGTGCGGCTGGAATTCGCCAAGCCTATAGACGCTCCTATTAGTGTACTAGTATATCTCGAATCGCAAGCCCTAATAGAAGTAGATAGATTTAGAAGCGTTATCACTGACTTTTAAAATGGATGCTAATACACTTCAGAAAGTAATGGAGCGAGTCACACGTTCCAAATTTATCGGCGTGTTTGCGAAGAATGAAACATTGAGTTTGCCAAGTACGCGAGAATGCGGTAGTCTTATTGTGAACACAGACATCATCGGTAATGAAGGGATTCACTGGATCGCTGTCTATTTTAAAAATAGACAGCGCCTGTACTATTTTGATTCACTCGGTACTCAACCCTGGAGTGACCCTATTATTGTAAAATTTCTCGCTCAGTTACATATTCCCGAAGTTGTGTGGACCCCATTTCGCATGCAAGGATATTTTACTAATGTTTGCGGAATGTACTGCGTCTCATTTCTCATGCATATGTCAAATGATAAAGAATTTATAAATTTTTTAAATTTATTTGACCCGTGTCACACTCGCCGAAACGATGAAATGGTATGCAGACAGATAAAAAACCGTTTTCCAATTGTACGTACTCGTTGTATATTATAATGTTTTTGTTCGTATATTTGTAACGATATATTCTGTAGTTGTTTATTGTACTGATTTCTTTCATTTAATAAATTTATGAAAATATATTGTGTCTTCTTATCCCAAAAAGATCGAAAAACACTTACATTATTTCGGTGTGACATTGTTGACTGATCAGTATATCCTCCCTATTCCGAGATTCTTCAAAAGATTGTATAACACGTGTCAAATCCTCATCGGACCTTAAAGGAATAATGCTTTTAAAACATATACAGAGTATACAGACAGATCCCCATTATGTGAAGATATCTTTGGTTCGAGGAATAACATTGAATGCCATAAAAATTTCGATTTTAGCATAATGGGGATAACCAAATAACATTGATTGACATTTTTGGCGAGTATCTATTTGACGAGATACTACAACTCTCCATATATATATAAAAATTCTAATTATAGACACTTACATTTCTATGGTAGTCCCTTGCGTCGGATTGTAAGGAGCGTCACTGCAAATATCTTCTACGGTTTGCGTTGAAAATAATTCGCCACGGTCAATCGCATTGAAAAGACTAATTGCGGTTAATGCTGCAGTATCACGTTCTTCATACAATTCCGGGGAGACGTACAGGTCCATGGTGGAGGATGTGTGACATTGTTGACTGTTCAGTATATCCCCCGTATTCCGAGATTCTTCAAAAGATTGTATAACACGTGTCAAATCCTCATCGGACCTTAAAGGAATAATGCTTTTAAAACATATACAGAGTATACAGACAGATCCCCATTATGTGAAGATATCTTTGGTTCGAGGAATAACATTGAATGCCATAAAATTTCGATTTTAGCATAATGGGGTAACAAAATAACATTGATTGACATTTTTGGCGAGTATCTATTTGACGAGATACTACACCCCATCCATATATATATATAAATTCTAATTATAGACACTTACATTTCTATGGTAGTCCCTTGCGTCGGATTGTAAGGAGCGTCACTGCACATGTCTTCTACGGTTTGCGTTGTAAATAATTCATCACGGTCAACCGCATTAAAAAGGCTAATTGTCGTTAATGCTGCAGTATCACTCTCTTCATACAAGTCTGGGGAGACGTACAGGTCCATGGTGGAGGGAATGATTATTCACTGACGCGAAAATAGCTACTGTTACTCCAAACTGAAAAATATCCCCTTTTATATGCACAATCGCCAAGCTCCGCCCCAAAAGACCAGATGTTCGTAGTGATTGGCTGCCGATGTAGCTGGGTGGAGCTATGACGTGTACCAATCCGCTATAACGGGACCGGACGAGTAACATATATATATTTTCACCAATAGATTTAATGCTCGTATTCTCCTTTGAAAATTATTTGGTGATTCGTATAGAACTTTTGATACTGATTCCAAATATGGTTTCAGAATTTTTCTATCACCCATAGTTTTCGAGAAAATATTTACTCAGAGTTTCCCGCATCATTAGTCACTAATGTAATCGAGAGGATATAAAGAAATATATCCTAATTATATTTTAAAAGAACATTCGGTTTCAACGTTAAACTGTGGGTCTAAGGTGGGGTGAAAACCTTTCCAATTCAAATTGCGCTAGGGGACGACGAAAATTATTTGGTGTTTCTTATAAAACTTTTGGCACTGAGTCAGGTTTCAGAATTTTCTAATGTTAAACTGTGGGTCTAAGGTGGGGTGAAAACCTTTCCAATTCAAATTGCGCTAGGGGACAACGAAAATTATTTGGTGTTTCTTATAAAACTTTTGGCACTGAGTCAGGTTTCAGAATTTTCTAATGTTAAACTGTGGGTCTAAGGTGGGGTGAAAACCTTTCCAATTCAAATTGCGCTAGGGGAACGAAAATTATTTGGTGTTTCTTATAAAACTTTTGGCACTGAGTCAGGTTTCAGAATTTTCTAATGTTAAACTGTGGGTCTAAGGTGGGGTGAAAACCTTTCCAATTCAAATTGCGCTAGGGGACAACGAAAATTATTTGGTGTTTCTTATAAAACTTTTGGCACTGAGTCAGGTTTCAGAATTTTCTAATGTTAAACTGTGGGTCTAAGGTGGGGTGAAAACCTTTCCAATTCAATATAACGTCGAATAATTCGAACAACTGTTTTTCGAACTATGGTTTTCGAACAATTGTGCTCGAACAATTGTGTTCGAACACAATGGCAAAAGATACAAGCATATCCCGTTATTTGAACAAAACTCTCTCTCTCTCTCTCTCTCTCTCTCTCTCTCTCTCTCTCTCTCTATATATATATATATATATATATATATATATATATATATATATATATATAGTTGTGGGCATATCTAAGAAATGGAGTCGAGAGAGGTTTTGTTCAAGCTGTCTAGGAGAAAGGTCATTATGGTCACTCGAGTTGGGCAGATTCTCGGAATTCCTTTCCTCTAGCGAATTGTGTTTTGGTTAATTTCAACTTTTAATTGAATTGTTTCGTAAATTTTCATATTGTTTCAATTTTTTTCGCATGGAATGAGGCTCGTGTGTTTCGTAAATTTTCATCTCGATACAACTTAGATATTATGGGGGTTGTTGCAAAGGGGGGTGGGGTTGTTGCAATGGGGGGGGGGGGTTGTTGCAAAGGGGGGTGGGGGTTGCAAAAAATTAACATTCGAAAATCAGTGGGGAAAAACGAACGGAAATGAAAATTTATGAAACAATTCAAAACAGACGATCGTCATTCCCCAAACCCGTATATATATATATATTATATATATATATATATACGGGTTTGGGGAATGACGATCGTCTGTTTTGAATTGTTTCATAAATTTTCATTTCCGTTCGTTTTTCCCACTGATATTCGAATGTTTATAATGAAATTGAGTGTGTAAAATTATTTATTTGATAAACAGAATTTAATTGGATTCACCCCAAAAGTTTAACTAAGTTTAATGAAGTTCAAGTTAATGTTATATTTGATTCTAATCGTTAAACACTATATACATCTATTGTAAAACCCTATATACATCTATACATCTATAGTGAAACACTATATATATATATATATATATATATATATATATATATATATATATATATATATATATATAGCTATTTTTGTACGGATATGGGGAAGGAATTTATACGCCGTGCTTTTCAGAACATGTTGAAAGAGCTTAATATCAGCTATTACACAACCAATTCTATACATAAGGCTTCTTTAGCTGAAAGAGTTCAGATATTTGTTTCGAAAAGTTTAGCTTCAAGTTCAATGAAGTTCAAGTTAATGTTAAATTTGCTTCTAAACGTTAACTAAAATTAAATGTTATAATATGAAAATAAATTATTTATATATTATATACCTAACATAAGATGTTTAAAAGATGTATATATATATATATATATATATATATATATATATAGCATAATAATATATATCTAGCAAGAGCAATCCGATCATTGCAAAAAAAAAAAAAAACTGGAAAGGTATGCAATTAATAAAGATTGAGTGTGTATTTATTTAATAAACAGAATTTAATTGGAATAACTACCGTCATATTGTGTTACACAATGGATGATTAATATTTCTGGGACACATGGCGCTATCTGGCAACTGAACACATTGCGCTATCTGGCAACTCAGCCAGAATAGAGGCTTATAAAAGACCGAGAAGTTGATGAAAGACTCATTCAAGCTCGGCTCCCAGCCGAGCAAGGACCTCTGGTCCTTCTCTTTCAGGCCCTTTGGTAAAACCCCTTAGTGGCCTCTTAGGTTAGGAAAACGAAAATATATATATATATATATATGTATCATAAGCTGTTTAAAAGACTGTATATATATAATTATAGTAAACGAAATAAACTAGTTAACCATAAAATTAATTATTTTCTATTATGAAGTTTTCGAATTATGTGTGGTAAACTATGTTATTTGTTTCGAAAAGTTTAGCTTCAAGTTCAATGAAGTTCAAGTTAATGTTAAATTTGCTTCTAAACGTTAAACTAAAATTAAATGTTATAATATGAAAATAAATTATTTATATATATATATACCTAACATAAGATGTTTAAAAGAATGTATATATATATATATATATATATATATATATATAGCATAATAATATATATCTAGCAAGAGCAATCCGATCATTGCAAAAAAAAAAAAAAACTGGAAAGGTATGCAATTAATAAAGATTGAGTGTGTATTTATTTAATAAACAGAATTTAATTGGAATAACTACCGTCATATTGTGTTACACAATGGATGATTAATATTTCTGGGACACATGGCGCTATCTGGCAACTGAACACATTGCGCTATCTGGCAACTCAGCCAGAATAGAGGCTTATAAAAGACCGAGAAGTTGATGAAAGACTCATTCAAGCTCAGCTCCCAGCCGAGCAAGGACCTCTGGTCCTTCTCTTTCAGGCCCTTTGGTAAAACCCCTTAGTGGCCTCTTAGGTTAGGAAAACGAAAATAACTTGGGGGAGAACTCCTCTCTCTCCTACAGGTGTCTCTCTCTCCTTCAGACGTCTCTCTCTCTCCTTCAGGTGTCTCTCTCTCTCCTACAGGTGTCTCTCTCTCCTTCAGGCGTCTCTCTCTTCTTCAGGTGTCTCTCTCTCCTTCAGGTGTACCCCTCCCCCCTTGGCTCAGTCAACTGGCTGATTCTGGCTGATTAGGAGCCTATAAAACAACGCCTACTCGGCTGAAGTCTTAATATGCACTTGGCTCCTGCCAGGTGAACACCTCTCCTCCTTTCTCTCTGGCCCTTTGGGGGAATAGCTTGGGGGAGGCCCCCAAGTTGCATGCCCCTTGCAACCTAGGTTGGCAACAAAGGCCAGTACTCTTATTTTCTTTCTTTTTTATTATTTTTTTTGCAACCCCACCCCCTTTGCAACAACCCCCACCCCCTTTGCAACAACCCACCCCCTTTGCAACAACCCATCCCACTTTGCAACACTCCCATCCCCCTTTGCAACATTGCAACATTACGTCATAACTTGCAACATTCTTGCACTCTCCCCTTTTTCGGCTATACTACTGAAGTTCAGAGAAGCAGAAAAACAATAAATTTAAGGGTTATAATGACCAACGAAGCGAAATTTGAAACACAAAATCAGGGAGCGAAAAACGAAGCAAAAAGGGTTGTGGGACAGGTAATGAGAACCTTTAAAAGAAGGGACAAGGAAGTAATGAGTCCCCTGTTGAAAACACTGATGGTACCTAAATTTGAATACTGCTCAGACTTCATGCCTCCACATTAAAAAGAAAAAATTAATAAACTAAAAGAAATTCGAAGAAATTTCACAGCCATGATTGATGGCTGCAAAGAACTGAACTACTGGGAATGATTTCATAAATTAAATTTATATTCGCTGGAAAGAAGAAGAGAGAGCTATACAATAATCTACGAGTATTTTTTTTTACGCAGGAAGGAGAGGCCAAGGGCGAACGAAAAGCCCACCCCCTCCCACTATAGAAAAAGAAGAAAACCAAAATCAAGTCCAGAGTTTTGGAGATGCCTAGACACTCTGCGTTTGAAAGATTGAAGGTCATACATAGACAGGAGAAAAGAGGGACTGAGGAAGATTTTTCCAGAGTTGACCAGTTGAGTAGATAAAAGTTTGAAAATATCGAATAACCCTTCAGTTAGAGAGATGGAGAGGAAAGAGAAAGTGTCGAAAGTCTGGTGCTGCGTGCTTTCCTTAAAGAAGGAGTCATGCAGTAAGAGAGTTCAGAAGAGCAATGTCCGTTTTAATAGCGACAGTAAAGAGAGAGTGAGGCAACATTGCGGCGAAGAAAGAGGGATTGAAGACAATAAGAGGAGGGGAATTGATGAGACGAAAAGCCTTTGATTCCACACGGTCAAGTACGGCTGTGTGGCTTGAGCCACCCCATACATGAGAAACATACTCCATCCAAGGGCGGACAAAACCCCCGCACAGAGACAGCAACTGATTAGGGGTGAAGAAACCGTGGAGGCGATACAGCACACCTAACCTCTTAGAAGTTGTTTTCGAAAGACAGTATATGTGTTCTTCCGAGGAAAGATCATGAGAAAATGAAACGCCAAGAATGTTAAGAGAAGAGGAAGGATTGAGTTATGTATTGTTGAAGGTAAGGGATAGTCGTGTGGAATATTGTGACGAGTAGACAGATGAAGCAACTGAGTCTTTGAGACATTGAAAGTCACAAGGTTTTCTCCCCCTCAATCAGAGATGACAGAATGATCAGAGGTCAGGTGATCCATAGCCGTCCCACGCGAATCATGGAGTGACTGTTGAGAGGGACGCTTTGTGAAGCGGGTGGAGAAATGAAGAATGGAATCATCGGCATAGGAGTAAATAGGACAGGAAGTGCGAATTGAAAGATCATTAATAAATAAAAGGAAAAGAATGGATGACAGAACAGAACCCTCCGGAACATCACTTTTGATAGTTTTAAGAGAAGAACAGTGGCCATCTACAACCACAGCTATGGATCGACCAGGAAGGAAATTAGAAATGAAGGCACAGATATGAGGATAGAAACCGAAGGAGGGCAGTTTCGAAATTAAAGATTTGTGCCACACTTTATCAAACGCTTTCCATATGTCTAGCGCAATTGCAAAAGTTTCACCGAAATCCCGAAATGAAGATGGTCAAGAGTCAGAGAGATATGCAAGATAGTCAGTATAGGTTCCACAAGGAAACCTATACTGACTATCTGAAAGAAGATTGTGAGAAGAGAGGTGTTTAAGAATTTTCTGTTTAAGCATATATTCAAAAACATTAGAAAGGAAAGAAATCAAAGCAGTTGGACGATAGTTGGAGGGTTAAGAGCGGTTACCCTTCTTTGGGACAGGCTGAATGAAAACAAACTTCCAGCAGGGAGAAAAAGTACCAGATGAGAGACAAAGACGAAAGAGTTTGCTTGCGGGGGTGTCAGCACTGAAGCACAGTTCTTAAGAACAACAGGATGAACACACCATAAGGACCGCACACCTTCCTAGAGTTGAGCCCAGATATAGCAAAAAAAATGTCTTTGGAAGAGATTCTAATTTGAGACATAAAGCCAGAGGGAGGAGGAGATAAAGGAACTGCAGCAGAATCGTCCATGATTGAGTTGGACGCGAAAGTTTGAGCGAAGAGTTCAGCTTTGTTAGGAGATGGCAACTGAGCCGTCGGAATGGAAAAGAAGAGGGAGATATTTGGAAGTAAAGTTGTTGAAGAGGTTCTTAGCTAGATGCCAGAAAGGGCGAGAAGAATTAGAATTGGATAGGTTTTCACATTTTTGTCGATTGAAGGATTTTTTGGCGAGTCGAAGAAAAGATTTTGCACGATTCCAGGAAGAAATTTAAGCTGAGTGAGTGTCAGGAGTTGGATAGCGACGGTACCTTGTGAAGGACTCCTCTCTGTTGCGGATAGCATTATAACAAGTTAAGTTAAACAAAGGTTTTTTTGCATTAGTCGTTAGAATAGAATATGGAATGCCCGCCTTCATACCCAAGAGAATCATCTCCGTGATGCGCTCAGCACACTCGGAAGGGTTCTTGTCACGGAAGCAGTAATTATTTCATGGAAATTCAGAGAAGTTCTGCCTAAGGGCCTCCCAATCAGCGGAGCGATAGGACAGTAAACAGATATGAGATTGTGTTCGGGGCAGCACAACAGAGAAAAAAGTTTCACAGATTAAGAAGAAGGATGAGAGGCAGTGGTGTAGTGCTAAATAAAGAAGTGAGGGAACGCATTTTGAAAGTGTTACTCAGATGCGGGGGAGACAATGGCGAGCGCGGCGAGCCCAAAGAGCTGGGGGTCCGGGGGCACTGTAAGCTCCCCGGGAAATCTTTTGAAATCTGACCAATTTCAGGAATATTTTGAGGTCATATGCACTGGATATTAGGATATATTCCAAGGTTGAAGATGCAGTATTTCCAGTGTCATTAGATATACGACATCCAGTACGATCAATAAAAATAGCTAACAACTGGAATGATTAACTAAAAAAAAGTTAACAACTGGTACGCCGTGGTGACTGTTTCACCAGATCTTTATAGGCTAGCATTGCCTCAGTCGAAGCTAAAAGAAATGAAACAGTTAATGATTCTTTCTCATATTTCTTCTAGGGGGGTGGGAATTAAAATTTCATGACGTTAGAGATTTGTAAGTTCGGATTTATTTGAAATAGTGAGGGAACGCCGTTCCGTCTACCAAAAAAAGTAAGGGAATGCCGTTCCCACGCGTTCCCACAGCACTACACCACTGATGAGAGGTAAGAAATAAATCCAAAATGTTGGGCCGATCTCCAAGGCGATCGGGAATTCGAGTAGGGTTCTGTACAATTTGCTCCAGGTCATCTAGGAGAGAAAAGTTGTAAGCTAGTTCACCAGGGATGTTAGTGAAATGGGAGGAAAGACAAAGGTGGTGGTGAACATTAAAATCTCCTAAAATGGGGATTTCAGCAAAGGGAGAGCAGAATAGAATGTATTCCACTTTGGAAGTGAGTTAGACAAAGAATTTTGGGTAGTCAGTAGAGTTACGAGAGAGGTAAGGACATTTATGGTCCCTTTCCCATGGGACTCAGAGGCTCTTTAAGTTGATGCTTCAAGTTGAAGTTAATTTTGAAAAGATTATGTATTGTGTAAGATGCATGTATATGTAGTGAGGAATAGGGAGAGAAGTGTATATTTGAAAGCATACTGAACTGCTCACAGGGTAGATGAGACATGGAAAAAGATCAGATAAGGAGGACAGTGACAGGAGAAACGGGAGTTTCAGCACTCCCTATCTTCTGTCTAACGTTCCCCCCCCCCCCAGGAGTACTTCCGTGGTTGATTGGTGTCTACAATCTCCTCCTAACATGGAAAATAATAGAAAAACTGGTACCTAACCTCAAACTGAATCCACTTACTACCCAAACAACACTGGAAAATAGGAAAGGTAGTGTGTAACGTTTCCAAACTAAAGGCTAGACAAGGGACATTCTCAACTCTGAAGAAAAATAGCTTGGATGTCAGGAGGCCAAGACTTTTTAACCACCTTCCGAAAGACATCAGGAACATCTCTGATGTCAAAGTTGAAGTCTTCAAAAGAAGACTAAACGACTGGCTCAGAACGGTATCGGATAATTCGGATGTACCAAGCTATGTGCGATGAAAATCAAAAGAGAGCAACTCGCGTATTTAATCAGGCCAGTCCTAGAGTTGGGGCCATCAGCTTAACCTTCGTGTGAAGACTGACGCACCTAACTACTACCAGGTTACCATATATATCAGTGGCGACTGGCGTATAGGAGCGATGGAGCGGTCGCTCCCCCTTGCTTGAAACGATAAATATTAATTTAACAGATAAAAAATATATTAATTTTAAGATATTCAACAATTATTTTTATATTTTATTAAAATATTTTTTTAATACAAATTTATGGCTTCTTTTGACATATAAGTACCGTACGGAAGCACCATGTGATTGTTTATGTACTACAATTCGAAAAATTATAAATTTTATGAAATCGCACCCCCATACATTTATACCACGAGTCGCCACTGATATATATATATATGGGGATTGGATCCCCATATATTGAAATTGTCGTGCGGGACTCTCCGCTCGAATGTATGAATTTGACGATGGACTGAGTCCGTAAGTGGTCCCCTCGTTTGGGAGACAAAATTGTATCCGTAGGGCTTTCTAACATGTCAATCTTGGAGTGATGGGGATCCAGGAGGACTGTACTTTCGATCACGTTTAACGTCACGCTCGTGAGCATACACAACTCTCCGCAATAATTGTTAACTCTTATTTCTCACTCTTATCTCGGTTAGCTACGTCGTCTCTGAAGATCACCGTCGAATAACTTTAATTAACTAACTCCTTCGTGAAGTAAGGCGTATAATTGCGATAAAATGTTTAAAGTAAATTCCACGGTGAATGGAAACAAAACGTTTACTCTCTACGTTTTATTATTTCACTAATGCGCTTAAGAGGACAAGTAAGTCTGGTTAATTCCTTAAATTTACAGGTTACAGCAGAGATAATATTTATAAAGCGAGATAGCGTCACCACACAAATTCTCACAGAGTCTGTAGTCAAAAGCACAGTTACGGAGGAGCGGAATCAAGGCAAAGAACCAGGGCAAAGAGCGTACATACATTCACCGTACACACACACACACACACACACACACACACACACACACACACACACACACATATATATATATATATATATATATATATATATATATATATATATGTACAAAATTATTTAATCATCGAACGTATTTTGAATTTTAAAGACTTTCATACGAAGAGAATATCAAAATAAATGACGAACAAAAGACATTCGATACATTTGTACGTGAAGTTCATTGTAACGTTATTAAATAAGCGTCAATAAATGCGGAATTTTATCTCTTTTATTAAAATTAACGTTCGTGATATCCTTCTTGCGCTTAGGGCTATCTCCTTTACCTGAACACCGGTCCTGGGTTCGTAAATATATATATATATATGTATATATTCATCACGCACCAAATACATAAAAAGAATGTTTTATGAGCTAATTAAATTACTTAATGGCAAAGCTGTCAGGGTAAAATATTGAATGAATGTCCGGTCCGTATCTGTCAGATGGCGAATCTTATTTGCTTAACAAATAGCTCGGTATTTATAGGTCTTTCTTTTTTGAGGTTTAATTGGTATTCACAAGAACACGACATTTACAATGTTCTTTTTTAGTGAAAGAGAAATAGAAGGGAGTTGGGGGGTGAGAGGAGGTAAGTGAACACAGTCGTAATTTTAGCAATAATGGCATATTTTATGGGAACTGATTTCATATATCGGTGGTTTCCTTTAACGAAATTTACATAATATTACACGATATTAGGTCTTGCTTTATTATTTCTCAGTATTTTTTAATTTTCCATTACTCATCCTTATTTTCAATATTATTTTGATATTATTCATTCTTACTGTTTACTTTTTAATTAACTTTTACTTCTTTCTCTTCTACATTGTTATTAATGACTTCTGTTTGTTTTATTGAATCTAATAATTTTCTTCCTTATAAACACTGCATATTCTTAGATCTGTGTCTGAAATCAGTGACTTTCAAAATACAATGAATAGCAACTCTGTGTCAGTAGTTGATATCTTCTTAAACTAACCCCATAACAACGGAAACGTATCTTTTTGAACTTAAATATTAGAAGACTTCCAAATCACTTTGATGAGTTGACGGTCAACCAAAAACTGTTACACTATAAATTATATTATATTATATTGACCGAAACTTGGCTAAATGACAATACATAATTTTTTTAATACGCCGGGTTATACGTACCACTATATATATATATATATATATATATATATATATATTATATATATATATATATATATATAAATAACGATAATACGTGTGAAGAGAGACCAACGCACGGAACAGCAACAAGGTTAACAAGGTATATATATATATATATATATAATATATATATATATATATATATAAAACGATAATACGAATTTTTTCACAACCTCGTCACTGCAAATGGCTTTAAATTAACTATTACTAACCAACAAAAAACATACGAAACTCCACTTTATTAGACAAAATCTGGGTGCGGTCTTCCCTTGACTTTATGTCAGGTATGCTCTTATTTCGACGCGAGAACGAACCCTTCTCTGCCCTGCACGTTTTATTTTCGTCTATGTATGAAATCAATCTACGTTTATTGTTGTTTTCTATGATATATATATATATATATATACATTCAACTGCAAAGAACACGCAGTATAAATAACGTAAAGAACGACGCTTGTATAGGAGATATTCCGCGCAAGACGAGAGAGAGAAAACGGAACAAATGAAAAAATGAAGTAACCACCTAGGAATCGAACCCGGGATCTTCCGATTGCCGGTCAGACGCGATACCATTACACCATGGACTTCACTCTTCCAAATGCCGTAATTCTTCTACATACTCGCAGAAACCAATGCCCCAAGGGGGCACCTCCCGCATGCCGTAACATTATATACATTCAACTGCAAAGAACACGCAGTATAAATAACGTAAAGAACGACGCTTGTATAGGAGATATTCCGCGCAAGACAAGAGAGAGAAAACGGAACAAATGAAAAAATGAAGTAACCACCTGGGAATCGAACCCGGGATCTTCCGATTGCCGGTCAGACGCGATACCATTACACCATGGACTTCACTCTTCCAAATGCCGTAATTCTTCTACATACTCGCAGAAACCAATGCCCCAAGGGGGCACCTCCCGCATGCCGTAACATTATATACATTCAACTGCAAAGAACACGCAGTATAAATAACGTAAAGAACGACGCTTGTATAGGAGATATTCCGCGCAAGACGAGAGGAGAAAACGGAACAAATGAAAAAATGAAGTAACCACCTGGGAATCGAACCCGGGATCTTCCGATTGCCGGTCAGACGCGATACCATTACATGGTGTAATGGTATCGCGTCTGACCGGCAATCGGAAGATCCCGGGTTCGATTCCCAGGTGGTTACTTCATTTTTTCATTTGTTCCGTTTTCTCTCTCTCGTCTTGCGCGGAATATCTCCTATACAAGCGTCGTTCTTTACGTTATTTATACTGCGTGTTCTTTGCAGTTGAATGTATATAATGTTACGGCATGCGGGAGGTGCCCCCTTGGGGCATTGGTTTCTGCGAGTATGTAGAAGAATTACGGCATTTGGAAGAGTGAAGTCCATGGTGTAATGGTATCGCGTCTGACCGGCAATCGGAAGATCCCGGGTTCGATTCCCAGGTGGTTACTTCATTTTTTCATTTGTTCCGTTTTCTCTCTCTCGTCTTGCGCGGAATATCTCCTATACAAGCGTCGTTCTTTACGATATATATATATATATATATATACTACAGTGAATGACTAAAATCCGGCAGTTTGTAAATTGGCTGAAATTTTAGGCAGTGTCAAACTGTGATACACATAAAACCTAACCTAACCTAACCTAATGAATTTTTAGGCAACATATTGGGAAATACCAGTGGTCATGCATGCTTTGTGTGTATCATATAATTCGACACATTGCCTAAAATTTCAGTCAATTTACAAATTACCTGATTTTAGACACTAACTGTAACACATATATATATATATAATCTGTGTGTGTGTGTGTGTGTGTGTGTGTGTCAAACTTACCGCAGAGAATCTCTATGTCTCTCTATCTGTCTTTAAAATTAATGTAAATAACCTCAATTCTCTGTATTATCTTAAAAGGTTTGCCAAATAACTCCATTCTGCTAATAAAACATAAAATCTGCTTGCAAATAGAAGTGCTATGTTATGTATGTATAGGAAACAGTTAACTGTCGTGTATATATATATATATATATATATGTGTGTGTGTGTGTGTGTGTGTGTTACTTGCTGCACCTACTATATCTCCTTCACACGTATAAATAGAACAATAAATTGTTCTTATTGTTTACCACTTTTTTTATTTTCTTTTATTTCTAAGATTATCTCAATTTTCATTTGTAGTAATAGAAATCAAACAAATGCAATTTCATTTTATTTTCCATTATTTCAATTTATTTTGTTATTTCCTATTGTAAAAATTGAATTGAATCGCAAAGATTTTACCTGAAAAGCTTTTTCGCTTTCCACCGTCATTGTGAGATAAAAAAAATCTTTCATTAGACTATTTGTCGCTAAATACAAAATGGAACGTAAGTGCCAATATTCGATAAATCTTTAGGATGTGATGCTTCCCTTGAAGTATTTAATATACAGGGTGTACATAAATTATCTTTGCAACTTCTCTCTGAAATAAAAATATTAGGAAACGAGGTACACATACCGTTTGTGCGCCATCTGTGAGGGAAAGTAATAAAGTTTCACATAACCTCAAACACATTCAACATGGGCACCATTTGTCACACGTAAGACGTCCAAACGGTAGTCTATCTCCAGCCATGTACGCTGCAACATTTCAACGTCAACTCTTGCAACCGCAGCAGCAATTCTGGTCTTTAAATCGTCGATGTTGGCCACTGGAGTTGTGTACACGCAGTCTTTTACATAACCCCATAGAAAAAAGTCACAGGGTGTTATGTCTGGTGATCTGGCCGGCCAAGAGATGGGTCCCCCACCGCCAATCCACCGATTTTGGAAATGCATGTTAAGGGAATTTCGTACCAACAAGCTCCAATGTGGTGTTGCGCCATCTTGCTGGAAAAACACATTACGCTGCAGTTCCTCTAACTGTGGATAGACGTAGTTCTCAAGCATATCCAGATAAATGGTGGTTGTTACTGTCGCCTCAGCGAAGAAATAAGAAATACTGTTTGGACGTTTTACGTTTGAGGAATGGTGCCCATGTTCCATGTGTTTGAGGTTATGTGAAACTTTATTACTTTCTCTCACAGATGGCGCAAAAACGGTATGTATACCTCGTTTCATAATATTTTTATTTGAGAGAGAAGTTGTAAAGATAATTTGTGTACACCCTGTATACATTATGTAATGTATTTTTTTTCTGAATAAATATTGTTCGTTTGTTTTGTTGGGAATTAACAAAATAATTACGTTATTAGCAAGAAATATATAAAATATTGCTTACATGCAGTCATTATAGGTAGAGTTATAATAATGTACAAGGTGAACCAAAAAGGTGTTCCCAGAATTGATACGCAATACATTATTTTTGGGAAACGTTTTTGGATCACGCTATATATCTTTTATACATCAATTAGTATCTTCGTTTAAAAGGACCTTATAATAACACGTGACAAAGTCTATTACGTGACCACATTTGAGCAGATTAAACTCACTCTTGCGTCGACATTAAAAATCGGAGAGGAACAAAAGAGCATAAATCAGCTAAACGAAGTTAGTGTTAAAATTATTGGATGTTATTTTTAACATTTTTAGGATTCAGAATACTTTAAATTTTTTAATAAAGTTTTTATTTGATTAATAATATCGTTACCTGGTCAAATGTTATTCATTAATCGAGACTGAGCATGATCAAGAGGGATAACTATTTCACCGTAATAGGCAGGCGAATACCTTTAATAAGAATATACAGGGTGATGTATAATTGTATTTCATAAATCGCAGGGTGTATTCTTGAGACAAATATAAAGAAAAAAGACAAATAACCATAGGTCGAGAAACCCGGAGGTTTCGAGCTATAGGACGCGACAGAAAAATGAAACTCCAAAAGATTTTTTACATTTTATACAACTACACAGTGTGATACATTTGCTTCATTAAAGTAAGTGTTCGAAATTCTTTCTCCGGCTTAAGCCGACCAGCCCGTTTCAACTCACTACCCACTCACCTCTCTCTCTCTCTCTCTCTACTCCCTTCATCGTAAACTACCGCTAACTACCATTCCCTCATTTGTTCATACTCATTTTCCCCCTTTAACTATCTCTCCTTTATCCTACTTTGCGACGTGCTGAGACATGTATTCAAGAAGTAGGAACGAATTTCAAACAGTTACTTTAATGAAACAAATATATCACACTGTGTATTTGCATAAAATGTAAAAAATCTTTGGGAGTTTCATTTTTCTGTCGCGTGCTATAGCTCGAAACCTACGGGTTTCTTGACCTCTATTTATATGGTCTTTTTTTTTTTACTTTTGTCTCAAGAATACACCCTGCGATTTATGAAACACATTTATGCATCACCCTGTACACATTATATATGTTCACAAGAAAAAATAAGATTTAACAGTTATTAAATTTAATGACATAAATGTCCATTAGTTAATAATTCAAAAGTACGTAAGTTAATGTCTCTCAAATTAAGTTTGACCATACTGGATATCGTTTTGCTATGTTAACTGCATGATTTAGCCACCGTATTAACAGACAGGGAGAATTATAAGACGGAAAGGATCCACAGATCAACGTGGAATCCGTACCCAAAGTTGCTGCATTATCTGAAAAGGAAGACTGATCACCTTCCATCCGTACTCACACTTAACACTGCTTGAGTTTGCCGGTCTTAAGAGATACAAAATAATGGGATTAGAATAACGTAAATATAGTATTGTAATTCGTTACTTCAAGATAAGTATAGTTTTTTCAGTTGTTTGGCTATTTACATTACTATAATCAGTGTTCAATTCTATAAGAAATAAGGGATAATCTCTAGGAGCGCTCCATTTTTCAATATTAAACATACACTCATAAAACATATACCATTTGAAAGCTCACATTTTTCTGAGTCTAAAAAATGTAGTAATCCAAAAGTATCAACAGCAAATAAAAAATAACTAGATTTAATTAATTGTTTGACGCGTGACGTCATTAACTACATTATAAAGGTTGGCTAAGTTATAAATCTTCAGTCTGTGTTGTAAGATGGTATTTTTGGTAATTGTTACGCTAACCTAACCTAACATGAATATGTTATTACATTATCATTTGTATAATTTAGGTCTCGGGGGTAC
The DNA here is from genome assembly GCA_023014485.1 of Bathynomus jamesi. Classification (NCBI taxonomy): domain Eukaryota; kingdom Metazoa; phylum Arthropoda; class Malacostraca; order Isopoda; family Cirolanidae; genus Bathynomus; species Bathynomus jamesi. The sequence continues at coordinate 446,813 of JAJOZX010003243.1, forward strand.
GGGGACGGAGCCCCCGTAAAGATCACGCATCATAAATTGATCGGTATAGGATTTTATATTTAAACCTAGTTACTTTTTATTTGCTATTGATACTTTTGGATTACTACATTTTTAGACTCAGAAAAATGTGTGCTTTCAAATGGTATATGTTTTATGAGTGTATGTTTAATATTGAAAAATGGAGCGCTTCTAGAGATTTACTGAAATAAGTATAAATATTATTTATTTCGTTAGGAATATCTTAGTTATTGTAGTGAAAAATCACTCTTTCTTATTTGTTTCGCCTTTTTACTTTATCGCTCTTCTCTTCTCGCTCTTGTTTTTCCACTCTTTACTCTCGTTTTCGCTGTCTTATACGGACGCGGTTAGATGCTTGAGCCGGTGGGCGCCATTGGAATTTTGAACAATGCGAGGGACGGGGATAAATTACACACAATTATCACTATTTACTGACTTTTATTTACGTCGAAACATTTGAACAGACGGGGGAAAGTGAGTGCCAAATTTCTGGTAACATTTTATCGTGGAGAGAGACAATTAAATATTTCAGAATCACAATAACATATTAATAAACAAAACCAATCTAACCGGGAGATACTCCGTCCAAGGACTGAATTGGGCACGCCTGCCACCTCTCGGCACATTTCAGGTGTTGCCAACTCGTATTTTATATTCTTAATTTTATACAAAGCATTATTAAATTCTTATTTATGTACAAACATTATTAAATTTCTTATTAAACAAAGCATTATTAAATTCTTATCAGACATTATTATCTTTAAAATCAATACACAACATTATTCATCAATAAAACATTTTTTAGAATATTATTTACAGTATGAGTAAATATGACTAGCTGAAAGACATTTGCACTTTATATATATATATATATATATATATATATATATATATATACACACACACATATACACATTGTATATATATATATATATATATATATTATATAATATATAATATATATATATATATATATATATTTTTACTCTTGTTGAGTTTGAACGACGGTTCAGGATCGACCTGCGGTCGACCCTCTGCAGCATCCCGCCTCATTTGCGGGATTTTGTGAAGGAGGGAATTGCTCTCTGATCTCCTCCTGCCCTCGTAGCCAGCCACGCATGGCTGGTCAGGGACTTTGCACAAGAATCTGTCCAGCTGGTTCTTGAAGTTATTCAGGTCGGTGTGCTGGAGATTCCTTACTTCTTTTGGAAGGACGTTGAAAAGCTTTGGGCCCCGTATTCTGAGGGTATTTTCCATCCTCGTTTTCATGGCCCCTTGTCCCACCGCAGCTGGGACCGGACAAAATCTGCCTCTTCTCTCGGTGTCCGGAATTTTCATCGTGGGAAATATCATCGTCGGAAAGATCATCGTGGAAAGATCATCGTGTGGAAAGATCATCGTGTGGAAAGATCATCGTGCGGAAATATCATCGTGCGGAAATATCATCGTGTGGAAATATCATCGTGTGGAAGGATCATCGTCAGTGATAAGTTAATTAAAAATGATACTTTTATTAAGAATAACTTCTATATGTATAAGTAAATTTAGTAAGTAAATTTAGTATTTAGTAAATAGAAAATCGAACAGGAAATTGGTTTATTTAATTCACATAATATTAGAAGCATTTAAAAATGGGCGCATAACGCTATTCACTACAAATCTTTTGTAGTGTGTATACACACATTACGCATGCGCTAGTGGCGTTAGTGGCGGGTATAAAAGGCGGGAGCTCAATCTTTGCTCAGTCTTCGGTGCAAACACTTCGCTTGTGCTCATTTTGTGTTTTTTTTGAAGAGCTACTACTTATTTTCGTGAATCGATATTTAAATACTATTTTTTAATTCAAAATGCCCCTCGAATATGTTTTAAGTTCAAAAGATCGCAAGAAACTGTTCGATAACGGGCATCTATTTGTAAGAGAAACGGCAAATGCGCAAAGAACAATTTGGAAATGCGATCAGTATTACAAAGTTAAATGTCCTGCACGCATTCATACACAAGATGACTCAATTATCAAGAGAATTGGAGAACACACTCATTCAGCTAATATAGCTCGTGTTGAAGCATCCATGGCTATCAACGAAGTTAAAAAGAGAAGCCGAAATACTCAAGATTGTACTCATTCTATTGCAACACAAGTTTACGTTGGGGTTTCTCAACCAGTCATCGGCCAGATGCCCAAAATAGAATCAATGAAGAGGACAATCAGAAATGTCCGGAATAAAGCGGGACAAGTCCCACCTAATCCACTACTTTGAATGATCTGAACATACCTCCCGAGTTTAAAGTGACACATTCACATAAACCATTTCTTTTGTTCGATAGCAATGATGGTCAAAATAGAATTTTGATATATACAACTAAGCAAAACTTAAAATTTTTGTGCGATTCAAGTTGCTGGTTTGCCGACGGAACTTTCAAGACAGTCCCTGCTCTTTTTGAACAGCTATATACGATACATGGTGTCGTACATGGCGATGTCATTCCATTAGTTTATGCATTATTGCCCCGAAGAAATGAAGATTGCTACAACAGGTTATTATCTGAACTGAAGAATTTAGAGCCAAATTTGTCTCCTACAATGATTATGAGTGACTTTGAACTTGCTGCAATCAATGCCTTTCGTTCTGCCTTCCCAGATTGTATACAAAAGGGTTCTTCTTCCATTTCAACCAATGTATTTTTCGAAATATTCAAACAAATGGATTACAGCAAAGGTACGAAACGAATGCTGAATTTGCACTGAAAATGCGAATGCTACCAGCGCTTCCATTTGTTCCGGTTGAAGATGTAATCCGATATTTTGAGTTTGTGTGGAATAATAACGATTTTCCTCCCGAAGTGCAACCAGTTATTGACTACATAGAAGATACTTGGATAGGCCGTCTAGATCGTCGTCTGAATCGTCGTCCTCCTCGATTTGCCATTGGATTATGGAACTGCTTCGATGCAGCAATAAATGGCGACAAAAAAACAAACAACTCGTGCGAAGGATGGCACAGATCTTTCGGTCAGTTAATTATGTCATCCCATCCAATTATTTGGAAGTTCCTGAAGGCTCTAAAAGATGAACAATGCAGAAACGAGGCCAAAATTGAACATTATATCGCCGGCGAAGAACCTCCTCGTCCCAAGAAGAAATATAAAGGCATTACAGAAAGAGTACAACGCATTGCAAATGATTTTGAAAATCGCGGAGTTCTGGAATATCTACGTGGCATTGCTCACAATTATGAGCTTTAATCTAAATATTTCTCACTATGGTCTTAATTAAATTTACAACTTTTTTGTTGTACATATTTTTTAAATAATTTTTGTTTTTAGTTCTATCTTAATTTACTATATGGGCCTATTTTTAAATGCATCTAACATTCTGTGAATTAAATACACCAATTTCCTGTTCGATTTTCAAGAAGTTATTCTTAATAAAAGTATCATTTTTAACTTATTATTAACTTAAGGAGACCGGCCGCTTCATTTTAAGAAAAATCGAACATTTATGGAAAAAAAATTTATCGCTCAATGTGGGAGAAGAAGTGTTCATTTAGGTTGCCAGACACAATAAAAGCAAAATACGTGTAAGTTAATTAGTTATACGCAGTTACCCTCCACCCCGGCTTCTTCCGCTTGCGAAAAAATACCGCCGCACTTCTGACTGACTTGCGAGGCAAAGATTTCTCAAAAATTACACGTTTTTCCCGTAAAAAACAATGAAATACAATAAAAGTTATCCTCGTTTTTCCAAATTTAATGCTAGAATAAAGGCTAATTGTCAACCGATCAAGTTTTGACTCACTCCAAAAGTGTATATGGGAAGCTCTCACGTTAGCGGTAATTGGCAACCGAAGCTGATGCGAGATGCTACGTTTGTCGGAATCTACGTTTGGTGGACGCCAATCTATTTTTAGACATTTTTTATGGACCCATTCCTATCGGATAAAAAGGAGAGAGTAGCTTAGCCTATTGTCTAACGATCTGTCGTAGAACTTTGTGGAATTCTTCTTAGAACGGGCGTGAGGGCTGCCAGAAGGCAAAAAGTAGGCTAAAAACTGAGAAAATGACGAAAAATTTCACCAAGCAAACACTATGAATATTTTTCAAGGCTGTAATTATGTTATCAAAACGTTCTACGACAGAATTGTTGCCAAAGGGATAAACGTTAAAAAAAAAACATGTCCCGAACTATAGGTATGTACTAACAAACGCCACAAGAAAATAGAGGCTAACTACAACTTCATATACACACATTCTATACCGAAGTGGCCGGTTTCCTTAACTTAACTTTAACTTATATAACTTATCACTGATGATGATCCTTCCACACGATGATATTTCCACACGATGATATTTCCGCACGATGATATTTCCGCACGATGATCTTTCCACACGATGATCTTTCCACGATGATCTTTCCGACGATGATATTTCTGAGGTTAGGGACAGAGCCCTCAAGTATTTTCCATATGTATTTTATTGTGTACCGCTCGCGCCTTCTTTCAAGAGAATAGAGTTCCAGGGATTGTAGTCGAGAACAGTAGTCTTCACCTTCCGTTTCCTCTATCTTAGACGTAGAAGTTTTTTGTATAGCTTCAATGTTCGCAATGTCTCTTTTTCTGTGTGGGCTTGTGAGTACTGAGCAATACTCAATTATTGGTAGGACTAGACTCTTCCATAATTTGAGCATGATATTTGCTTTTCTGCTGCAGAAGCTCCTCCAGATGATTCCCATTATTTTTCTAGCCATTGTGATTTTTATTTTATAGTGCTCTCTGAATTCTGCATCCGACGACATTATTACTCCAAGATCCCTGACTTGTGGATTTGGTGTTATCTGTTTGACTTGCATAGTTTTGCACCCTTTTTTCTGTAGCTCTTTGTTATTACCATATCTTAGAAGTTGGAATTTTTCTTCGTTGAACTCCATATTGTTGTCTTCTGCCCACTGGAATAATGTTTCAATGTCGTTTTGTAATTTTCTTATGTCATCTTCATTCAATATTTCCTCACATATCTTTGTCTCATCTGCAAAGCATGATACAATACTGTCCTTAATATCTGCATCAATATCTACAATCATTATTATGAACAGCAAGGGAGCTAATACTGTCCCTTGTGGGACAGAGCTCACGACTTCCAAGACTTCCGATTTAACTCCGTTTACCACCACTCTTTGCGTTCTTTGCGTCAAGAAATTAAACATCCACCTTCTAGTTTTCTAGTAATTCCTGTATTCTTAAGTTTGTGTGCTATGATTCCATGATCACATTTATCGAAGGCTTTAGCAAAGTCCGTATATATTACATCAATATTTTGTCCTCGACACAATGTTTCTAATATTTTCTCCTGGTGGTCTAGTAGCTGTGACAGGCATGATCTTCCCGCCCTGAAGCCATGTTGATTTGGTTTGTATAAGTCTTTTTCTTGTAGGTAGTAGGTAGTTTTGCTTCTAATTATACGTTCAAAACACTTTATAAGGTGTGAGGTGAGAGCCACTGGCCGATAATTTTTGGGCATTGCTCTGTTACCACCTTTAAATAGGGGGGCAATGTTCGCGTTCTTTAAGGGGAGTGGAATTTGTCCTGTGTCGAGTGATTTCCTCCATAGTAAGTACAGCGGTTTTGCAATACTCTCTTTACATTTCTTCAGAAATGTGGCACTCCATGTGTCTGGCCCTGGCGCTGAATTGTCTCGCATCTGTGATAATGCAGTAATTAAATCTCCTCCGTGAACTCGAAGTCCATTAATAGGTGTGTGCCGGAATTTGTTCTTGGTTGATCTGTATCTATGTCGAAAAATTCGTCTGCGTTCTCCACTTCCATCTCGGACTTAGGGGTGCTAAACACAGATTTAAATTGTTCCCTAAGCAGTTCACTTATTTCTTTCCGGTCATTTCTGTATTCGGCCTCCCCGTCTATCAACGGTCCAATACTCTCTTTACACTGCATTTTCCTTTTCGCAAAAGTGTAGAAGTATTTTAAGTTATTTTTTGTGTTCTGCTACCTTGTTTTCCTCCTCGTTTGTCTTATGTATGAATGTTTGTTTTAGGTCCATTTCAATTTCGCCAAGTTTCCTTTCTAGTTTGAATCTCTTTGCATCAGTTCTGCATCTGTGGAGATGTTTTACTGTTTGTCTTCGTTGCCTGAATAGAGTCCTGATTTTCCTTTCGAGCTTGCTACGTTTTCTTTCCTGTCTCTCTGGAATATGCTTCAGTATTATAGGTTTGGTTTCAGTCTCTATTATACATAGTATTTCTTGTGGAGTCTTCTCGTGAAGTAGCAATTCCCAATTTACCTCCTTTAAATCTTTATTTACGTTTTCCCAATTTACTTTCTTTGAATTTATGTTTAAGCCTTCAGATATTCCATCTGTCTCTCTAGGATGCGTTTTCGGACCTCTGGGTGCTAACTTCAATTGTATATCGATGAGGTTATGGTCGGAGAACTTTGTGTGCGTTCCTTTTTCATTTATTATTATCTCGTTGTTATTTGTCCAGATTAAATCCAAAACGTTCTCCTTTCTCGTGGCTTCACCGATTTCCTGGGTAAGGGCGTAATGTTCCATAATATCTAATAGCATTGTTGCTTGGGTTTTATCATCTTTAGTAATGTTGCCATGAAACTTCTCAACATATATAACTTCGTCATTTTTCTTCCATGAAATGAATGGGAAATTAAAATCTCTGAAAATTAGAATATTTGTTGCTGGAGTTTCAAGTAATTTTAGTGTTTTCTATTTTAGTCCAGGCAATCTAGAGCAAAAATAGCTTCAACCTGGGCAAAATTGCTTCAGAAGCTTTCTAAACTGTTTCCAGCTCAGAAACCATTGCAGAATAACATATCCAAAATCCGACAAAATTGGACCCCGGGAACACCCCCAAAAATGAAATTCAAAATGGCGGACTGGCAGTTTCCTACGAAATACAATAAATTTTAATTTCGCTTTGTAGAGAGAGTTATGACGTTTTTCTTGATCAGTAAAATGTTTTAAAACACATTTTCGTTTCTAAATTAACCTATATGACACTAAAAATTGTATTAGGCGGCTAGTATTAAACTATGACGTCACGTAATGTAAATAAAATATACTGTATGGAGTGTATGTGAGAATGGACATTGCTACATCTTTATAAACTTATATTATATACAACTCTTTCATTCCTACTACCCACTATCAAATCTGCGTATTTGTGCTTGTCATTTTCTTTAAAACTGTTATTATGTACTCCTTTTAAATACTGCAACACAGTTTATTAATTTGTGTTTTCTGTTTCAGACTGACTCGGTGTACGGCTGACTCGGTGTGCGTCCGCCTTCAAGAATGCAGACCCCTGAAGAATTGTGCGTGATTTGTAAGGAGAAATTGGACAGCGGACAGGAAGTGGTTCACATCTCGCAAAAAGGAGCAGATGGTATAAATGCATCCAGCCGCAGCCGTGGAAGCGATGTTGTTGCAACAGCTGGAATAAGTGTAGGAAAAGGTTTACGGATAAAAAGACCATTGAAATAAAGAAGCGACAGACCGCAGCCGAGGCAATACCAAGGAAAAGTGCTCGTTTTCATGAATACGCATTTTCCAGTGCTACTCACTGTTTGTTTTGTGATACCTTTGTGGACTTTTTTTCCAAACAAACCAAAATCAGAGCATGTCAAAATAAGAACTACAGAGTTCTCCGAAACCATAAAAAGGTGCTGTGAAAGCCGCTGCGATGAATGGTCGTTTAATGTAAAAGGCCGTCTGGAGTATTATCTTCGTGATCTTCCTGCTGCAGATTGTGTCTACCATCACACCTGCAGCGTAAATTTTCGAAGTGGAAAAAACATTCCTCGCGCATACTCCTCCGACGATCATGATTCGAAGAAAGGGAGACCAACTAATGAAGAGCAACACCAAGCATTCCTTCAGACCTGTGCTTACCTGGAAGAGAATGATGATGAACAACTGTTGATTGGAGACCTAATTTCCAAAATGGAGGAATATCTTCAAGGAAGTCAGACGTTACGGAGACAAGATCATAATATCAGGTGAAAGTGGGAAGGCAGATGTAGTAACACTACGAGAGACAGCTAATGAAATTCTTATAGATTATCACAAAAAGTCGAAAGAATGTGATATAGATATAGAGCTACAGAAGATTTACCTAGTAGAAGCTGCTGCAAAAATAATCAGAAGTGATATCAAGTCTGTCGACTCGCCTAGAAAAGATGTGTATCCATCTCCAAATGACATCACTGCAGAAAGTGCTCTTGATTACATTCCCAACAGTCTGAAATTGCTATTATCAAAAGCATTTGCGGGACAGGATGCTTCAAGAAAAATAGGTGCAATTGGGCAGAGCATTATGCAAGCAACCCGTCCTAGAGGATTACTATGTCCACTACAGATCGGTTTGTCGGTTCAGCTACACCACAACTTTAGGTCAAGGTACCTTATTGACGTTCTCCATCAGCTGGGTTACTGTTCGTCGTATGCAGAAGTAACAAGATTCGAAAGAAACGCGGCGCTGGCAAGTGGGTCTGGCTCTTTTACTGTTGATGAAAACACTGCAGTCCTTCTAGCAGCAGATAACGTCGATCATGATGTCTGCACTTTGGATGGGAAGAATACCTTTCATGGAATGGGTATGATTGCCGCAATAACTCCGAAGATCAAGATCCACCCTTCTATTCACAGGCGTAATGTTGGTGACAATGACATTAAGAAGATTGCAACCGTTGACATTAGGGAATATAGACACGCGAGAAGCATGTTGAGGGACATCTCATTCCGCGAACTTCCAGTACCCACTGCCACCATAAGTCGACTTAGTCTTCTCTGGCAGATATCTTCAGCAGAAAGATCAGGTCCAAGTTGGTCCGGAACAATGCAGGCAATTCACGGTGGATCAAGTGTCTCACATCCAGGTGTGGCGTCGATCACGTTCCTTCCCATCATAGATATGTCGCCAACTGACATGACCTGCATATTTTCGACATTACTATATTTGAGCAAGATAGCACGCGATCAAAAAGTCCCATGCATTATTACCTTTGATCAGCCTTTGTTCTGGAAAGCTTCCCAAATCATCAATGAACAGAGAGACCTGCAGGACATTGTTTTAATGCTGGGATCATTTCACACTCTGATGAATCTTTTGGGAGCAGTCGGTACTCTTATGAATGGTTCAGGATTGTCTGAAGTACTTCAAGAAATATACGGACCAAATGCCGTGCAACACATGATGTCTGGAAAAGCTGTTTCAAGAGCGATACGTGGTCATATGATAGTAGATGCAGCTCTTAGTACCTTACTAGTCGCAGACGTTTTCCCTCGTAATGAAGATGGAACTCCTCATGACCTCCATAAGGAAGCTTGTGACCTGCTCGACGATGTTATGACCGCCAAACAATCAGTTGAGGATGTGGAATCTTCGAATGCATTGTCTCAGATTGCTACCACTTTGGATGCGAAGAAAACTGACCTACAATCTACTTCGCAAACAAGTCAACTCTGGTTGGAATATCAGCGAATGATCAACATTGCACGTTCCTTGATAACAGCAGACAGAACCGGCTCGTGGGATTTGCACTTGCAAGCTATGCTGGAGACCATCCCCATAATTGCAGCAGCCGGACATCACAATTACCTGAAATCGATATACCTGTACCTGCAGAAAATGTTAAGTTTGCCTTCTGAAAATCCAGCCGTTAACAAAATGTTCCAGGAAGGTAAGTTTGTGGTAAGAAGAAGCGACAGATTATGGGCCGGACTCGGCACAGACCTGGTGATAGAACAAGTACTAATGCGTTCCCTGAAAAGCAGAGGCGGACTGACACGCGGAAGTGGATTTACAGACATCCAAAGGACAACGTGGCTCTTTTCTATGCCTCTGTGTTCCACTTATAACTTAGCAATGCAGGAATACACCAGAGTTTTGTTGGAAAGTAGTGAACAGCACAAGGAAATGAGGGGAAGTAGACAAATCAGGGACAGTAATGACATGAAGAAAGTACTTGAACGTCTGGAATCCTTATCCCCATTCCATTCTACCTCGGGTCTCTGCAACATTGTAACAGGGCTAACTGCTGATCCTGGAGTTAACGTTCATCAATTGCATTCAATCGGTACGAACATTGTCGTAAAAATGATTGGGAAACAAGCCTTTACATATTCTGCCAAAAGATCTGACAAAGTGAAAACACTAGGATCTGCTTCTGCCGTTGTGATCACTGATGCTTCAGATATAGAAGTAGATCCTGCACTACTGTTTCAGAGAATGATGACTGTTGCCACTGGCGGAGACATGAATCTTGAAGATGTCATGTGTTACGAACTGTGTGCATATCCTCCTGCATTGTTCGAATCACGAAGTATCTTGAGGAAACCCGATAAGTCTCAGCTAGCTCATGCAATAATCAAATACACTGACACTTTACGCATGGAAGAAGTTCAAGAAATTCAGTGCACAGACCAGTACGTATTGGATGGTGGATCTCTACTACATCGTGTTTCCTGGCGTCAAGATGAAACATATGACAGCATCGCCAACTCATATGCCGATTTCACTCTGAAAACATATGGAAAAGCAATCATTGTTTTTGATGGCTACAGCAGCTCTCCTACGATCAAGGACATGACCCACAGAAGACGCAGCACCAAGACAAGCAGAAATGTGAATCTCAGTCCAAGCATGAAGTTTGTTGGCCAGAAGGAACACTTCTTGGCTAATGAAAACAACAAGCAAGCATTTATTTCCCTCGTAGGTGAGATGTTGAAGAAGCACGGGTGTACTGTTCACAACGCAGATGGGGATGCTGATGTGGACATCGTTCGTGCAGCAGTTTCCTCATCAGAAAATGCAACTACAACAGTAATAGGGGAAGACACCGACTTGCTGATTCTCCTTCTGTACCATGCCAAGGACAGTGGTTTCAAGTTGTACTATCGCAGCGATATAAGACGGGGACCATCTCCTAATCCTGTGTATGATATTCTCAGCATTCAATCATTGTTAGGCAATGACATCTGCAAGTATCTCCTGTTTGTGCATGCTTTCACGGGCTGTGATAGCACATCCAGAATTTTTTCGATCGGTAAAGCCAAAGCATTCGACACACTGATGAAGGTGGCTGAACTCCGTTCAGTTGCAAATACATTCTGTTCTGATTGTTGCCAACACTCTGACATTGAAGCCGCTGGAAGAAAGGCAATGCTTCTGTTGTATGGCTGCAAAACACTTGAATCCACTAACGCACTACGTCATCGAATGTTAGTTGAAAAGGTAGCTACAGCTAAATCTTTTGTTACACCCGAACGTTTGCCACCTACCGATGCGTCCACAAAGTACCACAGCTTTCGCACATACTTTCAAATACTAATCTGAAAGTCTACAGAAGAGAAGATCGATGCAGAACAGTGGGGTTGGTATGTAAAGAATAATTCCTACTACCCTACAGCCTGCGACAAGCCACCAGCTCCAAATTATAACCTCAACATGATCCGCTGCTCCTGCAAGACGAAATGTGCTACTTCAAGATGTGGATGCAAGCGTAATGGAATGCCCTGTTCAGCCGCTTGTGGCGAGTGCCAAATCAGTGGTTGCGATAACAACCCAAGTACCGGTAATCTATCCGATGATAGTGATGAAGAGGATTAATTTCTGTATGTTTGTGACCAGGTATCACTTCTTCTGTAATGAACATAACTTGAAACTGGGAAAAAAATAATTGTTGTATTATTGATTATAAAAATCTGTAAAAAGCTATATAACATTATATTTGCGTAATAACTGGTTGTGTTGTATATTGTTGAATTATTTAAAACATTACAACTGAAAGAAAAAGCATCAAATGTATCTCTATAAATAAAAGCGTAAATTATTATTATTTTTTTTTTTCGTAGGAAACATCCAGCCCGCCATTTTGAATTTCATTTTTGGGGGTGTTCCCGGGGTCCAATTTTGTCGGATTTTGGATATATTATTCGGCAATGGTTCCTGAGCTGGAAACAGTTTAGAAAGCTTCTGAAGCAATTTTGCCCAGGTCTAATTACAAATTGCCTGGACTATTTCATTTGTAGCAAATTGGAATTCACTTTTTCTGGTGTTTGGTGATCTGTAGATGTTCATAATGGTTAGGTTCAATTCTTTTACTCCTAATATAATAACTTCAACTGTGCTGTTTGATTTCTTTACCCTCACTTCACATGTGTATGTGTTTCTCACGTAGATACAACACCCTCCCCCTCGTCTAGCCACTCTATCTGCTCTGTATATGTTGTAGTCCAGCAATGCTATTTCAGTATTCTCGATGCAGTTTTCACAGCCTTTTTCGCACTTGTGCAAGTGTGCTTCCGTTAGGCATATGATATCTATGCTGGTTTCTGTAACTAAATTTTGCAAGTATTGTAATTTGCAGTCTGCATGGTCCGTATAGAGGCCTTGTATATTTGTGTATAATATATTTACCGGGTTTCTAATCTTCGTGTTCGATTTTCCTAAATGATGGTCGTTTCCTGGTCGATGTCGGTTCCTGTTTCGTGTTATTGGCTGGGCCTCTGCATTTGGGAGTATTGAGGTTGCGGCCCTAGATACCACTGTGGTTTTTGTATTATTGGTGGGTGGTGTTGAATAGGAGGATGATGTGCGTGATGTTGTGGTGCATATGTTTGCGGCGTTCTCTCGCTCCTTGTTAGAAGGGCAAGCTGAGCTTTTATTTTCCTCATTTATTCTAAAAAATATGTTTCATTACTCTTGTTATTACTTCTATGTCGAATATGATCTGTTCTTTCCCGTTCTCTTCTTTGCGTACCCTTTATGTGAAAATGCGGGCACTCTATGTTCAGGCATTTTTTCTCAGTTATTGAAATATATATATATATATATATATATATATATATATATATATATATATATATATATATATATATATATATATAATTTATGATATCGATGTGAATTCTCATGACTTCAGTTATTAATTCTGTGACTGACATCACTCTCTCTTGTCAAATTCCAAATTCAGTGTACAAGGGAGACCAGTTGCTGTACTAGCCGGTTTCTGAATAAGTTTAAATTAAATAAGAAAATAACATAAGTTTAGGAGGCCTTTATCCTTCTCTTAATTTTGAGCGCAATTATGAACCTCTTAGAAGGAGAAAACTAATTTTTATGCCTTAAATTAAAGCATGATAATTAACTGCTACGCCCTCAAAATAATGAACAAAAATCCCCACTAATAAATTCATAGCAACTATAGCATAACATATTATAAGAACAATTATAAGAACAATCCAAATCTAGCCCAGTAAAGGGCCAAATTAAATTAAATAAATAGTCGAGTTTCAAAATTATTCATATCATTGTAAATTGAAATGATTGTATTTATTTTATTATTAATAAAGGTTATTCAATCAATCAATCAATCAATTTAGTCTTCATTAAGGCGTAAAAGATTTGCGTGCACTAAAACTGATGTTAATTTTAAGATAAATGAGCGAAATCCTGAAGCGGCGAAAAGAACGAAATTAAGAAAGGGGTACTTCAAACAAACATAATAATCACATATTAAATGAAGCAACCGTTTAAGAATAAATAACAATAAAGAAAATCCAAATCGTTCAGGTTTGGATCGTTGCAATGCACCGTTTTCGTTTGGGGGCGAAACTCGGAGGGTAAATCCTTATTTATTGCCGAGGTTTACGGGTCTTTTGAACGTCCACATCAGAGTATAAATTTTTCTCGACATAAGCAGCTGTTTATGAGAAATATTTTCCAGTGCGGAATCCGACGGAGATAAGCTTATTTAAGATGAAAGAATGATTTGGAGCGCATGAGAATGGAGAAATTATACTGGAATCAGTAAGAGCATCGACAGTAATACAATTGTTTCTTTGTGTATTGTATTTTGTACTCGTGTTTTTATCTTTTTTTACTGTCATCGTTGTGGTTTGTTTAATCTGCGCCTTAAATTTATTTCCTCGTTTACAAATTATTTTTTTCTCTTTGTCACTTCTTCCAGATTTATTATCTACCGCCCAATTTTACGTCTAAGTTATTAGTTCGACTAATTACATTTTCTTCTTCTTCTTCTTCTTCTTCTTAGTATTATTATTTGTAGTAGTAGTAGAATGAGTATTATTAGTATTAGTACAGGGTGTCCATAAATGTTTACCCTGAAAACAGTATGCTCTCATGTTTTAATGACGAATCTTACATCCGTTTTCTTTTTACAGGTGATCTCGTACACGCATAGAGTTTCTGTGCTGGTGTGTTTCGTCTACCGCATTCGTCTACCGCTGTAGTAGCTGTTCAGTGGTAGAGTCAACAGACACAATGTGCGTATTTGGGGAACGGAAAACCCACTTGCCGTAAGGGAGCATATTCAGGGCAGTCCGAAGATCAATGTCTGGTGTGGACTAATGCATGACCAGATAATTGGTCCTTTCTTCTTCGCTGGGAACACTGTTTCCGCAACTGTGTACCTGGATATGCTCACCATTTACGCCATCCCCCAGCTGCAGGACAGGAGGCCAACTGTCATCTTCCAACAAGATGGGGCACCCTTTCATTGGGCGCATGTTGTTCATGAAACTCTCGACGCAACATTTAACATTTCCAAATCGATGGATTGGCAGGGACGGGCCAATCCCATGGCCCCCAAGATCACCAGACATTACCCCGCTGGATTTCTTTCTCTTCGGTCATGTTAAAGATTTGGTTTATGCAACAGTTGTTCCAGATATCAGGACATTGCGAGAACGCATTACGGATGCAATTGCAACAGTTAACCCACAAATATTGGAAAATGTGTGTGGCATGAATGTGAATACCGTTTAGACAATTTACGTGCCACTAGGCGTGCACATGTGGAAGCTTATTAAGTTCATTAACTATGAATCAAAACTTTGTATGATTATCTACTTATGATTAAAACTGTGTTTAAATACGAGTGTTTATTTAAAAGTTATAGCATGCTTTAATCAGGGTAATCATTTATGGACACCCTATATTATTTGTAGAGAAAGGGGTGTTCATAGGGAACCGGCATTTAACAATGAAAAGGATGATCAACGACCAACGTTAACACGTCAACATTATGAAGATTTAATATCAGACGTTTCGGAAGTCAAACTCGCATCATCAGTGGCTAAAAACAATAAAAAGTAAAAAAGTAAAAACAATATAAAACTGGTGAAAGACTAGTTAGACAGGTACATAATTAACTTAATTTTAAAATACTTTCAATTGTACAGTCACCTGCAATAGCTCCTCTCCACCCTCTCCGAGATGTAGCAGCAACGCAGTCCCTCTTTATCCCCCACCCTCACTCCCTCCCTCTCCTTCTTTCCCTCTCCTTCTCGCTATCTCCACCTCCTCTCTCTCTCTCTCTCTCTTTCTCTCTCTCTCTCTCTCTCTCTCTCTGTTCCCTCCCCTGCCTACTTGTTATTTTCTTTCGATTTACCTTAATTCTTATTTTCCTTTTTCCTTCCCTTCAACTCATACTAATACATTACCCTTCTCTTTCCCCCGCCCTTCTCTCCGATTATTACCTCCTCGTTTCTCTCATTCCTCCCACCTCACCAACTACTTCTGTCATTTGTGTTTTTGCTTCTGTCCTTTTTACCTTTCCTTCCTAATCCATTTTCTTTTACAAAATAACTGACTCACTCATCCACTCACGCATTTAATTTTTAATAAAACTTCCTCTATAAATACTAAAAAATTTATTAACAGCTCCCGAAAATGTTCATGCATATCAATAATCTTGTTCCGCTTTTAAATAATAAACCAAAAACGACGATATTACGAGATCAAACCGTCTACATGGAATCGCACAATAGCTGAAATTAATCATCATAATGCAGATGAATACAACACTTATTTTTAAGTGATAATATCGAATCACGATATGACAAAAAGTATTGCATCACGAATGATCCCAAAATTCGAAGGACACTGTAATTCGGCATGTCAGATTACGGATCGAACAGCATCTAATTTTAAACTGTGATTTGAACCCAGCGACGAAATATATTAAATAATATATATTAATATATATGTAAAAATGAATAATTCTAACATTCCTTTTTGCATATACAGTCCAAACTCGCAAGGCACTCTAACTGTATATAAAATGCAAGTTTGGAAAAATTTTTAAATTTCTTTCTACTTTATTTTTGCTAAGTAACTGATGAATTAGTTCTTTTTTAAATAACCGAATCAGTTTTTAGATTAACATTAATCATGTAATCGTGTTAAATTCTGTAATGTTAATTTTTTTTATACATTCTCTCTTAGTTGTAAAAGATGAAGTTATAACTCGCAAAAACTCTAAATTAACACTTAATTTTAAATTTTAAGAATTTAATTTTGTCTCATATGCGTGTTTGATGTTAAACCATAATAAAATGCATATTTCAATTTCCATTTTTAGTTAACTCGACAAATTGTGATAACATCAGATCTGTCAATATGCTGTTCAAAAGAAAAATATGACTTCATCTTCAAATATCTTGCTTATCTGCAATATGCTGTTACAGCCCAGATTTACCTATATCTTCAAATATTTTGAAATTTTTTTCAGCCTATTGAGAACAAAAAACAAAACAGGTCAACATTAAATAATAATGATGTCACCAAATTATTAGAATATAAATTCTTTTAATTTTTCAAATTAGCATTCTGATTATTCTGATCTGACCAAGAGGCTGAAGCATTACCTGTAATATTTTAGAAGCAGTAAAATTCAGTCAGATGATCTTTTTGTCTTCTTTGAGCCCGGCTTTCTCGAGAGAACTTAATTTTAAAATAGAATAAATAATTTCCCGATACGCTACAAGAAGAATCGTGCAACCGTCAGATAATTTAGCAAGTTTTCACAGAATCCTCCGATTCACTACAAGAAGAAATCGGAGTGTAATATAAAAGAAACTACTGCGATTCCCTATACGATACCAGCTATCCCAGAGTGAGAAAATCCGTTTCTGCCACCTAACCAGAACCCCCGTCACCCTCGGACCACCCAAGGCCATAGATGGAGGGTTAACGTATATATTACAGGATAAATGCCCTGTTCATACTGCCAGGATCTTCAGACGGTGGTTTCAGGAACAACGAGATGTCGAGCAGCTGAACTGGCTCACCAAGTGGTGTGACCTAAACCCCATTGAAAATGTGAGGGCAAATGTGATTACCACTTGGGAGCCTGGGCAGGATCGGATATCTCGGCACCTGCTGCAACACACCATGGCAGAGTGGGAACTTTTCCGCACGAACCCACAAGTCATCTACAATCACGTGGCATCTGTTCCAAATAGGCTACCAGAGGTCATTAATAAGAATGGGGATGGACCAAGTGTTGAGTAACTGTGTATGATAATGTTAATGTTGTGATGTAAATATATATTTATTTACTTGAACAATTGTCAGTTCCTTATAATTTGAACATTATGTTTTGTATGTTCTTAAGAAAATCCCTAAATTTACTTGATTCATGTTTATTTTTGTAATAAGAAATTGAACTATGTTATCATTATCTCTCTATGGATAGACCTTTTTCTGGATAATCATATGTTAATGATGCATAGATTTAAACAAAAATGTTATTGCCTGGAGGAAAAGTCGATACTACAACTTATCTTACACTTTAACTATAACATGACCACATCAAACTCCTATGATTGAAAGTTTTTAAAGTATCCGACGTTTGTGAAATAACCTAACTACGCTATTCCCTAAATTTAGGATTAATGCATGAATAAAATATATAGTCGTCCTAGCATTACCGCCAAAACTACAGTGAACGATATATTATTCAGTCATTGATTTTCAAAAATAACAGTATAACTATAACACCTGAGAGGGGGAAGAGGAGAGGGAGGGAGTGAGGGTGGGGAACTGGGGTTTAAGAGGGACTGCGTTGCGGCCACATCTCGGAGAGGGTGGGGCGGAACTATTGCATGGGACTGTATATGAAAAAGAAAAAAAATCACAATGACAGCAATGTCCTCAGGTTCAATTAAGTTTAATAATTAGACAAAATCAAACAAAACTAAAGCAGATTGCAATATATGTATATGGTATACATATACATAAAATA
Source organism: Bathynomus jamesi (assembly GCA_023014485.1). Lineage (NCBI taxonomy): Eukaryota > Metazoa > Arthropoda > Malacostraca > Isopoda > Cirolanidae > Bathynomus > Bathynomus jamesi. The sequence continues at coordinate 464,905 of JAJOZX010003243.1, forward strand.
TTAACTTACTATGTTTAATTTATACGCAGAATTATGATCATTCAACTTCGGCTTTTGTCTACATATATAAGGACTCCCTAATTCTCAGGTCTGTTTTATTTTATTTTGCAAAATGGCTAAAATCGAGAAATTGTTATTAAATGGATGGTTGTTACTTTCGCATTCACCGCGCATTCAAGGTTTGCTCCCATTATTTTTCTTTTCGTTCTGAGGTGTGTTTCTTATTTGATTATTTTAACTGTAATTCTTATCCAGAAGACATGATTATGAAACATATTCGAAACTGCAAAAAATTTCTCTTTTTTCTACGAGAAGGTCAAAATATGATAATAAAAACCCACTCTAATAGACAGAGTTTATTTCCACAACAGTTTCGATGCCCACTGGCATCCTCTTCGGGTGTATACAGAAAAACGAATGAACCAAAAACAAAAGGGAAAACAGTCCAAGGACCATTAAGAAATTCGCACCTAGGTTAGATCCCGTTCTCCCGACACTGGAAGGGCATTTTTATTAAAGTGGGTTTTTATTATCATATTCGAAACTATTTAAATCATCATTTTAAACTCCAACTCCCCGTTCCCACTGTTCAAAAAGATAAAAGATATATCGATGCCCTTTTATGGCTTCATCAATTTAATTATTGGTTTTGATTAACCTCCTTCGCAACATCAAAAGTCATATGACGGAGGGGACCTACAGCTTTACATGGGATCCGAACCACGGGTCGCTACATAGTCTGGACGCAGCGGACGGTCTCCCATCCAACTACTACCCAGACCCAATGTCGCTTAACTTCGCTGATCAACGGGAAGCGGTGTTACGACATTGGCTACGACGTAACCCTATGGCTTCATCAGCAAAAGGATCAGAAAAGACCTAAAACGGTTGTTCACCCAGTTTAATCCACAAATTGATTTTAAATTTATATTTATCAATCAATAATTTTAGCATCAGCTCTTTTTACAAACTTGAGGAAAGGTTGCCCGAGGCTCTCGTTTCCAACCTCTTTCAGTTGTGTTTGTAACGCCAGATATGCTAACAGCTCTGTCCGCCAAATTAAGGTACGGGTCGATGAGCATCGTGGCATTAGTAGTCGCACTTCTTTACCACTAAGTAGACAAGCCAACCACCCATTTAATTTCTCAGTTTTAACCACCTTGCAAAATGAAACAGACCTGAGAATTATGGGGTCCTTATATACATAGACAAAAGCCGAAGTTTAGTAACTGTGATTCTGCGTATAAATTAAACATAGTAAGTTAATATTCTATGTATATGTATATATATATATATAATATATATATATATATATATGGGATTGAGCTCAGAATTGTCCCCTAAGGTTTTATCATGATACACAGACCGTGCATGGAACAAGGAACTCTTTTGGGAAAATGAAATCCACTATAGTCCGAATAAGTAACGGTAAATGAAAAATACTATAGTTTTTTCTTTTTCATGATGTTAGCCCGACGTGGGCAACGGGTCACTCGCAAAGGGGCCCCAAAAATATAGCTTTGGGACAGGATCTAGGGGTTCCAGCTACACCTAGCCTACTATATCCAGAACCTCAATATAAGTAAAGGACTCATTGCATTCGCTAAAAATGCAATAGTTACCCCTTTTTCTTTGGTGTATTCAATCCGACGCGAATGCAACGAGTCTTTTACTTATATTGAGGTTCTGGATATAGTAGGCTAGGTGTAGCTGTAACCCCTAGATCCTGTCCCAAAGCTGGATCCTATCTGCTTTGCAGATAGCTGGTGAGGGAAGCTATATTTTTGGGGCGTCTTTGCCAGTGGTCGTTTCTCCATCGCAGAAATATCCTAATAAAACTGCTCTCCATGTTCATTGCTGACATCTCCCCGGTTTGGCGAGAAAAAATCCAAGTGCGAATGCAGAAAAAGGAATTATTAAACTCGTATTACATCCCAATGATCTGAAAGCTCGGAGAAGTTCATCAACCAATTTTGCATAGTTAGGCGATTTTTTGTTGCCTAGGAAATCCTGGGTCACTGCTTTAAAAGCATTCCAAGCTGTTTTTTCAGTCATTCAGGACTTCATCAAAGGCACCATCTTTCATTAACTCATTTATTTGTGGACCAACGAAAATTTCCTCTTTTATTTTAGCATCACTAATCAGATGAAATTTTTGTTTCAAGTACTGGAATCCATCTCCTGCTGTCCATTACCTTAACCAAATTTTCCATCAATCCTAGTTTGGTGTGTAGAGGTGGCAAGTAAACTTTTTCATGATGCGCCAATTTATGGCACGCAACATTTTTTTGTCCAGGAATGAAAGATTGACGAGAGTAGTATGACCGCAAAATGGTAGAGTGCAATGCAATTGCGAATGTTGCATAATGTTGCAAGAGTGCCACCCCACCCCATTGTTGCAAATCCCCACCCCCCATAGTGCCTACCCCCTTTTGTTGCAAGCCCCCACCCTTCTTGTTGCAACGCACCCCCAAAATGGGGGAGGGGGAATGTTGCAAGAGCAACAAGGGTTATGCAACTTGGAGGCGCAGTTATCCCCCAAGAGAAAGAGAGAGGAGAATGAGAGAAAGGAAGAGGAGAGATGTTCACCCGGCTACTGCCAGGTGCATATGAGGACTTCAGCCGAGCGGCCGCTGTCTTATAGGATACCCTATTCAGCCAGTTGGCATTATCAGCCAGTGCCTCCGGGCATCAGGTGGCTTAATCAGCTAGTGCCTCCGGGCATCAGTTGACACTGTGTACATCTATATGTGCGTCACGCGTTGGCACAGTGTACACACTGTTTATGTGCGTTAAACGGAGACGGGGTCGACCCTGGGCGTCCGGTTTCAGGGTACCCTAATGACCCATGTAGGTCTAAGGTGGGGCGTAAAACGCTGAACAATTCGTACGGAAAAAAGAAAAAGTTCATCTAAAAATCGTGATTGATATCCAGGGTGCCCTAATGATCCGTGTTAAACTCTAAGGTGGAGTGTAAAACTTCGAACAATTCGGAAAAAAAATCAGGTTCGAGCCCCGGCGCGGTGATAGCCAGGGCACCCTAATGATACGTGTCAAACTCTAAGGTGGGGTGTAAAACAACGAACGATTCGGACGAAAAAAGAAGAAAAAAGTTCACCTAAAAATCGTGATTAATATCTATGGTGCCCTAATGATCCCCGTAGGTAGGTCTGTGGTGGGTTGTAAAACAACGAACAATTCGGACGGAATGCAGAGGAGTGCCTACAGTATATATGCAAATTTCCGGAAAAAGGTTAATTTAAAAATCTTGTAAGCACATCCCCGTTTAAAAGTAGGTCTAAGGTGGGGAGTAAAACAATTCGTACGGAAAAAAGAAAAAAAGTCAGACCCCGTTATAGTAGGGTGTGTCAATTTGGGAGGTGAAAATTAATTTTTGCCAATTCCTTCACTGAGGGGTTTTAAAAATATGTTTTTAGATGTGAAGAATTCAAATCTGCTATTATTTTTGTGATTGCTCAACACTTAGCTTGGTAAATCTACGTTTGATTAAAAAGCACATAAATTGCTCTCAGAAAACAACATTTATTAATTTTAGCTTCTCAAAATATCAGGTAATGCTATAAAAATTTTAGTTTCTCTGCATAAAACATATCCTAGTAATCATAAAACATATCCTTGTAATCATAAAACAACATTAGAAAGTAATGACATCACTAAAAAAAAAATTTAAACAACAAGTTTCATCAAGTTTTGCTTTGATTCGTTCTTGGACATCAGCCGCCGACTTGCTTCTTGGCCTCTGATATAGCCCTCACGTTTCTCATGTGTATACACCCTGCCTGCTGCCTCTGTGACTTGTTTCACACACCTCTCTATTGACTGAGCATGACACGGCCACTGTGGAACTTGCATAGGCTTGTCAAAGAACTTCTTTACTTCCGCTGTAGTCAGTTTACATGTCAAAGGAGGTTCAAATACCCCGTCAGACCAGTCTGTCAGCTCCAACACGGAAGAAGCACTGGGGTTGATGGAAGGTGTCTTCCTGGGACGTACAGAAAGATCTCCAAGTGTGTCATCATCTCCACCCCTCATGTCAACAATCTTTTGGACACCAGCTCTCCTCTCCTCACTGTCATCTGAGCCCAAGAGTGTCTGGATTATCATTTCGCTGAATGCATACCATGCTGAGCGCTTGATGGTTGGCAAAACAGCATCCACTACAGCCTTCTTTTGCAGCCTAACTAGCCACAGCTGAAACAAGATGTGGCGTGGGCCTTCCACCCAAGAGTGTTTTACTTTGATGTTGAACCAACAGGGTAGTACACACCAACAATGTATTCCACTATCAGTCTTAAGTTGTTGAGGGTTTTGCCTTTAAGGCCATGTTTTGAAACCCATATGCGACAAAGCCTGTTTGCTGTTGTCAACCACCTTGAATGGCTCACTGGACCAATTTCAAGAAGGGCCAGATCTGTGGGAAGTTCTCCTGTCCTTATGGCCTGTGTGATCCTATACCCGTACGCTTGATCAGTAGAGAGATCCTTTACGACATTGTCACTCAGTGAAGTAAGAGGCTCTCCAATTGAGAGTTTGGTGAATGAAGGATCAATTTCAAGTTCGGTTGCAGTGTCTAGCATCTTGCCAATGTTACCTGTCCACTTGTTGTTAGACAAGGTCTTCCCATCCAGTGCTGTGATCAAGTGTCGCAGGGGTAACTCGTTAGTGTGGAGGGCACAAACCAACCAGATCAGCTTACGGCAAAGCTTGACCTCTACCCAATGCATGGAACCACCCTCCCAGCCAGTGTTAACATTTGTAGAATCACCTCCAATGGCCTGCAGGCTTTTGTCAATGCCCTTATTCTTCATGAAATCTACAAGATTATCAGCAATAACTTCAGCAGGTTTTTTTCTCGTTGAGCCTTTCTCAGGAGTGAAGTGGTAGAGATATCTTCCACCTGGCTCACTGCACACAGAATAATGCTCTTCTTTGATGATGCTGGGGAACTGACGATCTGAATTGTCTGCTTTCAGCATAACTTTTGTTGTATCTTGACGGCCGTCAAAGAAGATGCAGTCAATTTCACCCTTCTTACAAAGATCATCAAATTCCTGATCCAGGGATCTCATAACTTTTTCTTGGGCCCTCTTGACTTTATTGTGATCAACTACAAGTCTCTTGTCTTCTTCAGTGATCAAGCCAGCATCCACAAAGGCAGCAGTGGTGATGGCAGCTGTGGCACGCAGGCCAACACCATATCTGATTTTATGCATAGCAACATTAGGTATTTCTAATGTGTTGTACTCTGGGTTTTTATTGGAAGTTGAAGACGTGCTTGGTATTTCTAATGTCACTTCATATCTTCCATCCTTTCCATCTTGAGCATCAGCTATTTGTTCTTCATTTTCATCATCAGAGAAAATTATTTAATTTGATGGCATTGAAACATCCTGCTTACTTGTCTGCTTATATTCAGCAAGCCTTCTTCTTTCGTCTTCTTGCCGCTTCTGCTTTTTGACTTGTCTGTTGTGCTCAGGTTGATCTGGCAAGCCAATCTGATGTGGTCCAATAGAACCAGACTTGTCTCTCTGACCTTTAATGAAAGCAAGTTCCTTCACAGGGATCTTCATCTCCCTAGGGCATGTACAGTTAATGTGAGTTTCGTTTTTGCAACCAGCATCTGCAAGGCAGCCAAATTTAGAGCAGAGAACAATTTTACACTTGCAACTGAGGATGTCAAAAAGCTTGTCAAGTTTTGCAATGAAAGCCTCTTTGACATGTAGCTTTCCTCTCCCAAGAGATATGTTTTTGGCCTGCTCCCAGCTCTCTTGGATCTTGTTTAAGATTGTGACTCGTGAATTTACAACGGGGGCTACAAAAGAACTGTTTGCTCGTTCCCACTTTTCAAGCACTTTAGGGTAAATGTCCTTTGCAAGACTGGCTGCTGGGTAGTTTCTCACATCCTCACCACTTTGTTCTCTTAGCAGTAGCCCATATTTCAGAACGTCTCGCAGAGTTGGGAGTTCAGAGGGCAACAACTCTCTACCAGTTCCAATTAGGTTGCTCATATGTGTGAATGTCCCCAGTCTTGTCCTCCTTTTAGAAGCGATTCTAGGTCAATTCCCACTGGTTAGGATGGTAGCACTGACGGACAAGTAATCTTCAGCACACTGATGAATATGTTTCAACCTGTGAAATAAGCAAAAACAGCAGTGCATTATATATACAGCATATATAATTATTAATATAATAATTATTATATAATTCCACAAAAAAGTAAAAAAAGTCACTATTTTTATGTAGCTTCTTACCAAGCAAAACTAAATTATATTAAATTAACAAAAATATCTTTAGAATTCCTAAGTCATGCTGCAACTTTTTAGCACCCCTCATATTTGGAATTTGAAAGTTGAAAAATTCGACACACCCTACCGTTATAGCAACATTCGATTATCTCTCTTTCTCTCCTTCTCTCTCCCTCCCTCCCTCCTTCCCTCCCTCCAACCCTCTCAAACCCCCTGATGAACATAGCTATTCTTGTCTTTTCACAACTTGAATACAAGTCATAAAAGGTCTTCTAAGCTGAACTTGTATATATATATATATATATATATATATATATATATTGCTTATTTATCAGCAAATCGCACAAGATTTGAGATTAGGTATGCGTTTATATCTCACAGAAAGATGAAAGTTGTAAACATCTGTTTAAAATCGGAGCTTCTAATGTCTTAGCGGTTGCTCTCAGTTTTCCAAGATTTGCTTCAAGATAAGCATTTAAGATTATACTGCCCAGTTCATCACACATATTTATCATTATCTACTCCTTCTCAAATACTATCCCTCGTTCGCGTTTAAAGATAAATTTTGAAAACATCTGTTTCTTCAACAACAAAAATCTGAATAGAAGTCATAAAAGGTCTTCTAAGCTGAACTTGTATATATATAATATATATATATATATATATATATATATTGCTTATTTATCAGCAAATCGCACAAGATTCGCGATTAGGCATGCGTTTATATCTCAAACAAAGATAAAAGTTGTAAACATCTGTTTAAAATCTTCTCACTGGAACGAAAATTCTCTCTGCGGCGATACATTAGCATGCAGAATATCACGTTTCTAATAAAAAAGGTTTAAAGACGTATGATTCAAATGGTTGTAAAGATACCCTTTGAACGAAATGCTAAAACATGGTATTTTCCTATCTTTCATAGTTTTAATAGAGCGAAGATAAAATCTAAAACAGCTGTTGATTTATTTGATTTCAAGGTTTCTAAGATTTGCGATAAGATACGCAATTTGTCTCATCTCTCTCACTGATCAATTACTACCCTATACAAGTTTACAAACACGCCTTTCCAATCGGGGACAATTCATGGGGGAACAGGCTTAAATCGCCTACCAATCTCCCGCGAAATATTTTTGAGAACGGAAAAACACATTTTAGCGAAGCAAATCATTTAATTCAATATCCTTGCTTAATAATTTCACACTAAATAAATTTCTAAAAATAATTTCAATGCAATTAAAACACTTTCAAAGTCCATGCTTCCATGTAACCTCACTGCAAAACACTTCAATGCAAAAGCAAATCATTTAAATCAATATCCTTGCTTAATAATTTCACACCAAATAAATTCCTAAAAAATAACTTCAATGTAATTAAAACACTTTCAGAGTCCGTGCTTCCATGTAACTCCACCGCAAAACAATTCAATGTTAAAACTTTGAACAAAACGGACGGAAAAAATGCCAGGCCCCGTTATAGCACATACGATTATCTCTCTTTCTCTCCCTCCCTCCTCCCTCCAACCTCTCAAACCCCATCTGAGCTTGTATATATATATATATATATACATATATATATATATCAAGCTAAGCATTTAAGATTATTTCTCGCAGAAAGATAAATTTTAAAACATTTCCACGAATCGGAACAGATGGCACGCCCAGATTTCACGGGGCAACCAATCACAACCCTGTGGGGCGGCTCCCAGGACATCTGATTGACCGCTATGCAGGCCTACGCGTCAAGCCCCGCCCAAAATACTCCGCCAGCCAATAGGAAGCTAGCGTTTGTGTGTTGTGGGTTGGTCACAGGCCCCCTTGTAAAGGGAGAGCTTCGATTCAGAGACTCAGTTTCTTCCATTTTCCGATAGGGCCTTATACGACATGAGTCAATTATCTTTGTACAACTCCACCGATCTGATGGAGGATGAAATCAATTATGCTCAGGCAGCGCGCCTAATTTTCAAGGCTGTAGATCAGGATGATGAATTTTTACCTACGCAGATTGTTACGGAAAATTGCGATGCATTGGAAGATCCTACAGACAACTCATTTGAAATGTAAGTGATTATATTCTGCGGTTCATTCAGTGTTAACTTATAAGTATCTAACCTAACTTATTCAGTGTTTTCCTACAACGTAAAAGTTAATCCCAAAACTTTCACCCTAAGTACCTAACTTAACTTTATTCAGTGTTTACCTACAACGTAAAAATTAACCCTATTGTTTTTAATTATTGTCTGTTCCCTCATTTATATGTATATATATGGTGCGTTTTTATTTGTACGTTTCTTATGGAATTTTTATAAAACTTACAGTAGAAATATTAAAATATCAAGATTTGGCACCGGGCTCGAGGGCCATTACAGTAACTTATAAGTACCTAACCTAACTTATTCAGTGTTTTCCCACATCGTAAAAGTTAATCTCATTGTTTTTAATTATTGCCTGTTCCCTCATTTATATATATATATATATATATATATATATATATATATATATATATATATGGTGGAGTTTTAAGAATATTTTTCACGATAATTCAGTACCGCAGTAGGATTTTTAAATTACCAAACTGCAATAAACGCGTTTTGAAAAATATTTTTAATTATTGTCTGTTTCTCCATATATATATATATATATATATTATACTTTATTTCTCGTTACAGAATCGAATCGGAGATAGACCGTGTTATAGCTACTTCTGATGAAACGGTGGTAAATGAAATAGAAGTTTCACCGACCGGCCATCCCAGTGATCTGAATACAGATGTCGGAGTGTTGGCACACATTCGGACCAGCGAGTGCCAGGTCATAGAGGAGATAATGTAAGTATTTTTGAGGTTATATAGTATGTTTTTAAATTTCTTGTGGAATCTTAAACAATAAGTTAGGCTAGGCTAGGTTAGGCTACGTTAGGTTAGGTTATATTATGTACCTATTTATATATATATATATATTAGTGTGTAGCGTCATGAGCGATCTGGAGGCACATTTCAGGTTTTGTACACTCAACCTTGCTGATTTCAGAAAAGAAATCAAAAATTTTCTGCAACAAGCAGAACACCTCCTTTTTCTCATGTAAAAAATACAAAATTCTTGTTAATTACAGTTGGCAAAACTGACTGACATGGTACTTCTGGCAGCTTTCTAATTATTCTCAGTGAGTCATCCCCTGGAATTTCTTAGTTCTACGCTAGCTCGCTTGAGAGAAACAAATGTTTTTTTCTGTGGATGGGGTGTTCAAAAACCCCAAGGTACTAACGAAAGGTGCGTTTTGTGATATATACATTATACACATTTCTTTGTTTTGTTGTGTTTTACATTGTTTATAAGTTCGTTATATGTCTTAGGGTATATATATACCTATGGATATTTATATACATAATATATATGTGTGTGTGTGTGCAGTATATCTATATATATATATTGGTAAACTTATTGTTTACCAATAAACCAAGCCTTATATATATATACTCATAATCATATATATTTTTTATTTATACGTTTGTGTTTTTGTTTCAGTGTTCCTGTGTGATACTTGTTGAGTTTTGCTGGTACAATGAGCACGCAAAGAACACGGGGATCTGCCAGCCACATTGTCTTTGGTTCTCCACTATCAGAGCTTCCTCTGTCTGAACTTCCAACCCGTATACAAGTTGCAAGGCATTTCCTCTTCTTGAAGGAGAACAAGTACACCAGCAACAGGGAGATTCTTCCGGAGGTATGCCAAACACTCATTGACATTTGTAATCGTGCTGACATTCCATCACAGCCAATCAAGAATGTGAAGACCAAGCTGCTCCGATTGATGGAAAAAGGCTCACAAGCATCGAAGCAAGGCAAGCAGGCCACAAAAACCAAGAAGTTCGAGGAAAGCCTGAATCAATTGTTTGACATAGCTGTCTGCCAATGCGATGATCTGTCTGCATGCCACTGTGAAAAAGAAATGAAAGTTCCACGACGAGAGCATGCCTTTCTGATCGACCAGAGAACCACGCGGATCATGCAGATCAGTCGGGTGGATACGAATGTGACTCAGATGATGGAGAGAAGGAAGTCAAGAGAGGATCGGATGCAAGAAAGACAAGAAGAAGAGAATAGAAGAAAAACGGAAGGGCAAGAGGTAGCATCCTCTGCAGATGTGGTCGAATCAGCTCAAGCAGAAGCAGACTCCAGTGGTGAAAGTGTTGGTGATGAGTGGATGGGTGATAGTGCCCAGGAGGACAGGAACATCACACCGATTCCTACTGTTGCTTTGGAAGCTGACCGGTATGGTGTATCGAACAGGGTTGCTGCAGCTATCAACACTGCAACATTGGTTGACTATAGCATCATTAGTTCTGATGATCAGATAAACGTAATTGACCACCACAAAGTATGGAGAGCACGGCAGAAGGTACGGAGGGATCTGAAGGAAGCAGTAACTTACCACGATGTAGAAGTCACTGCTTTATTTTTTGATGGGCGGAAAGACATGACACTTGTCAAAGAGAAAAAGGGGAACAAATGGTACAGCACAAAGAAAGTTGAGGACCACTATGTGCTGGTCGGAGAGCCTGGAACCTTCTATCTAAGCCATCTGACACTGGAACGAAGAACTGGCACTGTCATTGCGGATGGACTTCAAAATGCGATTGAAGAAATGGGTATTGCAGACAAGATAATTACGGTGGGAGCCGACAGCACAGCCACAAACACAGGGCACAGAACTGGAGCAATACACCTGCTAGAGTGCCGCCTGGGTCGCCCTTTGCACTGGTTCATCTGTAGTCTGCATTTAAATGAACTCCCACTGCTCCACTTGTGCAAGGAACTCATCGGCCCAACAGAATCTGCAACTCAATATAAAGGACCAATTGGCAAAGCTTTGGCCACATGTGAAAGTTTGCCACTTTCCTCTAGAGGAATTCAATGTATTGCTGATGGCCACACTCTCCCGGATGTTGACCTTACTGAATTGAGTCGTGACCACGCCTACCTCTACAGAATGATGAAAGCGATACGGACTGGTGTCATTAATGAAGATCTTCTACGAGAGAAGCCTGGACCAATCTCCCATGCAAGATGGGTTACAACTGCCAGCAGAATTTGTCGGCTGTATGTAGCGATATCGCAGCCAAGTGATGAACTGTATTCACTCACACAGTTTGTCGTGTGCCACTATGGACCCATGTGGTTTAGCATCAAGTGCCATCCAAAGTGCACAGATGGCCCAAAACATTTCCTGGAGCAAATCAAGCTGCTACGATTACTGCCACCAGCTAGTAAGACTGTCACATGGCCTGTGATCCAAAGAAATGCATATTGGGCTCACCCTGAAAATGTTCTACTGGCAATGCTTGCAGATGCAGATCAAGCAAACCGGAAATTGGCCATCGATGTAATCAAGACCATTCGACGAGCTCCTAAACCTGCTCAACAGCAAGTCAGAGAATTTCGGCCACCAAAGATCAAACTGCTCAGAATTTGAAAGATTTACTTCCACCAGTGGAGGAGTGCACAATGGAACCACCACTCACGAAGCAGTTCTCTGTCGAACAACTCGATAAGATCACTGAAGAGCCCCTTGTTGTCTGGACACCATGTTACTCCCAAGGTGTAGAACGCTGTGTTAGGATAGTAACTGAAGCGTCTGGGGCAGTGTATGGAAAGGATTCAAGAGATGGTTACATTAGAGCAGTACTTAAATCCCGTGACTTTATGCCGTCATTCAAAACTAAACAAGATTTTAATGTATCATTTACTAAATAAAACTATCTAGTCTACCTACCTACCTACCTACAGTGTATATGTTTATTCCAAAAATAAATTTTTCTATTTTTTCTGAAAAGCAGTACATTGTAAGGGGTCAAATGATAGCTCAAACTCTAGGAAAGCAAGTGTCCAAAAGTTATGGGTAACTAGCAATTTTCACGATTTTCACATGCGAAAAAGGAGGTGTTGCACTTGTCACAAAAAACTTTTGTTTTCATTTTTGAATTTAGGGAGCTCAATTGTACAAACCCTGAAATGTGCCTCTTGATCCGTTACACTTTGTCCAATGACGCTACACGCTAATATATATATCTCGTAAACGCTGATGAGATGTGAGTAACCGCTAAGTGTCATAATAATTGTTGTGAAAAATAGTTTGTATTGTTTCTCGTTTATAATTAGTAATCTAGTTTCAATCGGTACTAACCGTAAAAGATCGCAATAAATGCGTTTTCAAAATTAATTTTTATTCTCTGATATATATATATATATAGTGTGTGTGTTTTACATTTCTTGTGGAATCTTAAACAATAAGTTAGACTAGGCTAGGTTAGGCTACGTTAGGGTAGGTTATATTATGTCCCTTATACATATATATATATATATATATACACAGGAGCGGCTCGCAGGTAGGCACTGTGGAACTGCAGCACCCCCATGATCTTATGATCTTTATATTTAAATATTTAAAATAGCCTCTCTGATTGTTTTTTTTCAATGAACTTTGATTTTTTAAATCAGATTATATCCTTTTTTCCTTAAACTATTTCAATGCCGAACGAATGAATCACGAAAGTAGCTTCAGACTTCCTGTGGAACTGCGTACTTAACAGTTCCAGATTTTGTTCGAAATGCTTGAAACTTCGGTGGCGGGCGTACGAAGAGCGAGTCAGAATCGCGGGTTTAAGAGGATCCAAAGCACTGTGGACAGAGCAGTGCCGATTTGTTTGTTTGACGTGGTAGTTGTGTTGCTGTATCGTTTGCTAATTCGAAATTTAATTTCCGAATTGCATTTATCAATGATTCGTTATCATTTATTTTTTGCCGTGAGATTGATGTTAATTATATAATAATTGGATTATTTACAATATATAGCTTTCATTTCTTAGAATATTTTTTCTCTCAGAATAAAAACAGAAGAATGGAATTTGTTTATAAATAAAATTTTTGGCAAATTCGAAATTACCCGTTAAGCGTAAGTACCCTATAATTGATTTTATGATACTATTTTACTTATTTTTATGACTGAGTAGTGAGTAGTTATCTATTTATCTATTCGACTTTCTCTATCTCCCATATATATATATATATAATCGACACAATTGTTCGCAATTTCTGAGGCAGCACCCCCATAACTGAAAGTCACGAGCCGCCACTGTGTATATATATATTGGAGTTTTAACAATAATTTTCTCGTTAAGCCAACGTCGCTGTTAGACGCAAAACGAATTATCTGCATTCAATTTCGTGACATTAATCTCTATTTTAATTACAGAACCGAATCCGAGCTAGGGTGTATTATGGCTACTTTTGATGAAAGGGTGATAAAGGAAATGGGGGCTTCACCGCCCAGCCAACCCAGTGATCTGAATACAGAAGTTGAGGTATTGGCGCACATTCGGTCCAGCGAGTGCCATTTTATCGAGGAGATAATGTAAGTATTTTTGAGGTTAAGAACAAAACACATTGTATTTTAATTTATTAAATAGCAGAAAACATGTACAAAATGGGATCAGTATCCCTTACATAACTCTTAATGGGTACAGTTACAAATGTATATACAACTTTACACAAAATAGATATATGCCTTTACACATTACAGGGTGTGCTAACATATGGGAACTTTTTTTTTATCTGTTTGCATACACTTTCATCATTTATCTCTGTGTCACACAAATCGAATAACTTTAAAAAATTCATAAATCCCTTCCCACATGACATATGCATGAGAAATAAAATGCAATACAAGCCGCATGTTTCAGTATAATACTTCACAATTACCGAATCATTCCACGGCGGAAATCCGACTGAGTCAAAAGAGTACATTCTTTCCCTAGTTTTAAAATACATTGCAAACCAATGAATCCTCTCACCCCCCCCATTGTCGGTGTCAACGTTAATCCCGTACCAGTTTCTTGTACTCGGCAGATTAAATATTTCATTCTTCGCAAACACACCGATAAATTTTGAACGTGTGAAACGGTCACTTTTTATCACTCTCTGGAGTATATTCACATCCATTTTAAAAATCTGTGACGATGTTCCTGAAACGATCAATCTCTGTTAGTGCCTGTGACTCGAGAAACACGAGTACACTTATAGGCGCGTCTATAAGCTTGGAATTCCAACCTGACTGAGATGTTCCCACTTTGTTGTGGACTTAAGTGCGTATCTGTGCCAGCAGACAAGTCAGGCGTAATATCAAATGAATAAATGTTAAATTCTTCGACAAGTTCTTTCTGCGTTACACCAAGACCAAGTTCGTCACAGGCGCCTGTATTATGTGCCACACTACTATACGCTCTCGCGCAGAGCGGGAACACAGCATCTGATGAGTAGTCCGTATTCATGGTCCCTCCCAGAGCGACCCCATTTACGTATAGAGTAATATTTTTAAGGCCAAAATTCTCGAACTTAAAGGCACTCTTTTTATATTTTCCACTCGTCGATGCGTGGTCCTGCATGCTAATTAATATCCTTTTAGGTAGGACGCCAAGGGCCACGTTTTCTAGTTGTTTCGAAGCCAGCCCTGCGGGGATCGTGTACGGTTTGATCTGTAGCCTGTCAATTGGGTATTTTATTGTGGCGTGTATTAAGTCTTTCTCAATTTCTATTTGTTTCGGGGAGCTTAATTTCACTCGGCGTATACGTAAATATGTTTCCATGATGTGTATCACAACGGGTTTCGCGCCTTCTTCTTGATCAGACCACAGATTTACGCAGATCTCAGGAATCGTGCGGGTAAGCTTCAACTTCATATCCACCCCGTTCATAAGCAACTTTTCCTGGAATGTGAAGTCTGTATGCAGGCGCCCAAAACATTCGTATATTTTTTTTTTTAGAATATTTAAATTTATCCTTTATTCCATCTTCATCTTTAGTGTGGTAATACCCCTCGGCTGTTAAAAAGGTGTCCTTCGCTTCTTTTGAAAAGTTGAGGACATTTTCCAGATAGGCTCGTAGGTGGTAGTACCCCGTACCTGCCGAGATGTTAACCTGGTTTAAATTCACTTCACACTGGCTGAATATGGAGTGTAAAAAGTTGGTTTCAGGGTAGGTAGAGTAACTATCATCGCAGTCCGTCCCATCAGAATGGGCTATACGTAGTTTAGCATACATGTGCATGCAGCTCGGGTCAAAAAAGTAAGGGCCTGAGTTGGGTATCACGAATTCTATAGGGGCACTGGGTGAACAAATTGTGCTTAATGGGTTAATTGTAATAAAGTCACTATGCTCAATAGAGACCTGAGTGGGGGTGCATATCAAAGAGGGACAGTTCCGATTTACAGCATTATTTTGAAAAATAATACAAAAAAGTTGAATAGTTAAAATAGGCTAAAATTTATTTTAAAAACTTAAATTAAAAGCAATTCCTCGTAAAAAAGCTAAAATCTCTCTGTTGTTATAATCTTTAACTAAACTGATTATACGATGGGAACAGTCTTTGTACATTTTTCGTGATCCTTCGTTTGGAATGCCTGCTAAACTCTGAGTAATACGAACCTCCTGAACTGATTGTTCTCGTTGGATTATCGAAATGAATTTCCAGATATTCGGATGGCAACATCCAGTACTAGCCAAAAAACTCCTATGCCATCCCTCGCCGGAGTTATTTGTTCTTGGAAGCTCTTCGTTTGCTCTGGTGTACATGCCCCATAGAGCCATATCAAACAAAGGCTCTCGTCGCCCTCGCCGCTCCAATATACGTGTCTTCAAAGTAGTCGAGGATTGGTTGGGTTTCCGGAGCCATTATTTCCATCAATTTTTCAAAAGCTTCGTCAATGTCAGTTGTTGGAACAAAGGCCAAAGCAGCGAGCATCCTCATGGTAAGAGAAAACTCTTTATCATCTTGATATGTCTGCTGCACCCGCAATTTTGTATCTTTCTATAAATGTTCTGGCTAAAATGAAATAAGCAGCCCTTTACCTCAGTTTCTGGAAAGACAGCATGCAAGCTATCGATCATAGATTTCTCAAAATCTACCATTATGCTGACTGGGGATAATTCTTCATTTAAATTCTTCAACTCTTGCAAAAAAGTTGTATATGTCGCTTGACTTTTATCAGGAAGGAGAGCATAAATCAAGGGTATCGTACGACTATCCTGCAAAGCATGGATTGTATAAAGCTGAGCAAAAATCTGAGGAACTGTTTTGAACGTTCCGTCGAGAAACCAATGAAAAGAAGAAGAAAGAATTTCCAAATGTTTCTGCGTGCCAAAAATCAAATTTTTTTTATCTGAGTTGTCTGAGTCGTAAAGCAAAAATTTTGACCATCTTGCGTTGTTTTATACCTATCTTCTAAAACCAATTCTTGTGCATTTAAAGGCAAATGTGGGGAAACATTAGCTCGTTGCCTTTGGCGTCTAATGTTACGGCGTAAGTGATGAAGAGGTGGCAATTTTGTGGCTGCTTCCTCACTTAAACCTATAACTGCACTTGCTATTATTTGCTGAGAAGTTTCTTGGGAGCTTTCAGCACGCACTTTTATTTGCTCAACAGTTTTAGCAGCCTCATACTTTGTAGCATCGGGTGCATGGGTATGAGCATGAAGTCGCCCAACAATTTCATTTTCAAAAACTTTGACTTTAGCTTTGCATGGGCTTGCGGACACAAGAAAATTGAGATAATTATGCTGGAGGAACTTTCGTTAAATAGCGCTTGACAACTTAAACCTTTTATTTACTATATATAATTTTTTCGTTAAATAGTAGTTGGTTGGGTAGTTAGTTGGGTAGTTGGTTGGGTAGTTATTTGGGTAGTTGGTTGGGTAGTTAGTTGGGTAGTTGGTTGGGTAGTTAGTTGGGTAGTTGGTTGGGTAGTTAGTTGGGTAGTTAGTTGGGTAGTTGGCAAGTTAATCCTTTTATTTGATCCTGAAAAGTTTTACCCATTTTACAACTACTCGGGGGGGCAATTGTCCTAGGGGGTCAATTTTTCAGGGGGGCAATTGTCCTCGAGGGCAATTGTCCTAGGGGGCAATTGTCCTAGGGGGGCAATTGTCCTCCGGGGGCAATTGTCCTGATACGCCACATCCAACGACAAGTATTAGTCAACCTATGATTCGTTAGAGTAGTATCTTCAGCTTATATCAGTTAAAAAAATGATCCGCCATAGGTTTCATACGCTTAGAGCACTTCTTTTTTATTTTCTTTTACGTTTAACGCCATGTGATGGTAACCCCTTCTTCCTGGCAGATCTCTTCTTTCCGCCACGCGTCTGGGAACCCCTTCTTCCTGGCAGATCTCTTCTTTCCGCCACCACACATTTTTCTCTTTGCATCTTTGATGATTTCATCCCGTGTACGCTTTAATTGTTTTTTTAGAGCTTCTTTAGGCCTAGTTCCAGCCATTATGTCTTCTGCCGCGTTAAAACCTGTTTGTAACGCCTTCCGCCCTAGGTACCTGGCCCCCCTCTTCAACAGACGGACAGCGGTGCGTAGTATGGATGAAAAAATGGAACCAAGACAACTCCCTCGCTGGTACCTCACTCCTCAGTATACCGTGAGCAGTCTTCGAGTCATTATAAACGACGAAAGTGTAGTTTCACTGTTAAGCTCCCATTACCGAATGGGAATTTTTTTCCCTCAATCGTCCTTATATATATCGAGATGTTGGTTAATAGATTAGTCGTAACATTCACATAATGGGGCTTGTCATATGTAATGCTGAACTTTTCCCTCTATGGTTGGGGATGTGTGCAATGCGCAGCAGACGTGCCTGGGTATCCCCAACAAATTGGTGCTCTACAATATTGCTGTAAATGTAGCACATGTCTGGGGGCGCAGAGCTTTCACCCAATTTCTCCATCTTCAATTGATACATTAAGCTGGACAAGTCATGCTGTGCCTCGTGAAAGGTATCTCTTTGGAAGGCTGCGTTATATCGGTTCTCAGCCACAATTGTGAACAGCTTTTTAGCTTTAATATTTCTACCAAGCGTTGACTTAACTTCAATGTGCATGCAGGCGTGTCTATGTTTACGACTTCAAAAAGTAAATCGTTTGTCAAGTACGACTTTTCAAGACTCTTGTTTAACCCCATCACAATGTCCATGGCTGTACCATAATGGCCGATTCCTAGCGATATATTTATACTATAGTACCGTTCCTCACCGCACAGGGCTGAACGAACAGTATTGTCTAAGTTTATGCCTAATTTTTCCATTCATCGGTTCTTCTAAAGAGCAGAAATATGATTTGTTCATTTTCAAGATTAAAAATTTGGTGGATAACTGAAGTTCACATAACCCCACCTCATACGAATCACGCTCCAATTCAATGGGCCCGTGGAGTTCTGTCACAAAGTTGGTGAGGTTGTTGTTAGGATGTACAGACAGGGATGAGGAGGACGGGAGTGTGACGTAGAAATGGTTAGGAGCCATGATCCATACTATTTAAGCTTCATTATTGCATCAGCTTTTATATAGGTGTTGAAGCCTTCTGAGTACCCTAGCCATTTCACCAGGTACATTTTTCTCTTCCCTGAACCTTTGCTTCGTATAATTTTCTCAATTTTAAACACACTTTTTCCTAAATTAAATGCCACTTTCTGCAAATCCTCGCGGTAAAAGCGTCCTGAGATTTCTTCCCCATTCAAATCTTCAATGTATTACATCATTATCTCACCTTTATGCCTCATAGCCCTAACTTTAAAAATCTCACGTGTCCATCCTTGCTCAAATTCCTTTACGAATTTATTTCCCGAACGCGACAGCCTTACATAATCAGTGACTTTGAAAAGCGCAAAGTATAGTGGTGGTGTTCCATCTCTTCTCACCTCTGGTCGCGTACCTCTTTCTAAAACCTCGTTAGGTGTTGTCCCAATCGTGCGATGGTGTGAGCGGTTGTAGGATGAGGCCAATGATTCCAGAATGTCTAGAAATCTGTATGTGTTTTTAGGTGTAAAATATCGGTGCATGCACTCCTTTATGGTACGTTGAACTCTTTCAGCTAAAGATGCCTTATGTATAAAACTGCTAGTGTAGTAACTGATATTAAACTCTGTCAGCATGTTCTGTAAAGCGCGGCCTATAAATTCTTCCCCCATATCTGTACAAAAATAGCCAGGAACCCTTTCTTCTTTTAACATCAACGTTTTGGTCGCTTTAGCAACTGTTTCAGGCGATTTATTCTTCAGGGAAATTAGCAACAGATATCTAGAGAATACATCTATTATGAATAGGATGTAGCAGTATCCGTCATTATACACTGAATATCTTTGCATGTCTGTTAAATCCGCCTGCCAAATAGAGTCAATCGAATCCGTGGTTGTCTTGACCGTTTTAAACCTTTTTCTCACCGGTTTATGAAGTGTATAAGCATCCTGTTCCCCCCAAAACCGCTCAACATCGTTTTTTCCTTACACCGTAAACACCTCTGTACAGTCTATTAACGCCACCATAGGAGGCGGGGTTAGAAATGTCATAATAGCGTTTACTAATACGTTAGCCATTTGCGTATTTTAGAGGCACGTGGATAAGGCTGGCCGTTTGTTCTCTTCTTTCTCCTCGTCAGAGACACTGCTACTACTGGGGGCGATGGTGTACTCAGTTGTGACATGCGAGATTTGATCCAAGTCTTTTACCCTATTCAGATTACCTATCAATGTTATGAGGACATTTATTTGTTGTAGTCTTGCTTTAATATGCTTCCATCCTGTTGGTGAGGGTCTGTCCCATTTTCTCACCAGATCATGAACAATATCAACGATATTGGAACCTTGTACCCTTGTTCCTTCAACAATGACCTCGCCTGTATCGGTCCACTGTATGATGGGTTCCTCACTCAATAGATTATAAAGACAACCCTTTATTCCTCAATGTATGTGGGAGGCTGTTTTTTAGTACATGTTCGATGTGTTGTGCTCCGTTGTTCTTTGGTTGGTCATCGCCAGGTCCTGTGTCGCTATGCTCAGCGCTACTCGTGCTGTGCCTAATAACCACGGGGAGCTCTGTAGGTTGCTTATAATCTTCGTACTCATGAAGAAATTTTTGCAAAGCCTCTTGGTACAAGATCCTTTTCTCATCAGGTGACTTTTCGCTGTTTAATAGGGCTAGCAACTCGATTTCCATTCTTTTAAGCCTACTTTTACGGGTTTCTAGAACCATGTCTGGAGTCTTTGAACTTTGTAATGAAGCATACACCTCGTGCGGAATCACACCCACCTTCTTCATTAATTAATCTAGTCAGTAAAGGTCCCAAAACTGAAAATAAGATGGGCAGGAATGATCCTCCTCTTTGTACAATAATGCGCTTTTTCTTACCCACAGTTTGACTTTTATGAGCGAGCGCTCGTATTATGTTCTTGTAACGACGTAAGCTAGTCTTCTGAGAGGGTTTCATTGGTACATTACATTTTATAACATTAAGACAGATTTCACAGATGCATTTTAAAAAGTCAGAGTCGATATTTTTAACAAACATCTGTTACAGTGTCCGTGGCAATCGCTGATGGATTTTTATTAATTCACGGTATTTCTTTAGCCTCTTTGTCATTCTGGAATATACACCGTTTCAGGTTCGCTTGGGAATATATTCGTTCTTAGAAGCACCCTAAACGTGTTTCGCTGGTGAAGGTCACAAAGCAAATATCCATAACACTGGTTTTGGCCTCTTTATAAACCTCCAAAAACTCATTACGCTGATTCGGGAACATTTGATTGACAAATACCCCAATTTGCGACACATCTCTACGTTGCGCGAATAAGACTAGATATTGTGTATTTAGCGACACATCGCGCATGTATCTATTTTTGAAAAATAGATTCTGATTGATGAAGAATACGCTTATGTTAAGATGGTGGGAGAACACTGTAAATGTCTCGGCAAACGTTTTATCCATCTCCAACATGAGATCGTCAATTACAATGACTGTATGTTCATTTCCCTTTAACGAATTAACGTCATAGACCCCCTTGTGGAACAAAATATCCTCTTGGTACTCGTTGAACACTGATTGATACGTCGAATAGCACCATATAACTTTATGCACAAATTTTGAGAACATCTCCCCCTTTTCTTTAATGATTTTAAGCATAAACACAGTTTTACCACATCCTGTAGGCCAGATATAATACATGTGGATGGGCTCGTGAACCTGAATTTTTCTACAGAGTCCATTTCTAACACGTCACACTCCTAAGTGGGCCATTTACAAAATATTACAAATTTTGAGTGCTGATCCTTATATTTTGTTTTCTTCTTCCACAGAACCGTGAATGATGACGATGACGACATCACAGACGAGTCCGATGACCATACAGCTACAGAGTCATTCCCCGCCGACGATCCCTCACCAGCGATACCTGTAGCACGCGCCGGTTGAAAGCGGAGGCGTGATGAAGAACCCTCCACGTCAGGCATAAAGCGTGTCAGGATTGCTCCGGTTCTTAGACCACCAGTAATAGAGCCCCAACCCTCAACGTCTTACGCCGCAACCCCTACAATAGTGCCTTCCGCAAATATACCCCTTTATCCAGTTCCGGGTACATCATCCACAGCGGCTCCCCGTTCTGTTGAGGATGGCATAACATTCGAATTGGTACACACCGCAACCCCCACCCCGGTCTTGACTAGAAATCGGTATATAGTCAGGGTTGATCCTAGGTCCATGTATAGCAATGGTGCTGAACACGGACTACGCCGCACAGTTGAACGTATTGTAGAGTTTGCCCTTCAGAACCTCGACGAGCGTGAAGTCAGGACGAGGCTGACCTTTGGGTTCGGTTCAGATGACGGAGATGTAGATGATTTTTGGGAAGTAATACCGTTCAGACGTTTGGCGGTTGAAGATATAGAGTACATATTAGGCCGTATAATGCAGGCTTCTTAAAGTAGTATAGGCTTCAATATGGACAACTTCACGGTAAATATTGACTGTGTATTCCGTGTTGCGGGTCATAGTGCCACACCTTATACTCTTAACTTCAATTCTCAGAGTATTTATAGTCGGCATATAAACGTCGATCATGGTTGCGGCTTTATAGCAGTAGTCCTAGCTCGTATGTTTACTGTACTAAATACACGAGCCCAAAAAATTTGGTTGCCTACGGTAGTGGAGCGTGGCCGTAAACTAGCTGTAGACTGTAAACTTGAGTTTGACTGTAATATGGGTCCTGAAGAGCTGAGAAGGGTAGAAAAGGAAATGAATGTTCATATTGGTTCATATTGTTGTATTTGGAATGGATGATCGTCGTAGAACTGTGTATGTTTTTAAAAGTTGTGTGAGAGATCGTACAAGACCCCTACTTATTTAAGGACTCTCAGGAACAACGTATCTCCCCATAAGTAATATAAGAGACCTTTACGCGAGTTATGATAAAGGTCGAAAATATGGACGACATCATGATTTGTGTAAGGGGTGTATCGAGTTTGCGGATGAAAGAGTGAAACATTGTAAAGATTGCCACATGGTATGTGAGCAGTGTAAAAGCACCAAATGTGAAAGCCGTGTAGTTGAAGCTGAGAAGAGAGATTGTAATGTGTGTAGAAGCACATTTTTAAAAAATAACTGTTTTGAGCTCCATAAATCATTTGGTACGTGCAGGAAAATGAGAATCTGTGAATGTAGTATGTTTCACATGATGGATAATTGGGGAAAATTCACGCATAAATGTGATGAAATTCACTGTTCTACATGACATGAGAAATATAAGGCGGTTGGAGTAAAGCATGTATGTTATATGAAAGACGGTAAGCCTAAAAACAGCCTCTGTATATGTTTGTACGATATAGAAACATATACGAACGCTGAAACCAAAGAGGTTATTCCGCATTTACTTGTAAGCCAGACTCTCCGTGATGAGTGTATGGAGATCGAGTGTGATGAGTGTCACAAATGTGGTAAACGGCAAACGTTTTTAAAACGAGTGCCCACGATAACCCTGTAAAACTATTTGTGTCCTATATTGTCAAGTTTGCGGACAAGTTCAAAAAAATGACTGTTTATTCTTGCCCATAAAGGGGCGAAATTTGACACGCAGTTCCTTTATAAGGAGATGCTTGAGCACGAGTCATCTGAGATATTTACAGGTGATCCATTGAAAAGAGGCAACAAACTAATACAGATGCAAATTAAAGGTAATATACAGTTTAAAGACGCTTTATTATTCACACCTTGTAAATTAGCAAAGCTAACCAAGGTAATGGGCGTATACGTTGAAGTTTCAAAAGGATATTTCCCTTACACATGAATGTATGAGTACAGATGAGCGTGAAGATTTTGACCAATACTACAACAGTTTTAATGAATGCAATCCTTATAATATAGCTGATGAATGTGAGCGTTATTGCATGAATGATGTGCGCGTGCTTAGAGTATGTTTCTAGGCCTTTAGAAGGATGTAAATATGCCGTTTCAAATGTGGTCCGTTGCAAGTCGCAACCACCATCGCCTCATTATGTTTTATGGTGTTTAAGAATAACTTCATGCTTAAAGACACCTTAGCCATTATTCACAGAAACCCCCCCCGCAGTTATGGACACAAGGCTATTTACTGGCTCAAACACCTACAACAACAGACAGGTGTATGCATAAAACATGCCCGCAACACGGGTGAAGTATCTATTAAGGTTAATGGTCGTGTTTTTAGGGTTGATGGTCTAAATGAAAACCGTGCCACTGGTAAGAAGACTGCGTACTCCTTTAACGGTTGCTGGTGGCACGGGTGGCCCCGTCCTGAGTGTGGGATCGTAGGAGATATCCACGGTAGATCGCCAGCCGACAGTCTTGCATGAACCCGCACTCGCGATCAACTTATAAGCTTCCAGTTCACTTACAAAGTTTTGTGGGAGCATGTGTATGATCACGGATGGATGCAGATGGAGAGTACCGTGAAGAAATACACACGATCAAACGTTCAATGGTGCAGGATCCTCTCAAATGCGGTGATAGCTTGTTCGGATGGCGTACAAATCCCTTTAAGCTATACTTTCCTCCTAAGTAGGGTGTGAAACTCCATTACTACGACTTCTGCTTTTTATACCCCTACGTGATGAAGAACAATCCGTATCCCGTAGGCGCACCTGAAAAAATGGTGGGTCCCGCTATACCAACCATCGAGGAGTTTTCGGCCAACTTGAATGAGCGATACTTTGAGCTCTCTTTTGTAGATGTGCTCCCCCCTCTCGATTTATGGATGCCGATCTTACCCGTCGTTATAGATCAAAGCTCATGTTTCCCCTGTGCGTGAAGTGTGCGTAAGAGAACAATGGTGATTGCGACCATACACCACACCAGCGTAAGATCAGAGGTGTATACACAAGCCCTGAACTGGGCCTATCCGTTCGCCATGGGTATAGAATAATGAAGATACATGCGCTGTGGAGGTTTCAGAAGCTACCCAACCTTTTTCACACCATATATAAACGCATTTTTGAAGAATAAGGTTGAGGCTTCAGGATATCCGCGAGGGGTTGATACCGAAGATGAAAAAACGTCTTATATTCAGCGTTACCATAACCGTGAAGGTATACAGCTTGATCGTACCCAAATTGTAAAGAACCCTGGCAAGCGCTTTAGCGCAAAGTTGTGCCTAAACAGTCTTTGAGGAAAATTTGCACAGAATACCGGCAAAGGGAACGTTCATTTGGCACAAAGTTATAGTGAAGTCTGGGATTACGCCAACGCACCTGATAAAGGTCATGGAGATTGTGAATGTTGGTAATACTTACATAATAAAGTACAACAATGCCGAATTGGCCACAGATACCTCACGGGTTACAAACATTCCTGTAGCCAGCTTCACAACAGCCTACGCACGCATCAAACAGATGCGTGCAAGGGAAGGTGAATACAAGCGAGGGAAGGTGAATACAAGCGAGGGAAGGTGAATACAAGCCCGCTATTGGGGAGTTCCCCGGAGAGCTAACTGACGAGATCAAGGATGAGTATGGAGACATCGCATACGCAGACTCGTTTGTGTCAACAGGGCCAAAAACCACCTATGGGGTACGGGTGAGGATGGGGGATGATACGAAATATACCGTGAAGACTAAGGGTATGACGCTTAACCATGCGAATCGACGGGTCGTTAACTTTGATTCGTTGAAGGAGTTAGTGTGCTTGGAAGATGATGAGGGTGACCAGGTACCCTATCTGACTGTAGGCACCCACAATTTTCGGGCACAGAAGCTGGGGGACGTGAAGGAACTTAGGGGCACAAAGGTGTGCCGTAACACCTGTAGGAAACACTACCAGGTGCCTGGTACCTATGACACCGTGCCCTTTAGATACGATAATCTTCGATATGTCTATTGTTAACTTATTTATTACATGCATTTATAAATATATATACCCTGAATATTTCGTTTATTAAATAAATCGTGTTTCAACTAGCGTTTCACTTTCTCCTTTGTGTGTGTGTGGTGTGTGTGTGTGTGTGTGTGTGTGTGTGTGTGTGTGTGTGTGTGTACAGTAAAAAGCTAAGCCACGCCTACTGTAAGACCGGCAACGTGAGTCATGCCGCAACCTGAGCAGGCCTCTATACCCGCGTACTCAGCTGTCCTCTGTACACCCTTGAGCTCAGACGTTTATTCTCACGCATAGAAGAAAAATAGTAATTACTATCTTTAATATTGCGTGTTCAATATTTATGAAGTGGGATTCTACAAAGTGCATAGAAGTGATGGATACTGAAAAACTCCCTATTCCTCCCTCCTTTGACTCTTTTAAGGCTGCATTGAGCCGTGCGAAGGACCAAGATGTTCAAATACTCTAAGGGTATTCTGGCGAGGGGTTTGGAGGATTTCGCAGTACAGACGATATATTGAAGTATGTTATACACCTAAGCTTTATAAAGGCTCACATATACCGCGTAGTAGAAGAAGCAACACGTTCAGAAGATAAACAACAGTTATGGGTAGTGAGTCTTGTGGATGAGTGGTGTGACAAACGATATTATATCATGTTACACCATTCCGACTACTCGTACCCTACGACTGAGAATGTAAATTTTGTCATCATGGACAATATTAAGTATTTTTATCAATATATTAATATATATCATGATGAGGTTTGTAGTGAGGTTGTGGTTAATGGGCTGTGTGAGTTTTTAACAGATTTAAAGATGAGTAACGCTTGTTAAACAAAAAGGCCAAATATGAACATATGTTTCTCTCTAATAGTGCGCCGGTTTGTGAAGATGTTTAGTTTGTGGAAATGAACGTTTGGTGAGTGATAAAACATTAAAACCGTTATAAAATGTGTTTAGTTCGTGAAAATCCCCCTTGCAAAAATGTCTGGTGCGTATTCGGGGTTGTGGAAGTGATAAAGCTTTAAACCGATATTACTTCTTGTATCGGAAAATTTCTCAAAACACCTGCCCAATATAATGAGATACAACGATTCATGTTGGATAAGCGCCGTACACGTTTCATTAGATTATGGTGTGACTCGCTCCTCCCGTGCCGCCCACCAGTGTACCTCACGGAGCATACGAGTTCGAACAAACCCATACACGTATCTTTAGCGTGACTCACCCCGCCCCGTCGAGCCGATCCTGCCTCCTGTGGCTCATAGTCATCTCAGAACTTGCACCGAGTGGACGTGCGAATACGATGGAACTCCCTTTGAGAAGCATTCTCAACGCCTCGTACGACGTCTCCGTGACGAAGTCATTGCGCGTGTTCAGGCGTGAAACCGGCACCATTAACTATGTGCTTGAAACGATCTGCAGGCAAGCAAGCAAACGTAACGTTATTTATTTAAGTGTTGAGGAGATGAATAGAACCTTCGTGATAGTTGAGAAGTGGGGAGAGAACCGTTATAGAATACCTGCTGGCGTAGGTACAAGAAGAGAGCTGATTAGTGACGCCTCCTCATATTGCATTGTTTGCACATTGTGTATAAATAACGAACAACCATGCATTGATATACGACTGATGTGGAAGAACACAGCTGATAATGACGTTCTTGTCCCTACACGAAACCGTTCCATCCTCGACAGAATGTTTGAAATCGTCGGATTCCATAAGCTGAAGCCTATATTAGACGCTCGTGTTACGGATATGATTTATTTTGACACGGTTCTTGAACACGCATACACCGCTCTGCTCGACGGATTTATTGAATGTAGGAATGAAGAGGGGGAGAATGGTCCAGAGCTGGATGCATATTTAAAAGGTTTAGATTCTTCGAAATATCCTGAACTTTGGTACAAAGAACTTGAGCGGTACAGAGCTGAGCTCGCCTACACTGTTCACCCTGAAGAGGTGTACCTCTAAATAATGGATAGCTGTCGTTACGACTTTGAAGATTATTTCAACTGCCGCTATGTAGAGTGAAGAAGAGTTCACGATTCAAAAGCTCGGGACGGTAAGAAAAAAAACCCGATTGGAAAGGCATGTTTATAAACTTGTATTTGATATGATGTTCTGGTTAACGATGACCTCTTTGTGCGTGATTTTGATTGTGTTCTAGCCGTGTTTAAAGATAACTTGCCCACCGGGTGTAAAGTGGGCACAAAAATAGTATTGAATGATATGAAAGCCATTTATATCAAGTATAGACCTCCGTATCAGTTAAACGGTGAAGTGTTGCTTGGACGGTTTTACCACGTCGTACAAAGTAACGGCGATGTGGATGTAGGCTATTACGTGTGAGTTTAACGTTTTGCACCGTATAACATAAAGGATATATATTCAATTTGTGTGTATATATATATTTTTTTTTTCCTGTACTAATATGCATTTGATTATAGACTTCGTATATTTTCAATATATTTAATATAACTGCATATATTTTTCCTGTACTACTATTTTGATTATACAACGTTTTGTATATTTCCGATTATACGTATTTAATATAACTGCATATACTTTTCCTGTACTAATATATTGATAATGCAGCGTTCTGTATATTTCTGATTATATATTTCCCGTTCATGATGCTATTATTATTTTTGACCATATATATATATACACACACACACACCGCATTGAATATTTATTTCCATTAATTCGTCTAAATAAACAATGATGTATTGGCGTTTTATTTATTCCTCTTTGTTTGTACACGGTATTTAATTATATCATTTGATTGGTTTCTAAAGCGGATTTCTAAGGCGGAATATATGTTAAATAAACATCTTTATCTGGCAACTCATACGTCAACTGAGAAGGGAGATAAACAACATGATCGATTGCTGCAATAATCCTATTTGTTTAATAGGTCTGTCTATTGGTCGTATTTACTGACGGTCTACCAGGAGTTGGCTGATGGTTGGTTTCACCACCATTCGTTTGGACGCTTAGTTGTAGTCCTCATATCGGATACGCGGTGTTAACGGGGTGAGCTCCTAAAAAGTCGTAGCCCTCATCTCCTGTTGATGGGTGTCCTCCAAAAAGTCGTAGCCCTCATTTCACCATCTCCTGTTGATAAGGTGAGCTCCTAAAAGTCTATACGATTGTTGGTGATGCTTTTGTGTGTGTGTGTGTGTGTGTGATAATAGGGGCGTACAGTCGGTGAGTGTATGTACGCTTTTAATTCGTTCGGAGGTTATATACAGCCCATTTATGCCTTCTAAGAAGCCTTCTAAGCCACATGGCGGAATAAGAGAGAATATATGCTTTAATTAAATAAATAGTGCAAACTGGCAACTCAGCCTTCTAAGCCACCTTGCTGATTAAGTCAGAATACTTAATTAAATAAATAAACGCAAACTGGCAACTCAGCCTTCTAAGGGAACTGGCTGATTAAGCCTTAATGTATGCTTTAATTATATAAACAAACGCAAACTGGCAACTCAGCCTTCTAAGCCAACTGGCTGATTAGGGGTCCTATAAGACAGCGGCCGCTCGGCTGAAGTCCTCATATGCACCTGGCAGTAGCCGGGTGGACATCTCTTCCTTTCTCTCCTTCTCCTCTCTCTTTCTCTTGGGAGATAACTCCGCCTCCAAGTTGCATAACCCTTGTTGCTCTTGCAACATTCCCCCTCCCCCATTTTGGGGGTGCTTTGCAACAAGGGAGGTCGGCAATATGAGGTGTCTTGCAACAATGGCGTGGGGGTTTGCAACAAAGGGGGTGGGTGGCACTCTTGCGATATTATGCAACATTTGCAATTGCGCTCTACCATTTTGCGGTCATACTACTGAAGATGTGGCCAGTTCTTAACAGTTTAATGAGAATTCTTTGCTCCTCTGTCCCATTCACAAAGAAAAAAGCAATATTTTGTATATCCAAGGTATAAACCTAGAAGCAGCCCAATGACTTTGAAATCATCACAGACATGCCAGTTGTATCTTTTGTAATTTATTTTCTTCAGGAGAAATTCCAAATTTTCATACGACTCTTTCATATGGACAGCATGTCCAATAGGAACTGAAGGATAGATATTTCCAGCAGGCATGCGGACGAGGCTTGGCCTCAGGCCTCGAGGCAGAGGCCTTCAGAAATTCGCATACATTTTTCAAAGGGCTCGAGGCAGAGGCCTTTTTAGGGGAGGCCTCACGAGGCCTTAAGATTGTTAGGCTGAAGGTATGTGCACCAAGAGGTGTGATATTCGGATGCAAATAATGAATACGGTATTTGCACTTCTGGGTTCTGATACTCACTTCGAAATCATTTACGAACAAGCTCATCCATGCTTTGGGAAGGCCCAACAATTTAGCCTACCCTAGACCTAAAGTTCTTCCAAAGGTAACCTACCGTAGTCTCACACTAGCCTATATTTCTTCTTTTTTGGAAATCCATAAGGAAAGCAAGATTCTACTCAAAATTAAAAAACAAAGACATAGCTCACTTCACTTACCTAATAAAAGGGAATTATTAAGCATAAAGCACGTTCATCTATCACACACGGCTACACCACAACACCGACACGCTGTGTTTACACTTGTCGGGTCACACAGTCAGACACAGTTGCCAGAACAAGATTTCCTAGGCACCATACATTAGCCCAATAACTTTTTATTTCTCATTTCATGTAGTTCTTATTTCTCATTTTAATATACCCGCAATATTTCAAGTACTTATGATAATATGGAAAGTTATGATGTGAAGATAATCTAGCAAAATATTTCAAGATTGTACTAACTCACTGACTGTTGATTGTATAATTTCTGAATGGCTACAATTATTAGCGACTCCAGTGAGTATTGCAAACAGAGCTACATTTGGAAATGCCTTATTATTTTTTTTAAGTTTTGCATTTTTATGTATCTTGACAATAAGAAATTGTGGTCTTAAAGTCTACCAAAGATCGTTAATGTAATTGTAGCTTGTACTGCATGTGAAAGATGTTTCTGATGTACGGTAGGTCTATAGGTATGAAGTTTATATCATGCCATTACTATATAATTATATATACGATAATAATATAATAACCATGCTATTAAGAATATATTTGCACCTGATATTTCAACATGTTATATATGTAATTTGATTGAAGAGTACTGTATATTTGCACCTGATATTATCCATTATCAGATATTTTTAAAGTTATACTGTATGTATAATACTTTATATTATTAAAGTAAATGAAAAAGACCGAAAAAAATATTTGCAAACAATATAACAATTTGCATCTCATTTATAATGCGATATTAGCAAAATTATTATATGCATCCGATATTATATACAGGGTGGGCCGTAAGTTTCCATACATAGGAAAATTTAAACGTTTGTTTTTATGTTTCAGATACCCTAAGAATATGCGTTTGTAAGATCTTGTTTACTGATGAAGCAAATTTTTACGTCAATGGAGAGGTTAATCGGCAAAACATACGTTATTGGAGTAATGCTAACCCTAACTGGCTGAGTCCGACGAAGATGCAAGGTGCCGGTAAAGTGATGGTGTGGGCCGGGATATGGGGTGACAGAATTATTGGACCAATTTTTGTCAGTGGAAATCTTAATGCCGAAAGGTATCTTAACATGTTGCAAGAAGAGATTTTCCCATCCCTGCTAAACGAGGAAGGTAACTTCCCAGTTTACTTCCAGCAAGATGGAGCTCCACCTCATTATGGTCTTCACGTGCGTCGGTATTTGGATCAGCAGTAGTTTCCGGATGCTTGGATTGGTCGGCGTGGTCCTGTGGAGTGGCCTCCCAGATCCCCAGATCTCACCCCCCTTGATTTCTATCTTTGGGGGCACTTGAAGGCCATGGTGTATCAGGAAAAGATACGAGACATAAATCATCTAAAGGAACGTATCACCAACGCCATTACAAGCATAACGTCAACTGTGCTAATGCGTGTTCATCAACAGTGGGGAATACATATTGAAATGTGTTTTCAAAACAATGGCAACCATGTAGAGCATATTATATAAATAAAAATGGTTGTCCATAAAAAAATGTTTATTTTTCCTATGTATGGAAACTTACGGCCCACCCTGTATTAATTTCAAATCATATTATTTAGAAGTTTATATGTTACAATTTACGACGGTCGAAAAACAAAATTATTGAAGCTAGTAGTTAGTTATCAGTATACCAGGTGGTATTCGTGTCTAGTTTGGCCTATTTTTTGTTATAGAAATACAGTACAATAGTTTATACACATAAATAACACGAACACATTATATGAGCTTAGTTCAACTGATAGTTTGCTACATTAAATCAATTGGTCTACTGCTGGCGGACTGAATAATGTTTATATACCGCGGCATATATAATATTTATGTACCTAACATCACAGTGACCTGTCACTAATCCGTTGGTCATCTAACTGAATAGTATTTATCAAAGACTGCCGCCTGACTAGTCACCTGTCTGAATAATATTTATCAAATTATCCCGCCACATACGGTCACCTGTCTGGTCACAGTCCTCACCTAAAGACTATCAACTCCGAGCGCGCCAGTAGGATGGGCGAAAAATGGACGAGCGCAAGAATGTTGCAATGTTGCATTGCAATATTGATCAATGTGACAAGATGTTGCAAAGGGTTATGAAACAAATGGGGGTTGGGGTCTGCAATGAAGGGGGTGGGGGAATGTTGCAAGTAGTTATGCAACAAGGTGGATGTTGCAAGATGTTGTGCAACAAAGGGGGAGGGGAAATCTTGCAAGATCAACAAGGGTTATTCAACTTGGAGGCGCAGTTATCCCCCAAGAGAAAGAGAGGAGAGAGAGAGAGAGGAGGAGAGGTGTTCGCTAACAGGAGACAAGCGCATATTAAGACTTCAGCCGAGGGGCCGTTGTCTTAATATGTTCCTAATCAGCCAGCTGGCTTAATCAGCCAGTTGGATTATCTGGCTGAGTTGCAAGATTGCTTTATTTATTTAAATCATATATTCTGGCCTAATCAGCCAGTTGGCTTAGAAGGCTGAGTTGCCAGTTTGGGCTATTTATTTAATTATAGCATATATTCTGGCTTAATCCGCCAGTTGACTTAGAAGGCGTAAATGGCTTGTTCAGATGTACAGTTTGAGTTGCCAGATAGCGCTATTTATTTATTTAATGCATATATTCTGGTTTACAAATCCGCTTTAGAAGCCAGCCAATTTATATAATTAAATACCGTGTACAACCAAAAGAATTAAATAAGCACCATTACATCATTCTGCTTATTTAGGCGAATTAATGAAAATATATAGAAAATAAATATACAATGGAATATATATGATCGAAAAATAATAATAGCATACGGACGATGAATATATAATAAATATACAATGGAATATATATATGATCAAAGAATAATAATAGTATAAGAAACACGAACAGGAAATATATAATAAAAATTATATAAAACGTTGCATTATCAATATATCAGTAGAGGAAAAAAATATATATACAGTTATATTAAATAATTAAATATATTGAAAATAATAATACACAAAACGTATAATCAAATGCATATTACGACTGGAAATATATACATACATATATATATATACACACAATTAAATAAATAAATATACATCCTTTATGTTCTATGGTGTATATTAAATAATTAATAATAATGATATACGAAACGTATAATCGTTGCATATTAGTACAGGAAATATATATATATATACAATTAAAAAATAAATATACATCCTTTATTTTGTACGGCGCAAAACGATAAATTCACACGTAATCGAGTCTACATTCAAATCGTTACTACTTTGTACTACGCGCTAAAACCGTCCAAGCAACACTTCACCGTTTAACTTGTACAGATGTCTATACTTGATATAAATGGCTTCCATATCGTTCAATACTATTTTTGTGCCCACTTTACATTCGGTTGGCAAGTTATCTTTAAACACGGCTAGAATACAATCAAAAGCACGCAAAAAGAGGTCATCGTTAATCACAACATCATTATTAAATACAAGTTTATAAACACGCCTTTCCAATCGGTTTTTTTTCATACTGTCCCAAGCTTTTCAATCGTGAACTCTTCTTCACTCTGCATAGCAGCAATTGAAATAATCTTCCAAGTCGTAACGACAGATAAGCTCTGCCCTGTACCGCGCAAATGCTTTGCACCAAAGTTCAGGATATTTCGAAGAATCTAAACCTTTTAAATATGCATCCAGCTCTGGACCATTCTCGCCTTCTTCATTCCTACATTCGATAAATCCGTCGAGCAGAGCGGTGTATGCGTATTCAAGGACCGTGTCAAAATAAATCATATCCGTAACACGACCGTCTAATATAGGCTTCACTTTGCGGAATCCAATGATTTCAAACATTCTCTCTAGGATGAAACTGTTTCGCTTGTGACAAGAACGTTATTATCCGATGCATTCTTCCACATCAGTCGTACATCATTGCATGACTGTTCCTTATTTATAAACAACGTACAAACAACGGCATATGAGGGGGCGTCACTAATCTGTTCTCTTCTTATACCTACACCTGCAGGTATTTTATAACGGTTCTCTCTCCACTTCTCAACTATCACGAACACTCTATTCATCTCCTCAACACTTAAATAAATAACATTACGTTTACCAGAGTTTGCTTCCCTGCAAATCGTTTCAAGTACAGAGTTAATAGTGCCTGTTTCACGCCTGAACACGCGCAATGAATTGTCACGGAGACAACGTACGAGGCGTTGAGAATGCTTCTCAAAGGAAGTTCCATCGTATTTGCACGTCCACTTGGTTCAAGCTCTGAGATAACTATGAGCCACAGGTGGACGGATCGGCTAGACCGGCGGAGTGAGTCACGCTGATGAAACGTGTACGGGTTTGTTCGAACTCGTGTGTTTCGTGAGGTACAAGGGTGGGCTGCTCACTGGGGGGGAGCGATTCACACCATAAACTGCTGAAGCGTGTACAGGCTTGTTCGACCACTTGTGCCATTGGACAAACAGAATTTTCCGCTACATGAAACAATACCGGCTTTAATGTTTTATCACTCACCAGACGTTCATTTCCACAAACTAAACATCTTCACAATCCGTTGCACTATGTTAGAGAAACATATGCCCATATTTATCCTTTTTGTTTAACAAGCGATACTCGTCTCTAAAGTCTGTTGAAAACTCACACAGCCCACTAGTCACAACCTCACTACAAACCTCGTCATGATATATATAAATATAGTGGTAAAAATACTTAAGATTCTCCATGATGACAAGATTTACATTCTCAACCGTACGGTACGAGTAGTCGGTATGGTGTAACATGACATAATATCGCTTGTCATACCAGTCATCAAAAAGACTCACTATCCATAACCGTTGCTTATCTTCTGAACGTGTTGCTTCTTCTACTTCACGGCATATGTGAGCCTTTATAAAGGTTAGGTATATAACATACTTCAACACATCGTTTGTACTACGAAATCCTACAATGCCCTCGCCGGAATACCCGTAGAGTACTTGAACATCTTGGTCCTTCGCACGGCTCAATGTAACCTTAAAGGTATCAAAGGAGGGGGGAATAGGGAGTTTTTCAGTATCCACCACATCTTGGCACTTTGCCGAATACCACTTCATAAATGTTGAACACGCAATATTAAAGGTAGCCATTACTATTTTTCTTCTACGCGGGAGAATACTCATCTGAGCTCAAGGGTATGCAGAGGTCAACTGAGAACGCAGGAAGCGAGATATGCTCAGGTAGCGGCAGGACTCACGTGACCGATCTTACAGTGGGCGGGGCTTAGCTTTTTACTGTACACACACACGCACGCACGCACGCACACACGCTAGCAAAGGAGAAAATGAAACCTTAATTGGAACAATAATACGTTGTAAATAAACATACCAATACACATATATATGAACACAATCAAGGATTAAGGTAGCCAAAGGATACGGCATCATAGATACCAAGCACCTGGTAACGTTTCCGATAGTTGTTACGGCATACCTTCGTGCCCCTAAGTTCCTTTACACACACCCGAAAATTGTGCGCCCCCACAGTCATTTGGGATAGCTGGTCACTCTCATCTTCCAAGCACACTAGTTCCTTCAACGATTCAAAGTTAACGACTCGACAGTTCGCAAGGTTAAGCGTGATACCCTTAGCCTTCACGATATACTTCGTATCATCCCCTATCCTCACCCGTACCCAATAGGTTTTTGGCCCTATTGACACAAACGAGGCTGCGTATGCACCATCACCATACTCATCCTTGATCTCGTCCGTTAACTCTCCGAAGAACTCTTCAATAGCGGGCATGTATTCACTTTCTCTCGCTGTGAATATCACGCTATCTGTGTCAGTGTACAACACCCTCCGTCCAAGAGAGTGCAATAGGCCCCAAAGTTTGATGCGTGCGTAGGCTGCTCTGATGCTGGCTACAGGAATGTTTGTAACCCGTGAGGTATCTGCGGCCAGCTCGGTGATGTTGCACTTTATTATGTAAGTATTACCAACATTCACAATCTCCATAACCTCTTTATCGGGAGCGTTGGCATAATCCCAGACTTCACTATAACTTTGCGCCAAATGGACATTCCCCCTTGCCGGTATTCTATGCAAACTTTCCCCAAAGTCTGTTTACACACAACTTTGCACTAAAGCACTAGCCAAGATTCTTAACAATTTGGGATTGGTCAAGCTGTATACCTTCATGGGCACGGTAACACTGAATATAAGACGTTTTTTCATCTTCGGTATCAACCCCTCGCGGATATCCTGACGCCTCAACCTTATCCTTCAAAAACGCGTTTATATATGGTGTGAAAAGGTTGGGGAGCTTCTGAAACCTCCACAACTCATGTATCTTCATTATTCTATACCCATGGCGAACGGCTAGGGCCAGCTAAGGGCTTGTATATACACCCCTGATCTTACGCTGGTGGGTTGTATGGTCACAATCACCGTTGTTCTCTTCTGCGCACTTCAAGCACAGGGGAAACATGAGCTTGTGATCTACAACGACGGGTAAGATCAGCATCCATAAATCGCGAGGTGGGAGCACGTCTACGAAAGAGAGTCCAAAGTAGCGCTCATTCAAGTTAGTTGAAAACTCCTCTATGGTTGGTATGGTGGGGCCCACCATTTTTTCAGGTGCACCTACGAGGTACGGATTGTTCTTCATCACATAGGGGTATAAGGAGCAGAAGTCGTAGTAATGAAGTTTCACGCCCTCCGTAGGCGGAAAGTATAGCTTGAAGGGATTTCAACGACCTCCGAACAAGCTATCACCGCATTTGAGAGGATCGAGGACCATTGACCGTTTGATCGTGTTTATTTCTTTACGGTACTCTCCATCTGTTTCCATCAGTGCATCATACTCATGCTCCCACAAGAATTTGTGAGTGAACTGGGAGTCTATAAGTTGATCGCGAGTGCGGGTCCACGCAAGACAGTCGGCAGGAGATCTACCGTGGATATCTCCTACGATTCCACACTCAGGACGGGGGCATCCGTGCCACCAGCAACCGTTAAAGGAGTACACAGTCTTCTCACCAGTGGCACGGTTTTCACTTAGACCATCAACCCAAAAAACACGACCATTAACCTTAATGGGTACTTCACCCGTGTTGCGGGCATGCTTTATGTATACACCTGTCTGCTGCTGTAGGTGTATGAGCCAGTAAATAGCCTTGTGCCCATAACTGCGGGGATTGTTTCTGTGGATAATGGCTAAGGTGTCTTTAGGCATGAAGTTATTCTTGAACACCGTAAAACATAATGAGGCGATGGTGGTTGCGACTTGCAACGGATCACATTTGACACAACCTATGTACATCCTTCTAAAGGCCTGGAAACATACTCTAAGCACGCGGACATCATTCATGCAATAACGCTCACATTCATCAGCTATATTATAAGGATTACATTCATTAAAACTGTTGTAGTATCGGTCAAAATCTTCACGTTCATCTGTACTCATACATAATGTTTGGGTGGAAGTAGTCCTACGTAATTTAAAGTTTCGCTAGTGAGGAATGTGTAAGGGAAACATCCTTTTGAAACTTCAGCAGCTACGCCCATCACCTTGGGTAGCTTTGCTAATTTACAAGGTGTGAATAATAAAGTGTCTTTAAACTGTATATTACCTTTAATTTGCATTTGTATTAGTTTGTTGCCTCTTTTCAAGGGATCATCTGTAAATATCTCAGACAACTCGTGCTCAAGCAACTCCTTATAAAGGAACTGTGTGTCAAATTTTGCCACGTTATGGGCGAGAATATACACAGTCATTTTTTTGAACTTGTCTGCAAACTTGACAATATAGGACACAAAGAGTTTCACAGGGTTATCGTGGGCATTTGTTTTAAAAACGTTTGTCCGTTTACCACATTCGTGACACTCATCACACTCGCTCTCCATACACTCATCACAGATAGTTTGGCTTAAAGTAAAGGTGGAATAACCTCTTTGGTTTCAGCATTCGTATATGTTTCTATATCGTAGTACACAGTTATACAAGGTCTGTTTTTAAGCTTGGCGTCTTTCATATAACATACATGCTTTACTCCAACCGCCTTATATTTCTCATGGCATATAGAACAGTGAATTTCATCACATTTATGCTTGAAATTCCCCCAATTATTCATCATATAAAAGATACCATATTCACAGATTCTCATTTTCCTGCACGTGCCAATTGATTTATGGAGCTAAAAACAGTTATTATTGAAAAATGTGCGTCTACACACATCACAATCCCTCTTCTCAGCTTCACTTCACTACGGCTTTCACATTTGGAGCTTTTACACTGCTCACATACCATGTGGCAATCTTTACAATGTTTCACTATATCATCCGCAAACTCGATACACCCTTACACAAATCATGATGTCCCATATTTTCGACTTTTATCATAACTCGCGTAAAGGTCCCTTATATTACGGATGGGTAGATATGTTGTCCTGACAGCCTAAAATAAGTAGGGGTCTTGTACGATCTCTCACACTGCTTTTAAAAACATACACAGTTCTACGACGATCATCCATTCCAAATACAACTATACGAGCATTCATTTCCTGTTCTACCCTTCTCAGCTCTTCAGGACCCATATTACAGTCAAATTCAAGTTTACAGTCTACAGCTAGTTTACGGGCACGCTCCACTACCGTAGGCAACCAAATTTTTGACCCTGTATTTAGTACAGTAAACATACGGCCAAGACTACTGCTATAAAGCCGCAACCACGATCGACGTTTATATGCCGTCTATAAATAGCCTGAGAATTGAAGTTAAGAGTATAAGGTGTGGCACTATGACCCGCAACACGGAATACACGGTCAATATTTACCGTGAAGTTGTCCATATTGAAGGCTATACTACTTTGAGAGGCCTGCATTATACGGCCTAATATATACTCTATATCTTCAGCTGCCAAGCGTCTGAACGGTATTACTACACCCAAAAATCATCTACATCTCCGTCATCTGACCCGAATCCGAAGGACAGCCTCGTCCTGACTTCACGTTCGTCGCGGTTCTGAAGGGCAAACTCTACAATACGTTCAACTATGCGCCGTAGTCCGTGTTCAACACCATTGCTATACATGGATCTAGGATCAACCCTGACTATATACCGATTTCTAGTCAAGGCCGGGGTGGGGTAGCGGTGCGCACCAACTCGAATGTTATGCCATCCTCAACAGAACGAGAAGCTGCTGTGGAGGATGTACCCGGAATTGAACAGGGGGTATATTTGAGGAAGGTACTATTGTGGGGGTTGTTCGTAAGACGTAGAAGGTTGGGGCTCTATTACTGGTGGTCTAACAACCGGCTCAATCCTGGCGCGCTTTATACCTGACGTGGTGGGCTCTTCATCATGCCTCCGCTTTGAACTGGCGCGTGCTACAGGTATCGCTGGTGAGGATCGTCAGGGGAGGGTTCTGTAGCTGCACGGTCAACGGGTTCGTCTGTGATATCGATGATGGGGTGCTGTACATCGTCGTCATTCACGGTTCTGTGGAAGAAGAAAACAAAATATAAGGAGCAGCACTCAAAATTTGTAATATTTTGTAAATGACCCACTTAGGGTGTGACGTGTTAGAAATGGAATCTGTAGAAAAATTCAGGTTCACGAGCCCATCCACATGTATTATATCTGGACCTACAGGATGTGGAAAACTGTGTTTATGCTTAAAATCATTAAAGAAAGGGGAGATGTTCTCAAAATTTGTGCATAAAGTATATGGTGCTATTCGACGTATCAATCAGTGTTCAACGAGTACCAATGAAATTTTGTTCCACAAGGGGTCTATGACGTTAATTCGTTAAAGGGAATGAACATACAGTTATTGTAATTGACGATCTCATGTTGGAGATGGATAAAACGTTTGCCGAGACATTTACAGTGTTCTCCCACCATCTTAACATAAGCGTATTCTTCATCAATCAGAATCTATTTTTCAAAAATAGATACATGCGCGATGTGTCGCTAAATACACAATATCTAGTCTTATTCGCACAACGTAGAGATGTACAAATTGGGGTATTAGCCAATCAAATGTTCCCGAATCAGCGTAAGGAGTTTTTGGAGGTTTATAAAGAGGCCACAAACCAGCGTTATGGATATTTGCTTTGTGACCTTCACCCGCGAAACACGTTTAGGGTGCTTCTAAGAACGAATATATTCCCAAGCGAACCTGAAACGGTGTATATTCCAGAATGACAAATAGGCTAAAGAAATACCGTGAATTAATAAAAATCTATCAACGATTGCCCCGGGCACTGCAACAGATGTTTGTTAAAAATATCGACTCTGACTTTTTAAAATGCATCTGTGAAATCTGTCTTAATGTTATAAAATGTAATGTGCCAATGAAACCCTCTCAGAAGGCTCGCTTACGTCGTTACAAGAACATAATACGAGCGCTCGCTCATAAAAGTCAAACTGTGGGTAAGAAAAAGCGATTATTGTACAAAGAGGAGGATCATTCCTACCCATCTTATTTTCAGTTTTGGGTCCTTTACTGACTAGATTAATATAATGAAGAAGGTGGTTGTGATTCCGCACGAGGTGTATGCTTCATTGCAAAGTTCAAAGATTCCAGACACGGCTCTAGAACCCCGTAAAAGTAGGCTTAAAAGAATGGAAAGCGAGTTGCTAGCCCTATTAAACAGTGAAAAGTCACCTGATGAGAAAAGGATCTTGTACCAAGAGGCTTTGCAGAAATTTCTTCATGAGTACGAAGATTATAAGAATCCGACAGAGCTCCCCGTGGTTATTAGGCACAGCGCGAGTAGTGCTGAGCATGGCGACACAGGACCTGGCCCCGACGTTAGAGATGACCAACCAAAGAACAACGGAACACAACACATCGAACATGTGCTAAAAAACAGCCTCCCACATACATTGAGGAATAAAGGTTAAGTCTTTATAATCTATTGAGTGAGGACCCCATCATACAGTGGGCCGATACAGGCGAGGTCATTGTTGAAGGAACAAGGGTACAAGGATCCAATATCGTTGATATTGTTCATGATCTGGTGAGAAAGTGGGACAGACCCTCGCCAACAGGATGGAAGCATATTAAAGCAAGACTACAACAAATAAATGTCCCCAAAACATTGATAGGTAATCTGAATAGGTTAAAAGACTTGGATCAAGTCTCGCATGTGTCACAACTGAGTACGCCATCGCCCCCAGCAGCAGCGTCTCTGAAGAGGAGAAAGAAGAGAACAAACGGCCACCTTATCCACGTGTCTCTAAAATACGCAAATGGCTAACATATTAAGTAAACGCTATTATGACATTTCTAACCCCGCCTCCTATGGTGGCGTTAATAGACTGTACAGAGGTGTTTACGGTGTAAGGAAAAAAGATGTTGAGAGATTTTTGCGGGAACAGGATGCTTATACACTTCATAAACCGGTGAGAAAAAGGTTTAAAACGGCCAAGACAACCGCGATTTTGACTCTATTTGGCAGGCGGATTTAACAGACATGCAAAGATATTCAGTGTATAACGACGGATACCGCTACATCCTATTCATAATAGATGTATTCTCTAGATATCTGTGGCTAATTCCCCTGAAAATAAATCGCCTGAAACAGTTGCTAAAGCGACCAAAACGTTGATGTTAAAGAAAAAGGATTCCTGGCTATTTTTGTACGGATATGGGGAAAGAATTTATAGGCGCGCTTTTCAGAACATGCTGACAGAGTTTAATATCAGTTACTACACTAGCAGTTCTATACATAAGGCCTCTTTAGCTGAAAGAGTTCAACGTACCATAAAGGAGCGCATGCATCGCTATTTTACACATAAAAACACATACAGATATATAAACGTTCTCGGTTCATTGGCTTCATCATACAACCGTTCACACACTACGATTGGCACAACGCCTAACGAAGTTTTAGAAAGAGGTGCGCTGCCAGAGGTGAGAA
The DNA here is from genome assembly GCA_023014485.1 of Bathynomus jamesi. Lineage (NCBI taxonomy): Eukaryota > Metazoa > Arthropoda > Malacostraca > Isopoda > Cirolanidae > Bathynomus > Bathynomus jamesi. The sequence goes on from JAJOZX010003243.1 coordinate 506,828, forward strand.
GAGATGGCAACCCACCACACTCTACACATTTCAAAATCAATGATTATGTAAGGCTATCACGTTCGGGAAATAAATTCGCGAAGGGATTTGAGCAAGGATGGACACGTGAGATTTTTAAAGTTCGTGCTATGAGACCTAAAGGTGAGATAATGATGTATTACGTTGAAGATTTGAATGGGGAAGAGATCGCTGGAGGCTTTTACCGCGAGGAGTTGCAGAAAGTGACATTTAATTTAGGAAAAAGTGTTTAAAATTGAAAAATTTAGGCAGCAAAGGTTCAGGAAAGAGAAAAATGTACCTGGTGAAATGGCTGGGTTACCCAGAAAGCTTCAACACCTATATAAAAGCTGCTGCAATAATGAAGCTTAATAGTATGCAACATGGCGCCTAGCCATTCTATGTCACACTCCCGTCCTCTTCTTCTCTGTCTGTACATCCTAACAACACCCTCGCCAACTTTGTGACAGAACTCCACGGACCCATTGAATTGGAGCGTGATTCGTATGAGGTGGGGTTATGTGAACTCCAGTTAGCCCCAAATTTTTAACTCTTGAAAATGAGCAAATCATATTTCTGATCCTTAGAAGAATCGATGAGTGCGAAAAATTAGGCATAACCTTAGACAATACTATGCGTTCAGTCCTGTTCGGTGAGGAACGGTACTATAGCACAAATGTATCGCTAGGAATCGGGCATTATGATACAGCCATGGACATTGTGACGGGTTAAACAAGAGTCTTGAAAGTCGTACCTGACAAACGATTTACTTTTTGAAGTCGTAACCATAGACACGCCTGCATGCACATTGAAGTTAAAGTCAACGCTTAGTAGAAATATTAAAGATAAAGAGCTGCTCACAATTGTGGCTGAGGGCCGATATAGCACAGCTCTCCAAAGAGATACCTTTCACGAGGCACAACATGACTTGTCCAGCTTAATGTATCATTTGAAGAAGGAGAAATGGGGTGAAAGCTCTCCGCCCCCAGACAGCAATATCGTAGACCATCAATTTGTTGTGGACACCCAGGCGCGCCTGCTGCGCATTGCACACATCCCCAACCATAGAGGGAAAAGTTTGAGCATTACATATGACAAGCCCCATTTTGTGAATGTTGCGACTAATCTATTAACCAACATCTCGATATATAAAGACGATTGAGGGAAAAAATTTCCCATTCGGTGATGGGAGCTTAACAGTGAAACTACACTTTCGCTTTATAATGACTCGAAGGCCATTCACAGTCTACCGAGGAGTGAGATACCAGCGTGGGAGTGGACTTGGATCCATTTTTTCATCCATACTACGCACCGCTGTCCCACTGTTGAAGAGGGGTGCCAGGTACCTAGGGCGGAAGGCGTTACAAACAGGTTTTAACGCGGCAGAAGACATAATGGGCGGAACTAAGCCTAAAGAAGCTCTAAAAAACATTTAAAACGTACACGGGACGAAATCATCAAAGATGCAAAGAGAAAATGCGTGGTGGCGGAAAGAAGAGATCTGCCAGGAAGAAGGGGTTACCATCACGTGGCGCTAAACGTAAAAGGAAATAAAAAAGAAGTGCTCTAAGCGTATGAAACCTATGGCTGATCATTTTTTTAACTGATATAAGCTGAGGACACTACTCTCACGAATCATAGGCTGACTAATACTTGTCGAGGGAGGTGGCACTATTTCTGACTCGTCATGGCGCGTTTCATCCATCCGTGTAGTTCACAATGCTGTAAATCGGAACTGTCCCTCTTTGATATGCCCCCACTCAGGTCTCTATTGAGCATAGCGACTTTATTACAATTAACCCATTAAACACAAATAGTTCGCCGAGTGTCCCTATAGAATCCGTCATATCCAGCTCAGGCCCTTACTTTTTTGACCCGCGCTGCATGCACATGTACGCTAAACTGCGTATAACCCATTCTGATGGAACGGACTGCGATGATAAGCACACCGGACAAAAAATTAGTCACCCCTCTCAGAATGTACCTAATAACGTGTGACGGCGCCTCTGGCCTTGATAACCGCACGAATCCGGCGAGTTTAGTATGCGGAGGTACGCCTGCTGGTTCAAATTCATCGTCACTGGAACGAGAGGGCCCATTTCGTGGTACGAAAAACATCCCCAGAATATCACGGAACCACCTCCAGCCTGAACAACACCTTCGACGCATTCAGGATTAAAGGCTTCATTGGAATGCGATGTACTCGTCGCCTCCCATCATTGGAGAACAAACAAAAACGGGACTCATCGGACCAAATTACACGTTTCCAATCTGCCGCAGTCCAGTTTTTGTGCCTCTGAGCCCATTTATAACGTGCCAAGTTGTGACTTGCTGTTAACAGCGGCCTCTTCCGTGGTACCCTGCTCCAGATGTCCATCGCATGCAGTTCTCGTCGCAATGTCCGTTCGGAAATTGGTCGCTGGAGAACCTCATTGGTTTCTTGGAGCAATTGTTCTCTGGTTTGAAAACGATTTGCAGTTACTAGACGAGAAACATGGCGGCGGCCCCTATTGTCGAGAATTGTTTTCCGGCCACAGTTACGCCGTCGATTTTCAGTTGATTGCGAACTACACCACTCTTTGTAAACTCGCTGGACAGTACGCGTTGACACACCAACAAATTGGGCTACTTCAGACATTTTGTGTCCGTGGGCTCTGCCAAACACGATGGCTCCTTTTTGCCACTGAGTAACGTCTGCCTCACGACCCATTTTGCAGACTATATCCAACACACACTTTGTTCTTCACCACCTCACGAAACAGACCTGATCCTGTGTGCTACGTCACCGCTACTTGTCACTTACCAATGCTACATCAGCGCCCTCTGTGTGACCTTGAACTTCCTACTATCGGTGCTAGTAGGGGTGACTAATTTTTTGTCCGGTGTGCTTAGTTACTCTGCCTACCCTGAAACCAAATTTTTACACTATATTCAGCTTGTGTGAGGTGTATTTAAACCAGGTTAACATCTCGGCAGGAACGGGGTACTACCACCTACGAGACTATCTGGAAAATTTCCTCAACCTTTCAAAAGAAGTGAAGGACACTTTTTAACCGCCGAGGGGTATTACCATACTAAAGATGAAAATGGTATAAAGGATAAATTTAAAATTTCTAAAAAAAAGTTATACGAATATTTTGGATGTCTTCATAAAGATTTCACATTCCAGGAGAAACTGCTTATGAACGGGGTGGATATGAAGCTGAAGTTTACCCGCACGATTCCAGAGATTTGCACAAATCTGGGGTCTGATCAAGAAGAAGGCGTGAAACCCGTTGTGATTCACATCATGGAGACCTATTTGCGTATACTCCGAGTGAAATTAAGTTCCCCGAAACAAATAGAAATTGAGAAAGACTCAATACACGTCACAGTAAAATACCCAATTAACCGGGTACAGATCAAACTATACACGGTCCCCGCCGGGTTGGCCTCGATGCAAATAGAAAACGTGGCCCTTGGAGTCCTACCTAAAAGAATATTAATTGGAATGCAGGACGACGCCTCGACGAATGGAAAATATAAAAAGAGTGCCTTTAAATTCGAGAATTTCGGCCTTAAAAATATTAATCTATACATAAATGGCATCGCTTTGGTTGGGACTATGACTGTTGATTTCTCATCAGACGCTGTGTTCCCGCTCTGAGCGAGAGCATATAGTAGTCTGGCTTATAATACAGGCGTCTGTGACGAACTTGGGTTTGGTGAACGCAGAAAGAATTTGTCGAAGAATTTAACATTTATTCATTTGATATTACGCCTGACTTGTCTGCTGGCGCAAATACGCATTTAAGTCCACAGCAGAGTGGGAATATCTCAGTCAGGTTGGAATTTGCCAAGCCTATAGATGCGCCTATAAGTGTACTCGTGTACCTCGAATCACAGGCACTAATAGAAGTTGATCGTTTGAGGAACGTGGTCACAGACTTTTAAAATGGATGCGAATACACTCCAGAGAGTAATGAAAAGTGACCGTTTCACACGCTCAAAATTTATCGGTGTGTTTGCGAAGAATGAAATATTGAAGCTGCCAAGTACGAGAAACTGGTACGGTATTATCGTTAACACCGACATTGTGGGGATTGAGGGGATTCATTGGTTTGCAATCTATTTTAAAAATAGGGAAAAAATGTACTATTTTGATTCACTCGGCTTTCAAAACTGGAATGATTCGGTGATTGTGCAGTTTATTGCGCAATTACATGTACCTGAGATTGTTTGGAACCCATACCATTTTCAAAGATACTATAGCTAAACGTGCGGTTTGTATTGCATTTCATTTCTCATGCACATGTCACGTGGGAAGGGATTTACAAATTTTTAAAAATTATTCGATTTGTGCGACACAGAGATGAACGATAAAAGTGTATGCAGACAAATGAAAAACAGGTTCCCACATGTTAGCACCCGCTGTATTGTGTAAAGGTGTATATCCATATTGTGTAAAGCTGTATATACATTTGTAACTGTAAAATGTAGCCATTAAGACTTATTTAACGGACACTGGTTCCGCTTTGTACATGTTTTCTACCATTTAATAAATGAAAATACAATGTGTTTTGTTCTTAACCTAAAAAATACTTACATTAGTTCCTCGATGACCTGGCACTCGCTTGACCGAATGTGAGCCAATACCTCGACTTCTGTATTCAGGTCACTGGGTTGACTCTGCGGAGAAGCATCCATATTATTTATTTCCCTTTCATCAAAAGTAGCTATAACACGAACAAGTTCCGCATCGGTCCTATAAGGTTATGTAAAAATAAAGAGCTGCAATAAGAGAAAATGCAACGAATTTAAATGTAGATCATTCGTAAAAGTTTTGGTAATTTAAAATTCCTACTGCGGTGTTGAATTATCGAGAAAAATATTATTAAAGCTCCACCATATATATATATATATATATATATGAAAATTATTTCACGAAAGTGACTCGTGAAAAATATTTATGATGAATAAAACCACGAAGGGAAAAGAAACAAAGTAGTGCTCAAGCGTTTTCGTCTAATGACATCCTCAGGAACACTGGAGTGAAAGGAGAGTTCAAGACAACATATAGGTTACAAAAATAAATACATAGACATATATATATAATATATATAGTAAGTATAGAAATAAAAATTGTGGGAGGAGCAAACACATTTGTACGGAAAACTGACAATTTTAGCACTTTGCTCGAAATTCAACATAAATTCAATTGCTTGTTTCCTGCCAATTTTTTATAGTTATTGTCTGAATGGTACACAGGTCACAAAAGAATAAAGAAATAAAAATAAATATAATTGGAAAAAATTACAAAATAATGCCTTAGTGATATATACGTCACAACCGAAATAAATATAAAGAAATAAACCAAAAGATAAAAACAAAAATTGTAAGTGGAGTCAACAAATTCAAGCTCAAAAGGAAAGTTTACAATCAATTTAATAGATGATGCCAAAATGATATATATGTCACAAAGAAATAAAATAAAGAAATAAACCAAAAAATAAATTGAAAAATAAATTGTAAGAGAGGCACACAAATTTATAAGGTAAAAAAAATTACCAAAGGTTTTTTAGTTATTGTTTGAATCATACATAGGTCACAAAAGAATAAAGAAATAAAAATAAATATAAATTGGAAAAAATTACAAATAATGCCTCAATGATATACAAAAAAAATATATATACTGTATAAGACATAGATACAACTACACATGTACACATATACACCACACTATATATATATATATATATATATATATATATATATATATATATATATATATATATTATAATATATACATACATATATATACACATATATACATATACATACATACACATACACATACATACATATACATATATATAAGAAATACGCATACAACAATAAATTGAAAAATAAAATTGTAAGAGAAACATACAAATTTATAAGGAAAAAGAAAAAACAAATTTTTACCAAAGATTTAGCAACCTGCCCGTTTTGTTTAAATCCATTCTGAAGGAATTCAGAGCAACGGGATCGAGGATTTTTCCTTTATGTATATGTATATTAGGCCGGGTCGAAATTTTTATTTCTTAGGTACATAGTGTGAGGTGGTTCAATCAATCATAGTAACACCCTGGTAAAATATTTTTGAATTCTGAGGACCCCTACCCCCCCTACCGGTTTCATTTTTTTCAGAAAATTCATAAAATTTGAGATAATTTGCGATTTACTTCAATTTTTTTTATTATTACAAAAGTTCGATTATAAAAGTTTTTATTTATTTTTTAATGAAAAAAATTTTAAAAATACAAAAATGTATGAAAAAAAATTTAATACATAAATTTTTAACTATTATTGGTAGAAATTTAGAAATTAAGAGAAATTCAATAAATTTTTTTACCTAAAACTAATGTTTTTTTTTTTTTTCCTTCCGTTGACCTTTCCACTCAAAAGTAGGCAGTTCTTTTCTAGACTCTAAAGTATTTAAAATAAATTTATGCCGATTAATATAACCAATTCTTTCCTGGCTAGATTTAGTTACTAAGTTCACACCCCGTTCAACGCTTTGGCTGTGACATGGAAAATCTAGTATTTCTAGAGGTTTAGTTCTAATCTGAAGCAATTGCTCATTCTGAAGTTTTGGCTAAATTTTCATAGGTATATCTATTTTGAAAATTTTCTATTAATTCTAAGTCTTCTTTATAATCTAAGTCCTCTCTGTCTTGAAAATCGACATCTTCATTTTCATTATCATCATCTATCACTTCTGATGATGCAAATTCCCTTGTTTCTCTTAATTTTTCTTTTGATTTCTTTTCCCTTTCCTGCGCTTTTTGGATTTTGCCTAACTTTCTCAAATTACTTGTAGTTTTTATCAATTTTTCCTAACTGTTTTTTTTCTCTCTTTTTGACCAATAAAAGCTTCCCATTCTATAATAGGTATTTTATGTTCACACCTACAAAGTTTTCTATCCCTTATGCCTTTATCATAACAGTGGCATGGAGATATGTCAAACATCTCGTCATATTTCTTTAATTTTTCATAATATTTTTCATTTCTTTTTATCATAGGGCATTTAGTTAACTTATCAGCATCTTCTATAAGTCTAGTAACTCTAACACAAATTCCCTTTGTATCAATTGTTGGGAAAGAAAATTTTTGCCAAATTTCTTTTATATCTTGAACAATACGTTACAGCAATCATTTTTACTTATTTTACCCTGTGCTTTAGATTCTTCCTCTCTAACAATAAAATGGAAGTGCCTTACAACATCAGCTTTTGATGGCGTCATGGCAGATGAAAATTTTGCTGGATATCCGAAGGCTGCATTGTGGCTTCTTTTTCTAGTAGCCATAATTTAATTTAATAAGATTTTAACTATATTTTATTTATTACTGATATTTTAAAATTAAATAACGTATTTTAATACAAACTTTTAACATTCTAGGTACATAAATAGGAATCTGGAAAGAAAAAAAACAAAAATAATGTAATATTAGGTCTTATATATCCGGTGCTATGAGTCAGCACCAGATTTAAGACCCTACCCCCTACTCCCCGACCGCAAAAAAAAGTTGGTGAATGGTCTATTCTGATGTAATTCGTGCCGGGGAACCCGATTTTGGCCATCCGAAAGCCAAAAAAAAATAATATTTAGGGTCGATTTTTACGATTTTCGATTTTTGGCATATTTCCCATACAATTTCATATGGAAAAAAGTGAATACCGGTAGGGGGGGGGGGTAGCGAAGGTCCCACAGCCTTGATTTTTGGTTTATTTCTTTATTTTATTTCTTTGTGACATATATATCATTTTGGCATCATCTATTAAATTGATTGTAAACTTTCCTTTTGAGCTTCAATTTGTAGACTCCACTTACAATTTTTGTTTTTATCTTTTGGTTTATTTCTTTATGTTTATTTCGGTTGTGACGTATATATCACTAAGGCATTATTTTGTAATTTTTTCCAATTTATATTTATTTTTGTTTCTTTATTCTCTTGTGACCTGTGTACCATTCAGACAATAACTACAAAAAATTGGCTGGAAGCAAGCCATTTGAATTTATGTTGAATTTCGAGCAAAGTGCTAAAATTGTCAGTTTTCCGTACAAATGTGTTTGCTCCTCCCACAATTTTTATTTCTATACTATATTATATATATAATATATATATATATATATATATATTATATATTATTTTGTAACCTATATATTGTTTTGAACTCTCCTTTCACTCCAGTGTTCCTGAGGATGTCATTAGACGAAAGCGCTTGAGCACCACTTTGTGTTTCTTTTCCCTTCGTGGTTTTACTCATCATATATATATATATATATATATATATATATATATATATATATATATATATATTAGGGTGTCCCAAACTCATAGGGGAACAAATTTTTTTCGGGATACAAATCCGCTCGTGTTGCGCTCTTTTGATGTTTCCCATTAGAAGTCTTCCTGTAAAATTTCAGAGATCGAAGGAAATTTAAAGGTCCTGAACTTTGAACACTTTATTTCTCCTCTTAACTGAAAGGCAAATTAACTGAAATATTTCTCTCAAAAGTTCCATCACAAAGATGATTATACAAAATAAACATGTATTTTAATCTTAACACACAAACAACAATTTCAAAGCATCACATTTATGCATTTTAACTAAACACGTGTTTCATGAGATCCGTTTTTGTTCCCTTCCGGCTCACATTCCGTCGGTGTGAGTGGACAGTTCGAAGGAGGAACTGGAGGTCTTCTTCATCACGGCACAGAGGTTTGCTTGTGTATTTCTCAATGAGGGCGATGCCTCGCTCTGCTGCATCATTGACCACCATCAGTTCTGCAGCTCGGCTCTTTGCCAGACGGTAGTTTTCGTCAGTAGGCCATGTTTCAGGGTCTTTGGTGAGGAACGTGGGCTCAACTTGGAGAAACTGGAAGAGTGTGGTGGATCGACTCGTCACCCACGGACTTAAACGGCCATTCACTTGCAGTCCCTTGCCTTGGACCCGTTTGAGTCCTTTCCCAGGGGGCTTTTTCAGGTTAGCCGTCATGTTACGCTTTTCATTGTCGTCAACTCTGTCATCAAACAGTGCAAGACAGATTAAGTCCTCCGAGATATACCACAAATGACGGAGCACAGCCCGGTAAGCTGTGTTTCCAACGTCACGAAGAGAGCCATACGGCGAACCCCTTGCAGTTCTTGGAGACGAAGTTCGGAGAACTGGGACTGCAGTAATGCTATTTTCAGGCAGTAAATAGCTTTGACTATCCATCTGGCCTGATGGTAAGCCCCTGGAGGCCGAAGCTTGTAACGACTTAGGGCGGGTCGTACTCAGGTGACAACATGAATCTGAAGGAAATCCTACCATCAGGGGTGTCTAAATTATGTGTTTTACATGGGGAATTCAAATATGAGCTTATTTTTTGGATAGGATAACTCTAACCTACATCATTTTGTATTTCTAAATTGCCAATTTTACCCTTTTGAACCCCTTTATAATATATTAAAAGATATAAGGTCAATCATTTATATTGACAAGGCCAAATCAACTTTACATATATTTATTAATAGGTGAACTGCATGTATATCACTGGATATAATTACAAAGATCATTCTCCTGACATCTTGAACTTTGCCAGGTTGCACAAATCCTGCTTTGACTCAGACTTGGACATCAGCTTCCTGCTGATCTCCTGAGCCCTGATCCCTCCATCCCTCTTTTCCTGTGAGAAGTACTTAGCAGAAGCCTCAGTCACCATTTTAACAACCCTTTCAATGCTTGTGTGTGGCAAGGCCAGTTGCGCACCTCCATGGGGGTGTTGATGAAGTTTTTCACCTCTGAGGTGCTTAGAGAGCAGGTGAGAGGTGGCTCTGACACACCTTCTGACCAGCTGATCAAGTCACCGATGCTGGAAGCATCACAATTGATGTCAGGTGTCCTTCTGCTCCTAACAGAGGAGTCCCCCAGCTGAGTGTCCGGGTCCCCCTCTCCCCTGATGGCCAGGATTCTCTCCACCCCTTCAATCCTCTCCTTCTGATCCTCAGAGCAGAGTAGTGTTTGGAGGATGACTTCACTGTGGGCATACCAAGCAGATCTTCTCACAGTTGGCATCACAATATCCAGCACCTCCTTTCTCTGGGACTTCAGGCAGTCCAGCTGAAAGAGGATGTGCCTAGGCCCTTAGATCCAAGAGTGCTTGACCTTCACGTTGAACCAACATGGGTAATACACTCCAATGATGAATTCCACAATGAATTGCAGAATCTTCAGGTTCTTTCCTTTAAGTCCGTGATTTGACACCCAGAGCCTGAGAAGTCTGTTCGCTGTGGTGAGCCAGCGGCTGTGGTTTCTGGTCCTATCTCTAACAGAGCCAGCCCTGCAGGAAGTACTCCATCCCTGACTGCACAGACAATTTTATAGCCATAGTATTGATCAGTTGAGAGATCTTGAATGACCTTGTCAAGAAGCTTGATCAGTGGAGGGCCAACAGAGATTCGGGTGAAGTTTGGATTGATATCAAAGTCTGTAGCAGAATCAAGGAGCTTTCCTATTGGCCCGGATAATTTTTTGTCGGACAGAGTAGGGCCATCAAGGTCAACAATGAGATGGCGCAGGGAAGTTCAACAGTGTGCAGGTTGCACACCAACCAGACCAGCTTTCTCCCCAGGTGCAGCTCCAGCTTCCGCATTACTCCAGCTTTCACACCAGTGTTGACATTTGTTGAGTCTCCTCCAATGGCCAACAAGGTCTTATCATAACCCCTCTCTTTCAGCCAGGCAAACAGGACCTTAGCAATCTTCTCCGCATGTGACTCCTCTTTAGTTGCTTTCTCTGGGGTAAAGTGGAACAGATAGTAGCTGCCAGGCTCACTAACAACACTATAGTGTTCTTCCTTGATCTTTGCGGGAAAAGATTGGTCACTGCCCTCAGCTTCCATCATCACATTGATCAGGTCAATCCGCCCATCAAAGAGGATGCAAGAGATCCCCCCCTCCTCCCTGCACTTCTTCTCGAACTGTTCCCCCAGCTCTCTCAAAAACTTCTCCTGTGCTCTCTTGACCTTGACCTTGCTCAAATATTTCACAAAACGTTTTAGAATGTTCTGAAACGTTACAATCTAGCCTCTGAGAAAGGTGGCTCAGAAAATGGCCTTATGCGCGCCAGAAAACCGTCAAATTATTTCATATACCAAACTGTATGATAATTACAATTAAGTGGAATGGCACACCTTTTTATTTGAGTATTTAAATATTATTATTATTATATGAATTACATTATATGTGTTTATATGAATTAGTTAGAACAATGCTCTATGAGAGATAACGTGAGCAGCCATGATAGAAAACGTGAGAAGACATATTCTGGGGTAACTACAATAGTAAAATAATCAACAATTTAATAATAATCAACTGCAAAATGATGTAGGTTAGGGTTATCAGAATTAAATATTTTCTTCAGAATTGTGTTCTATACACCAAAATATGTCATTTGAACACCCCTCTCCATTGATTTAAAAAAAATGCATAGTATGACCCGCCCTATAATGTAACGTCCTACGTCGTCTCCGAGGTACAAGAGGCTCAGTCGAAGAAGTTCTTCATAATCCTCTCGAGGATGATTACCACTTCTTAGGGCATCGCGGAGATAGTCTATTACCTGAAGTCGCATTTGTGAAAGGCAAGCATTGTCATTTATGAAGGCTTTAGCCACCTCGTCCTTGTCAAATGCATCCAACTGACAGTGGTTCATTGATGGCCAGGCCTCCTTGAATCTCCTGGAAAGTGGGATTTGAGGACTTGGTGGTGTTCCTAGGCACACGACGAAGACATCCTTGAGAATCACTTCGTGAACGTGATGACGGCAAGCAAACCATAAAAGAGATCTTCCCAATGCCGCTTCCAAACGCGCACACGCACCTTGCACTATCCCTGTGTTTGATGCCGTCGTGTCAAACACCATGCCTATGATCTTGTCCTCAATTCCGACTAGGGTGAGCGCTTGATGGACTGCGCTTGCCATTTGCTGTCCTGTGCCGTCTATTATTTTCGGTGCTCCTAATAGCTCTTCCACACCATCCCCAGTCGCCACAACAGCAATCCGATCGACTGACTTACCCTCCTGTCGATGTCAGTGAGTATCTTTGTGTCCCAGTGGATCTGCAGTCGAGGTGGAAGCTGCTCGAGGGGCCAATAACATTGGTCCTATCATTCTACGGGCCTTTTGTCGGAAGCGGTGAACCGTGCTCTTTGATGGAACACTGTCAGACCGAGAGCTAGGGATTTTGCAGTCGCAGCAAACGCTGATGTTGCCTGTCGAACAGAAGGCCCTCGCGATCCCAAGTTGCTGCCAGGTCAAGATCACTCAGACTTTCTTTAGTCTGTCATGTTTGGGAGCTTTCGAAGGTTTAAGTCCACAAGTGACGGCTTCGTTTCCACTGTCAGCTGACGATGTGCTAGAACTGCTGTCGGTAGCCTCTTCTGTGACTCCTACAGCTAGAGCCTCCTCCGTTTGACGCCGGTGTGCCCGCTCAAGAGCTCTTTCCCTTTCCTGTCTTTTCATTGTGGCTGCATTATATTTTCTATCTTCACCTCCCATGTAACTCGTATGTCGATCTGCCCTTTGGGAAATGAGGAATTCCTTGTCTTCAATAGGGATATCTCCCCGATCCTGAACGTCTGAGCGGGCGACATCAAAAATACCCTCCATATCAGCCAAGAATACATCCCGCTGCATATTGTAAGTCATTCCAGTCTTGTTCTTGTTTTTATGCAAATTTCGATACCTCTGAACCAAAGCTTTCAGTTTAGTCGAGGCATGAACGGAGGTTGTTGCCAGATTCGAGTTGGCTCTAGCCCAGATTTCTAATACAGCCGATATTACAGCCTTGACACTGTTGGAATCTGTCTTCTTTTGGTCGCGGTGATGGTAGAAGAAAAGGAGCAACACGTCCATATTACTTGGTAATCGAGATTTAGCCAGCTCTGCTATCGGAGACCTCTCAAGAAGCCACAACTTGATGTTTGATCTTGTCAACGCCATAATGATCAATTCTGAAAACCAAAAACAAGCCATCAAACGTCGGGACCTCTAAATATCATCTGATCGAGTTGAAAATCACACAGCCAATGCTTTAGCCCACACCACATCCGGGCATGACACGAGTGGTCAAGTCGTGTTAAGAAAAAAATTGGGACACCCTAATATATATATATATGCCGAAATAATCACGATGGAAACAGGCAATAATTAGGTTAGACTAACAGAAAATTGTAACGACAAGTAGATATCCAGAGTGTTTTCAAAAGTAAGATTAGCTGGGTGTGCTATGCTCCGTCTGCCTGCAACGGGTCTCGAACCCGCAGCCAAATCTTAATAGTTTTTAATATTTCTATTGTAAATTTTTAATATTTCTAAAGTCGTAATTGTACAAGAAATGTACAAATAAAAACATCATATATATATATATATATATATATATATATATGCCGAAATAACCCGAATGAGAGAGAGAATTAAAAATATTTTTGAAAACGCGTTTATTGCGGCCTTTTACGGTTAGGTTATATTGTTATAAACGAGAAAGAGTACTGGCCGATATATATATATATATATATATATATATATATATATATATATATATATATATATATTGTGTCCCGGTTAGGTTAGGTTATTATAAACGGGGAAGGGTCCTGGCCGATATATATATATATATATATATATATATATATATATATATATATATATATATATATGTCCCGGTTAGATTATATTATTATAAATGAGAAAGAGTCCTGGGATTAACTTTTCTTTGTAGGAAAACTCAGAATAAAGCTAGGTTAGACACTTATAAGTTACTTACATTTTAACAGCGTCTTCATTGAACGGTTCTTGCATTTCGTTACAATTTTCCGTAACAATCTGGGTAGATCAAAGTTCCTCCCGATCTATAGCTCTGCAAATTAGAAGCGTTGCGTGAGCATAAAAGTCTTGATCTTCAATCAAATCACGAGAATTGAAGAGCGATAACTGACTCATAGTGTATATTTGAAAAGCACTAAGCGAAAAAACATAAGAACTGAGGCTTTGAGATGAACTGTTCCCTTTTATAAAGGGTGCTTGTGACCAACCCACAAAACACAATCGTTAGCTTCCTATTGGCTAGCTGTGAAATTTGGGCGGGGCTTGACGCGTAGGCCTGCATAGCAGCCAAACAGAGGTCCTGGGATCCACCCACATGGCTGTGATTGGTTGCCCCGTGAAAACTGGGGCGTGTCAGATATCCCCATTCGTGGAGAGACGAGAAACGCTTTGTTTTTTACCTTGTATTCGACCGATATATTGGGTTTAATTCGCGTATGTTTGAGAGAGACGCTAAACTACGTTTATGTTGTCTTGAAACATAAAAGTGGAAGATATTTAATTACCCATGAAGAGAGCCGCTGTAAAATTTCCGCGAAACAATAAATAAATTTAAAAAAACAAAGACGTGTGATGTAATGCTTCAATAAACACCAAAGTTTACGATCTCGAGCGAATGGAAATAAGATTGACCCAACGTTGGGCTGTATAATTTAATGATAAACAACATGTGTATATATATATATATATTATATATATATATGAGAAAAGTTCAGAATGGAAGGATGTTTATAGCGTTTTAATCCTTATGATCTCGAAATAAACTCCTGCGGAAAGAGGTTTATTTACTGGAATTTTAAAGCGAAATTATCTATCGCTTCCGCCAAACTCCACAATTTTCAGAACGATGTTTAATATAATTATATATATATATATATATATATTATTTTCCATAAATATTTATGTCTTTCTATTGTTCAGCTAATTACATCGTTTAATTAGATGTTTGCTTATATCGCTTTCACCTTTCTTCCTTTCCCTCCTTTATCATATTCCCTTTCTATTTATTCATTTGTGTCCGAAATGTTCACTCTGATGAATGTCAATCTTTACACTCCACCTAAGACCTACTTTTAAACGGGAATATATATATATATATAAAAGAGCGCGTGCGAGAGTGAGTCCTGCTAGGGCGCTCTGGGTATCCCTACCAACGGTGGAAAGATGCTTACACGAATTTTTAGATTAACTTTTTCCGGAATTGTACATATATAGGCTCGCCTTTGCTTTCCGTCCGAATTGTTCATTCTGGTGAAGATCAAGCTTTACACTCCACCTTAGACCTACTTTTAAACGGGGAAGTATATATATATATATATATATATATATATATATATAAGAGAGAGAGAGAGAGGGAAATAAACAAACAGATAAGCAACATGATCGATTGTTGCAATGACGGGATCCCCTGGTTGCCCCTACGAACGTGGAAGGATGTTTCCACTCCAATGTTTCCACTCCACCTTAGACCTACGGTTTAACACGGATCATTAGGTCACCCTGGCTAGCAACCGCGGAAGGACGCGCCGCCGCCAGTTCTCGAGCGCACCTACACTCCACCTTAGACTTACAGTTTAACGTGGTCGCCGGAGCCCGACGCATATAAACGTAATATTTTATGGGCGTATAGACGGGTGTGTACGTGCCAAACGAAGCATACACTGTGCCAACTGGCTGATGATGCCTGGTGGCACTGGCTGATTAAGCCGATTGGCTGATTAGGGGCCCTATAAGACAAAGGCCGCTCGGCTGAAGTCTTAATATGCGCTTGGCTCCTGTCAAGCGAACACCTCTCCTCCTCTCTCTCTCCTCTCTCTTAGGTTAGGTATACCCCTTTGGGGGTGAGGCCGTCCCAACTTATCCCCCAAATAGGTCTCCCCCAGCGGGAGTTCATTGCAACTTGGGGGATAACTCCGCCTCCAAGTTGCATAACCCCTTGTTGCTCTTGCAGCAACCCCCTCCCCCCTTTAAGGGGTGCCTTCCAACAAGGGGAGGGGGGTTGGCACTATGGGTGCCTTGCAACAAAGGGGGGAGGGCATTTTGGCGCCGTCGATTGGGAGACCCTTCGGCAGTACTTCTGTGATTTCCCATGGCATGATTACTGCGTGGCCGGGACCCTTCCGGATGCGCTGAGCGCATCACGGAGGTGATTCTCTCGGGCATGGAGGCGTACATTTCGTATTCTATTCCTACAACTAATGGAAAAAAAACTTTGTTTAAATTTACTTCTTCGAATGCTATCCGCAACAGAGAGGAGTCTTTCAGAAGGTACCGTCGCTACCCAACTCCTGACTCTCACTCAGCTGATATTTCTGCCAGGAATCGTGTAAAATCTTTTCTTCGACTCGCCAAAAATTCTTTCATCTGACGAAAATGTGAAAATCTATCGAAATTCTAATTCTTCTTGCTCTTTCTGGTATCTAGCTAAGAACCTCTTCAACAACTTTACTTCCTCTTCTTTCCCTCCTCTTTCCCATTCCGACGGCTCAGTTGGCGTCTCTTAGCTCAAACTTTCGCTTCCAACTCAACCATGGACGATTCCGGTGTAGTTCCTCCCATCTCCTCCTCCTCCCTCTGACTTTATTATGTCTTAATTTAGAATCTCTTCCAAAGATGTCCTTTCTGCCCTATCAGGGATCAACTGTTGGAAGGCGTACGGTCCTGGTGGTGTTTCCCCTGTTGTTCTTAAGAAATGTGCTTCAGTGCTGACATCCTGCCCAAGCAAACTCTTTCGTCTTTGTCTCTCTTCTGCTACTTTTTCTTACTGGTGGAAGTTCGCTTTCATTCAGCATGTGCCAAAGAAGGGCGACTTCTTTCAACCCTCCAACTATTGTCCAATTACTTTTATTCCTGGTCTTTCTAAACTTTTTGAATCTATCCTTAATAAGAAGATTCTTAAACATCTCTCTTCTCACAAGCTTCTTTCAGATCGTTCATCAGGTTCTCTCCTGTAACCCACACTTTTCCTTTTATTTATTAATGATATTTTAATTCGCACTTCCTGGCCTATTCACTCCTATGCCAATGATTTCACTCTTCACTTCTCCACCCGCTTCCCAAAGCGTCCCTCACAGTAGCCATTTCATGATTCGCGTAGTACGGCTATGAAATACTCTGACCTTTCTGCTACCTCTGATTGGGGTAGAGAAAACCTTCTGGCTTTCAATGCCTCAAAACTCCATCTGTCTACTCGTCACAATCTTCCACACAACTATACCCTTACCTCCAACAACACCCAACTCAATCCTTTCTCTTCTCTTAACATTCTTGGTGTTTCCTTTTCTCGTGATCTTTCCTGGAAAGATCACATATACACTCTTTCTAAAACAACTTCTAAGAGGTTAGGTGTGCTGTACCGCCTCCGCAGTCTCTTCACCCCCAATCAATTGCTGTCTCTGTACAGGGGTCTTGTCCACCCGTGTATGGAGTATGCTTCTCATGTGTGGGTTGGCTCAAGCCACACAGCCGTACTTGACCGGGTGGAATCAAAGACTTTTCATCTTATCAATTTCCCGCCTCTTACTGATTGTCTTCATTCTCTCTTTCTTCGCCGCAATGTTGCCTCAGTCTCTCTTTACTATTGCTATTATAACGGACATTGCTCTTATCAACTCTCTAACTGCATGCTTCCTCCTATAAGGAGAGCACGCAGCACCAGACTTTCTACACTTTCTCATTCCTTTTCTGTCCAACTATCTAACGAAGAGTTAATTGGTATTTTAAATCTTTCATCTACTCAATCGGTCAACTCTGGAACAATCTTCCTCAATTCATCTTTCCTCCTGTCTATGACCTCACACCTTTCAAACGTAGAGTGTCTAGGCATCTTGAAAACCCCGGACCTTGATTTTGGCTCTTTACTTCTTCTATGGGGAAGGGGCGCTTTTGCGGGCATTTGCCCTTGGCCCTTCTTTCCTGCATAAAAAAAAAATCATTAAGCTCAGGTTGAGTTATCAAGTGAGGCTTTTTTTCTTGAGTTTGCCGATACTCTTCATCCTTATCTGGCAATTCCCTTGGCTCATTTTCAGCAAGTTCATCATCATCATCATCTAAGCTCCACGATTCAGGGGGCTTAGGAACAGGAAGAGTTTCACAATGTACTACTGGTTGCATTACGGAAGGCAAGTTCGGGTATTCAATTTTCTTATTTTTCGAGGAAAAACCACTGACCTTAGTTAAAGAAAAATAATCTTTGAAGTGATCTTTTTACTCTCTCCAAATCATGGGGACTGCAAATGGCATAGAGGTACTCGTACCTTTTAACCAACCACTGAGGGTCACAGCGCAACGCGCACAGCATATATGAGGAGCCCAAACCTTATCTTGATCCCCGATTTTGCAGCCGAAGTAGAGCTCATAAGCTTTTTTAATTAAGGGAGTAATGTTTCTTTTGTGATCTTGTACCATGTAATTACCGTACACATAACAGAAACTATTAGGATTGTTCACACATTTACGCGACATTTCAAATTATCCTTCTTTCCTTAAGGCGCTATTTTGTATAATACATGCACAATGAAATGATTAGGTAAATGGAAAAAAACTAAAATCAAACTTCACTCCACATGAACAGACTAGCATCATGAAGCAGCTTGCGGCAGACTGAATGACTCATAACTGCAAGTTATCTATGACAGATAACGCAGAAGGAAAATGGACGTTACCACATGTTTGAACATGTCAGGAGCAGAAATTACATCATCCTACACTAGCTAAAACATTTTCTGCTGGGATACTCTCTGCTTTAGGGTAGATGCAGTTTTAACAATTTGTTCAATTTATCATCTATATACAAATTTGATCAAGAATTGAGCCCCAAATTTCTCAAAAACCTGACGTGATAGCAAAATTTCGTTATCATTTTCGTAATCACAGATGAAAAATGCAAAGGAAACAACTACTATCATCTGAGAAAAAAAAAATGTTGTTGAACAGTGTTATCAGCAACTTTGTACATACTGATACGGACAGTAAGTTTATACAGATCATTTAGTTTTAGAATATTTAAGTTTCTGAACAGTGGAGAGGTATGAAATCGTCTGTTATCATCGTCTGAGAGAGTTCGTAAACATTTTTTTATGGATTACTTCCAGCGGATATAATATACTGTATAATTCTTTGCACTACCCCATGCTGTGATTCCACATTGCAAGTGTGGATGGATAAATGAGTGTGAGGAGGGCATTTTGAGGAATTGCTTTTTGAGTTTAAACATTATGTACAGAAATCTAGATATTTTTTATCTGATATGTTGTGTGTGGCTTTGAAATTTAATTTTTCATCTAACTTGATGCCAAGAACTTTAAATTAATTTACTTTTGCAAGAGGAGAGTCTCCAGTTATTAATGATGTGTGCACGATTGAGTTTTTTATTTACGATGATATATGATGATTTTGTCAAGTTTAGTAAAAGCTTATTTGCACATATTCATTTATAGATATGATTTAATTACCTGTTCACTTCGTTCATTAGGTAATATAATGGCGGATGCCATAAACATGCTAGTAGTATGACCTCAAAATGGGAGAGTGCATGAATGTTGCAATGCAATATTGAACAATGGCGCAAGATGTTGCAAAGGGGTTATGCAACAATGGGAGAGGATGTTGCACGGTGTTGTGCAACAAGGAAAATGTTGCAAGGTGTTATGCACCAAAGGGGGAGGGGGGATGTTGCAAGAGCAACAAGGGGTTATGCAACTTGGAAGCGGAGTTATCCCCCAAGAGAAAGAGAGAGGAGAAGGAGAGAAAGGAAGAGGTGCTCACCTGGCAGGAGCCAAGCGCATATTAAGACTTCAGCCGAGCGGTCGTTGTCTTAATATGTTCCTAATCAGCCAGTTGGCTTAACTGACTGAGTTGCCAGATTGCGCTGTTTATTTAATTAAAGCATATATGCTGGCTTAATCAGCCAGTTGGTTTAGAAGACTGAGTTGCCAGTTTTCACTATTTATTTAATTAAAGCATATATTCTGGCTTAATCAGCCAGTTGTCTTAGAAGGCTGAGTTTGCAGTTTGCACTATTTATTTGATTAAAGCATATATTCAGGCTTAATCCGACAGTTGGCGTATCTGGCTGAGTTGCCAGTTTGCGCTATTTATTTAATTGAAGCATATATTCTGGCTTAAACCCCCCCAGTTGGCATAATCCGTCAGTTGGCTTAGAAGGCCAATAATAATAACGTTTATATATACAACCAAAAGAATTAAAAAAACAACACTAAATCACTCTTTATTTAGAAGAATTACTGGATTGGTATAATCCGTCAACTGGCTTAACTTGCCAGTTGACTTAGAAGGCCCAACGAGCCATTTGGCATAATTAAATAATAATATAATAATAATAACGTTTATATATACACATCCAAAAGAATTAAATAAAACACCTTCACATCACTCTACTTATGTAGACAAATTATTGGGTCCAATTTCACGAAATATATTGAAAATAAATATACATTCCTATACAAGCGAAGGAATATATGCAATCAAAAATAATAATAATAATAATAATAGCATAAGGACGAATTATTGGATTGGCATAATCCGTCAGCTGGCTTTCCCCGCCAGTTGACTTAGAAGGCATAACCAGACATTTGGTATAATTAAACAATAATAATAATAACGTTTATATATGACCAAAAGAATTAAATAAAACACCACTGTAGTGCCTTGCACCACAAGATTATTTTTTATTAGTGAAAACTGCCACAAATTGGCATGAGTGAAATATTTAAATCTAGATAAATAAATAAATACAAGTTAAACATGTCCAGTGATCAAATTTAATTCTTAAGCATTCAGTGTGGTGTGACTAGACATGAATTGGCTTTTAAGGATTATTTTGGCTTGTTGGTAAAATTGTATAGTAAAAACAAGCTTATGTACAACAACACAAAGGACGCCGTTACACATCTTATTATTTGAAAACACTGCGCCAGCAAGCAAAGGTTCTTCGTGGTAAGTTCCTATTTATAATGTTTATATTCTTTACTATTGCATATCTGTATGCAATACCGCATACTGCAGAGATTAACAAGCCTTATAGTGTTTGTGATTAGTACTGTAAGATTCATACTATAAATAATACTGTACAATTCATACAATAAATTACCTTAGGCTAAGTTAGGTCTATCTAGGCAAAAGCCAAATTGTAACTCTAGCCTAGCTGAGGCCTACCGTAGCCTTTGTTTTAGATTAACCTCAGCTCTATTATATTGAAGAGGCATAGGCCTGCCTATTAATTTTCTTAGTATATTGTACTTTATAATATAAGCCTATTATGTTTCATGTATTTTCTTAGCAGGTGGCCTACAAAAGCCAAATTGTAACTCTAGCCTAGCTGAGGCCTACCGTAGCCTTTGTTTTAGATTAACCTCAGCTCTATTATATTGAAGAAGCATAGGCCTGCCTATTAATTTTCTTAGTATATTTTACTTTATAATATAAGCCTATTATGTTTCATGTATTTTCTTAGCAGGTGGCCTACATACTTCCTTAGTTTTCCCATTCAACTTAACACAATCCCATAATGAGAATCAACTGTAATTTATCATCCACAGGTTACTGGGCCTATATAGCATATGTATATTAATTATTAATTTTTGCCATTTTTATTATTCTTTTTCTCTGAAATATCACTTACAGTATTCTTGTCTGTCTCTTTGCAGACAAGGTTGTCATTGTGGCTATTAGTGTTACATATCATTTGTACTATTATTATTTGTATTATTACATATTTATTATTATTATCAGTATTATTTGCAGACTGTTATATATTAGCTAAACGGGCCATTATTTAATTCCGCATTTATATGTCAAAGTTGTTACGGGTAAAAATCCCCTTTACATTTATAAATAATTGTTGCATATAATTTATTAATTGTTGTCAATAAAATACAAAATTCATATTGATGATTTTATAATCAGTCCTTCCCTTCTTTTATTAAAATTAATTTTGCGCCGCAGTGCTTGATGCCAATCTAGCATTTGGGCGCTGGTGACCCTGGCATTTAGTTAATTATCTACGTAAACTTGTAAAGGTCTATAATAATAAAACTGACTCTTACACCACCACATCACTTTTTATTTAGACGAATTATTGGATTGGCATAATTCTAGTCGGAGGTGTACGTGCATTTGTGTGCGTTTGTCCCCGTCAGCTGAATTAAACTGCCAGTTGGCATAACCCCCAGTTAACTTAGAAGGCCTAACCAGCCATTTAGTATAATTAAATAATAATAATAATAACGTTTATATATACACATCCAAAAGAATTAAATAAAAAACCATCACATCACAGTTTATTTAGAAAAATTATTGGATCCAATTTCACGAAATATATTAAAAATAAATATACATTCCTAGAAATATATATTCCTAGGAATATATGCACTAAAAAATAATAATAGCATAAGAACTACATAAAAATGTATATATATATATATATATATATATATATATATATATATATATATATAAAATAATAATATATAAACCCAGACCTATCCAAATTGTTCTTTCTAATGAAGGTCAAGCATGCCACTCCACCTTAGACCTAAAGTTTAACGTTGAATCCGAACCACGTCTAAAATGAAATGTTAAAACACTCCTCTACATAATAAAATCTAATTTCAGAATAAAAAAAAATTTACACAGCCTAACCATACAAAACATCACTCGGAATTGTCCTGAAAATGAAAGAAAGAAAAAAAATGAACAACAACAATCAGCACATCTATAAAAAGACGGTTTACCGAGAATAACAGAATCATCTTGTGAAAATAATATTTATCATTTACTATAGAAATGCTCATTCCGGAAAAGATCAAGCGTGTACTCCACCTTAGACCTACAGTTTAACATTGAATCCGAACCACGTCTAAAATAAAATGTTATAACACTCCTCAACACAATAAAATCTAATTTAAAAAAAAATAATTAAACAGCCTAACCATACAAAACATCACTCAGAATTGTCCTGAAAATGAAAGAAAGAAAAATATAAACAACAACAATCAGCACACCTATAAAAAATATAAAAATTTATGAATATATATATATATATATATATATAGCAAATAACCACAGGGAAAAGGAAACACAAAGTCCGAGCGCTTTCGTGATATATTCACATTATCAAGGAGGAACAGAAAATAGACGGAGATTACAAAGTAAATGAGTTAAATAGACAAGCAAAAAATTCACAATCGGCACCTCAAATTAAAGGCCTTAAAGCCCTCTAAAGATTTTTTTTTCAATTGATAACATAATCTGTAGGCTGCTAAATTACTAAATATAAAAGGAGTATATAGATGAAATTAGACAAAAAAAAAACAATACAGAGAACAAAAATTATTATAATGGTTATTAACACTAATATTTAATTAAAGCAGGCAATTAATTGGCAAGAATTTAATGAAAAACAAATAGATAACGTAGATAACAAATAGATAACATAATCTGTAGGCTGCTAAATTACTAAATATAAAAACTATATAGATGAAATTAGACAAAACACCAGTACGGAAAACAAAAATTATTATAATGGTTATTAACACTAATATTTAATTAAAGCAGGAAATTAAGTGGCCAGAAATTAATGAAAACAAAGGGAATAGTGCCATCGTCTTACAGAATATTACAAAATTTCTACAAACAGTCTGGAAACATTGTTTTCCCAAAAGCCACCCAGTTCAAAAGTCCAGTAAACCCCCCAGCAACCAAAGATTATACACGAAAGAAATATTACAATTAAAATAGACACATACGAATGTTAACAGTTCTTACAATAACATTTATTTATTTAACCAGGGAATTGCCTGCTTTAATTAAATATTAGTGTTAATAACCATTATAATAATTTTTGTTCTCTGTATTGGTTTTTTTTTTGTCTAATTTCATCTATATACTTCTTTTATATTTAGTAATTTAGCAGCCTACAGATTATGTTATCAATTGAAAAAATCTTTAGAGGGCTTTAAGGCCTTTAATTTGAGGTGCCGATTGTGAATTTTTTGCGTGTCTATTTAACTCATTTACTTTGTAGTCTCCGTCTATTTTCTATTCCTCCTTGATAATGTGAATATATCACGAAAGCACTCGGACTTTGTGTTTCTTTTTCCCTGTGGTTGTTTGCTTATTAATAAGATCACGTGTTATTTTGTGATTTTAGTGCATATATATATATATATATATATATAAAGTAAACAACAAATTAATTTATCTAAAGAATTTACGAAAACAATTTCTCTATTTCAATTAAACAAATTTTGCTCATTTTGAAGTCTCACACAATTTATCTACGGCAAGCATAATAAACTTAAACAGACCCAATTTGACCCAGTATAAATTAGTGTCTTTAACGAATATTTTTCGACTTTAAACCTTTATATTAACTTAAAATTATAAAGCGAACTAAAACAGCAAAGAGATGCCTGTAAATCCATTATTTACATTCAGTCAAAAAATAATCTTAAAAACTCGAACATATTCTGGAAAATTTTGCTACATCTTTATTGAATCTCTTAGAATGATCTACTATATATATATATTATACATAAATAAGCACACCGGACAAAAAATTAGTCACCCCTCTCAGAATGTACCTAATAACGTGTGACGGCGCCTCTGGCCTTGATAACCGCACGAATCCGGCGAGGCAGAGACTCTACGAGGTTGTGCATGTACTGAACATCGATTTGCTGCCACTCGTTCATCAGCCGGTCCCGAAGTTCCGCCAGAGTCCTGCGCTTCACTTTCTGTTTCCAGCCTGAACAACACCTTCGACGCATTCAGGATTAAAGGCTTCATTGGACCTGCGATGTACTCGTCGCCTCCCATCATTGGAGAACAAACAAAAACGGGACTCATCGGACCAAATTACACGTTTCCAATCTGCCGCAGTCCAGCTTTTCTGCCTCTGAGCCCATTTATAACTTGCCAATTTGTGACTTGCTGTTAACAGCGGCCTCTTCCGTGGTACCCTGCTCCAGATGTCCATCGCATGCAGTTCTCGTCGCAATGTCCGTTCGGAAATTGGTCGCTGGAGAACCTCATTGGTTTCTTGGAGCAATTGTTCTCTGGTTTGAAAACGATTTGCAGTTACTAGACGAGAAACATGGCGGCGGCCCCTATTGTCGAGAACTGTTTTCCGGCCACAGTTACGCCGTCGATTTTCAGTTGATTGCGAACTACACCACTCTTTGTAAACTCGCTGGACAGTACGCGTTGACACACCAACAAATTGGGCTACTTCAGACATTTTGTGTCCGTGGGCTCTGCCAAACACGATGGCTCCTTTTTGCCACTGAATAACGTCTGCCTCACGACCCATTTTGCAGACTATATCCAACACACACTTTGTTCTTCACCACCTCACGAAACAGATCTGATACTGTGTGCTACGTCACCGCTACTTGTCACTTACCAATGCTACATCAGCGCCCTCTGTGTGACCTTGAACGTTCTACTATCGGTCCTATTAGGGGTGACTAATTTTTTGTCCGGTGTGCTTATATATATATATATATTATATTTATTATCTAAAATTACGTCACCATACACTCAAACATTTTAAATCTTGCCGTATAAAAATCAACGGAAAACGAAACAAACAACTCTCGAATCCCGACTCTAATTTTGACTCCATATTATTACAGCTTCGACAAGACGACTCCTCAGATAAATTTTGAGTCAAAGCGGTTTGGAAATCTAGACTGCAACAACAAGAGAAAGAAATATTTTGACCGCGAAAATTACGAAAATGCTCGCTATGAGAAGAAATTTTGAAAATGATGGGCGCCATCTTGAAAAACAGCTACAGTGATTGTTAAGGAATGAGAATCGAAATTTGCCTGCAAATGGGTTAATACAATGCATCTTGCTATATAAATAATCGAACCAGAATAGTTATTAATGCTATATTACGGATAGCAACAATTTTGACCGAAATATAAAGCGACGTGGGAAAGCCCTTATATTTATATAAAGGAGCACCGCGTAGCCACCAAAATGTTGTGTTTAATTTCTTTAAGGGCCCATTCCTTCATTATTATATTTCATTATTTACTCTACTTTCTATTCATTTTCTCTCTATCTTTCATTTATCGTTCTCTTTACTCTCGTTTCGCTGTGCTTTATAAATACGGGATAGCTCGTGGCCGAGTTTGAGAAGCCATTATGATTCGAACAATGCAAAGGAAA
Organism: Bathynomus jamesi; assembly: GCA_023014485.1. Classification (NCBI taxonomy): domain Eukaryota; kingdom Metazoa; phylum Arthropoda; class Malacostraca; order Isopoda; family Cirolanidae; genus Bathynomus; species Bathynomus jamesi. The sequence continues at coordinate 532,922 of JAJOZX010003243.1, forward strand.
CCGGGGGATTGATTATACACTACAATTTACTAACTTTTATTTATGCCGATACGCTTTTAGATAAACGGGATAATGCGAGGGGGTGGGGGGAGTAACGTAATACTATTCTAAATTTACAGCTATATCGTAACACACAAAATCACCTTAACCCCAAGGCCGACCGATGACTGAAGGGCATTTCTTCCCAAACAAACGTTTTCACGAGCTAAACACATTTTTATTCACAATCCGTCTAATTCTGCGTATTGTCAAAAACATTTAAAAATGTAGAAGATTGGGATCTATCTAACAATAAAGAATTATGAAATACTTCGATATATATATATATATATATATATATATATATAATATAATATATATATATATATATATCTACTAAGTCCTTTTTAATCCCGTAGTTAAAAGAATACATTCATTTTCACCTGTTCAGTCTCATTTGTTTAAGGTTCAAAATTGAGTGTCAAACGCGTTGCAAGATAGCATTTCTCTCCTCCACCAGGCGGTCATGTGTGGCAGAGAGCGCAAGAGAGCAACTCGCTCTTCCACCAAACTGGGCCTAGAGGCGGGACCACCTGCTTGACCCCGGTGTGAAGAGAGGACAGCAGAGGGGGACAACAGAAGAGAGCAATAGGGTATTTAACATCGAGAAATTTCAACTCTTGAGATTTGGTAGAAATTACGAAATTAGACTGCATAGTAGGCCAGATGAGCCGGGTGTACATGACTATGTGCGGTGGAGAGCGCAAGAGAGCAACTCGCTGCTCCACCAAGCGGTCATATGTGGCGGAGAGCGCAAGAGAATAACTCGCTCCTCCACCAAACCGGGCCTAGAGGCGGGACCACCTGCTTGACCCGGTGTGAAGAGAGGACAGCAGAGGGGACATTAACAAAGGGTCAGAAGACACCAATAGGGTATTTAACACTAGAAGTACCATGAATTCCGTTTACCTAGAAAGACCTTGCGGTCAATTTTGACCGCTAAGCAGGATTTTTTTACTTATTATTATTTTTTTTTATTATTCATATACATTTTAATTTATTTTTTATTTTTATTAAAATCATAGCTTTATTTGAAACATTTTACAAAGAACATTTATTTGAAACATTTGACAACCAAAACATTTATTTAGAACAATCTACATACAATTGGTACACTTGAACAGAACATTTATTTGAAACATTTTACATACAATTCGTTCACCTCACAACAGTGACTTCTTCTTTGTCCTGAATGAGTGCCACAGCATACCTTGACGCATGCTCTACATTTGTACGTGGATTTGTTTCTGCATGATTCTACTTGACATTGACGGCGTTTAGGCGCTGGTCTCTGAGCAACTTGCTCTGGTTCGCCAAGCTCCATTTCATTATAACCTATGGCTGCCTTTGTCTTGCACATTTCAGTTATTAGATCAAGCAGAAACTGTCGGCGTGAGACTCTGGATCCAGTAACTTCACAGTATACAATCCATGCATTTATGCAAGCCAAGTCAAGAATATTGAACCAAATCGCCATTGGCCAGTTTTGCTGGTGTGGTACCGGGCCATTTGGTCAAGAATATCTACACCTACTTTGCTTGAATTATAGTACTGCACTGTCTCTGGTAGCTTTTTGCGGTGAGATTCATCTATTTCAACGGATTTGTGCATTGAACTAAGAAGATAAACATTTTTGGATCTCTTACCTTAATAAATGTTCAGAGTGCAGTCCGATGGTGATTTATATATCTCAGATGAATAAAGTGGCTTTCCTTTCAACATAGGTTCTCCATTAGGAACTTCCCGTCTTTGTCTTCTGATAGTACCAAGAAGAGTTATTTTTTCAGCTTTGAATTTCTCAGCCAATTGTAAACTGGTAAAAAAGTTATCCGTGGTTTCATGATAACCTTTCTTCAAGAATGGCTTCATGAGTGATAAACAAACATCAGCTGGAAGATCATGTGCAGCAGCAGCAGCAGCATTACGAGTAGGATCTTTACCAAAATATGGTTTTCCATTGCAAAGGTATTTCGACTTTGCCTTCCAGAAGAAGCCAAAATTTTACTCCAAATTTATCTGGCTTTGATGCCATGTACGAAATGAATGGCCATCGAGGAGATTTGCATAGAAAGAGTTGATCATCAATAGTAAGATCAAAGTTTGGTACATAGCACTTTTGGCAATTCATTATGAAAGAGTTCCAAATTTCAGAAATTAGACAAAATTTATCTGCCCGTTTCCTTTCTCTGCGGCTGGCAATATTGTCAAATCTCATGTGCTTCATGATCATTTCAAACTTATTCCTACTCATTGTTTTATGAAATATAGGTGGACCCCAGTCTTGATTCCATAATTGTTTCACGGGTGTGTTCTTTGCAACTAAAACACCACGAGCAATTTGGAGGGCTGAAAACTTTTCCAAATCTTAAAGAAGAATGCTGAAACTTGGGTCGTTTAGTTTTCCATGAATTTCAGTGTAGTTTCGAATTGATCGTAACATAGGTTCATCAATAAGCAATCGAAATGCACTAAGAAGTCTATTTTCTTCAATACCTTGGTATGCATATGGTGTAGAACCACTTTTCTGCTTGAATACATTTTCAGCAGGAGTTCTGCCTCTCTCTCTCTTTCACCTGTAATTTTTGTCCATAAGACACCCGCACGAGAAGGTAAAGTGTTGTTCGTGCTAATGAATGGAGCCTCATTTTGAAGAACTAAAGGCTCATCTTCCTCCGTCTCATCATAATCATTCATTTCTTCGATAGGACGTATTGCCTCCTGCAGTTGATCGAAGGCATCGTCTTCTTCATCCATTGAATCATCTGAGGAAAGTTCTTCCTGAAGAAGACGCAGAGCTTCTTCAATCTCAATTCCTTTATTTCTACAACACTGTGCCATTTTATCTGTAAAATTAACAATATATATATATATATATATATATATATATATATATATATATATATATATATATATATATATATATATATATATATATATATATAACGTAAAGAACGACGCTTGTATAGGAGAATATTCCGCGCAAGATGAGAGAGAGAGAACGAAACAAATGAAAAAATGAGGTAACCACCCGGGAATCGAACCCGGGATCTTCCGATTGCCGGTCAGATATGATAACAATTACACCACGGGCCTCACTCGATCAAATGCCGTAATTCCTCTACAAACGCGCAGAAACCAATGCCCCAAGGGGGCACCTCTCGCATGCCGTACATTAATACATTCTAACTGCAAACACGCAGTATAATTAACGTAAAGAACGACGCTTGTATAGGAGAATATTCTGCGCGTATGTAGAGGAATTACGGCATTTGATCGAGTGAGGCCCGTGGTGTAATGGTTATCATATCTGACCGGCAATCGGAAGATCCCGGGTTCGATTCCCGGGTGGTTACCTCATTTTTTCATTTGTTTCGTTCTCTCTCTCTCATCTTGCGCGGAATATTCTCCTATACAAGCGTCGTTCTTTACGTTAATTATACTGCGTGTTTGCAGTTAGAATGTATATATATATATATATATATATATATATATATATATATATATATTATAGTAACACTATCGGCAGACTGAAACAAATGTCACGACAGATCCATAAATCAAGCACTCGCCTCCTTTTATGATGCTGGGAAAAGGCACACTGACTTAAAATTTGAGTGGCTTCGGGCTGACAAGCAAACTAATACAGTGTTGTCATATCTCAAGTATTTTCTAGAATTTTCAAAATTAAGATGCCAAATCTCAATTATCTTCTAGAATGTTCCAAAGGAATAGAGGAAAGAAACTGAATGAAAGGTCATTTTTGAACGCGTGATCCTTATAGGTAGTAACCTACAAAATCTCTTGGAAATAAAAAAAAAGTAAAATCAAATATGGTATTATAATAATGGCAGAAATTTATGAAAAGTCATAAAAGGTCAGACCGCTACTTTTTTGTAGTTAATGTATCACACACTTAAAAACTAAAAGCCGTCAAAAATGACCGCTTAGTACTTCTAGTTTTAACACCGAGAAATTTGATCTCTTGAGATATGGTAGAAATGAAGAAATTAGACAGCATATTAGGCCAGATGAGCCGGGTGTACATGACTATGTGCGGTGGAGAGCGCGAGAGAGCAATTCGCTCCTCCACCAAGCGGTCATGTGTAGCGGAGAGCGAAAGAGAGCAACTCGCTCCTCCACCAAGACAGGTCTAGAGGCGGGACCACCTGCTTGAACCCGTGTGAAGAGAGGACAGCAGAGGGAACACTAACAAAGGGTCATAAGACAGCAATAGGGTATTTAACACCGAGAAATTTCAGCTCTTGAGATATGGTAGAAACGAAGAAATTAGACTGCATATTAGGCCAGATGAGCCGGGTGTACATGACTATGTCCGGTGGAGAGTGCGAGAGAGCAACTCGCTCCTCCACCAAGCGGTCATGTGTGGCGTAGAGCGCAAGAGAACAACTCGCTCCTCCACCAAACTGGGCCTAGAGGCGGGACCATCAGCTTCGA